>WBMW01006397.1:2802-80782 GCA_013396635.1 Penelope pileata | reverse complement strand
TCGACACATCCTCCCAACTTGGTGTCATCTGCAAACTTACTGAGGGTACACTCAATCCCCTCATCTAGGTCGTCAATAAAGATATTGAACAAGATGGGCCCCAGTACCGACCCCTGGGGGACACCACTTGTAAAATAACTGATAGTAAAACTATTTTGCAAGAATGTAAAAGAGATGACTTAAAATATTGAGTGTATTTTATTCATCATGGGGGAAAAATTCTATTTTTTTCTGTTTCAAATTAAGTATTTGAAAAAAGTTAACATTATTTGTAACAGCTTCATTTTTAAACCTTTCAGAGCCCTTGACAACTACACAAATTGTCAACCATCAGACTTCGGGCAATGTTTCAGATCACATGACACTTGGACATGATGTATCTACACCTGGTAAAAGCAATCAGATATTGTCTTATATATAAACTGTTAAATCTCAGCTACCTCAACATTCTGCTATGTGTGCGGTTTTTTGTTTTTCCTGTTTTTAATTTATCAAGTAGTTACAGAGAATTTATATTAGTGGTAATTACCAAGATAAACTGTTTGAAATCAATACTATTTAAGTTCTGTTTAAAGCTGTAAAGAAAGGAACTGGAAACTGATAAAATGAAAATTGCTGTAATTATATTGAACTGACCTTTCTTTCAAGTATAATTTCTTTTGCATTTTCAGCGTGCACTTCAATTTGCTAGGAACTTGTATGCAGATACCAATGAAACAATTATTTGTGTAGATGATCTTTCCTTAGATGGTCTGTTTCTGTTGTTAAAGCTACAGCTTTACTAATTTATTGCTCTGTTCTTGAAATGTGGAGAGCAAAAATGTGGTGGTAAGCATAAACAGTCTGTTCCCACAATTGCCTACCTGACGGCTGTGTCAAGCTTTGCAGAAATTCATAAGGGTAGTCTCTGAACAATGCTCTGTTCATGGCCCTACAGAAAAGGGATTTTCCTGTTCATTTATTCCTTTAAAATGTCACTTTCCCCCTTAGAAGGAAGGAATTCTATTTTAGTCAGGCAGATGAGAGGATTTCCTTCCCCACATAAACTGCATCAGTAAGTACTATGAAGTATAATGGGAGTTCTGTGGAGCAGTGTGGAACTCTGACCATGTTCCACTGGAGTCCAGGGCATTCTTACCTTTGGACTGAAGTGAATTAGCATCTGAACTAGATGGTCTGCCTGTAGCTTTATGGCTGTGACATTGTTAAAATATTATATTGTGGAGGTTTGGGGAGTAACTGTGTTCTGTCTGTCTGTTACCATCTGTTTTGATTTTTCCAAAGTTTATTGATTTTCCAAACTCTGTTTAACATTGCTGTAGTCCCATAGAAGTCTGTGACCCATGCCTAGGCCCTTCGGAAAGGTATGCATATAGATGACTCTTTGAAACAGGTTGTGAAGTGGACAGTTATGGCCCTTCTAGAGAATTCTCAAATTCACAATTACAGCATTATATCAAAAGTAGAAACCATATTCTAAAATGACATAATTACTGTAAGAATGGCTGTATAACACTGCTTCTTCAAGATTGTGGCTACTAACAGAAAAATATGAAAGGAAATCCATACGGGTCAGCTTCGGAAAGGTCTTGGTTTTTTTCCTCCCTAAAAGATTGCTGTAAGAAACAATTGCAATGCCATACTGTTTCATGATTACCTTCACAGCTTTGTAACATTGCTTGCCCCACAGCCTTGTTAGGTCCAAATCTTACCACATCGGAGTTCAAAGAGGCCACCAAGCTGAACACATCTAAGTCGCTTAATATGGAATATGAGATACTCCTTCCTGGTGAGTATGCATTTTGTCTTCCAGTTATGTTATACTGAAAAATCTCTTAATTGCATGCAGTATTTATTTGAGTTTTAGAAGCATCTAGGATGGCAACTTGTTCATGAAGTAAGTTATTCAGAGTGAGTAATGAGTTCAATTAAAGAAAAAATGCATTAATTCATATTATTTACTGTTGTGTTCTAATAACTGTTTTTGCAGCGGAGAATGAGACTCATAATATTAAAACCAGAAGTAAAAAAAAATTCATAGCTGTTGTTCTTCTTACAAGTCAATTAAAGTGACAATTTCTTTGCTCTGGTGAATCTACTTGGAGAGACAACGTAGAATGTGGTGCTTTTTACCTAACAGTTGCTAGCCAGCTTCTCAGCAATGGACCAGTTAGAGCAAGGAGAAGAGACACACCCCATCCTTGAGGTAGACATGAGGTTCCCAGTTGCCAAATAAGTTACAACCAACTGCTTGAACAAATGGGAAAAAATATTCTTGCTGAAAAAAAATATTCTAGCTGAAATTACTTAGAATTTGAAGAGATCAGTTATCTTTTGCAAAATACTGTTATGATATTTTAAGGACACAGTTGCATAGCATTTATGCTGTATCTTCTATAATTATTTTCTTCTGATTTAAAGTAAGGTACTTAATGAGGTAATCTCAGTTTCTTGCTCCAGTACAAGTACTCATTGTGCAGAGATGCCCTACAGATCAGTCTTCCTAATGACTAATCTTCAACAGCATAGGGCTTTCTTGTTCTAAAAAGAAATCCACAGTTGAAATGAATGGAACAAGGAATCTCAAAATTCCTTTTTATTTTTAGCCACTGTGATTAATCTAACAGTAAAACTTTGACTACTGTGAAACTAATTTCATTTGCAAAATTATTTTGGTCATTAACAGCCAAGGTGGGTTATGTTTAGCACACTTATTCAATTCAGTATTTGGATCTAGTAAACAAGCTACAGTGATGATGGCTGTGATGTGTAAGATGGAGGTGTTACACCTTTCAGTTGAACTCCAGGTCAACAGAGCTGTTGTATTTCAGCTGGGACTAGAAGTTCTGGGCATGTGGTTCTGTAGGCTGTAAATGCCTCTGCCAGACCCAACGAAGTTTAAATATTCTATGAGAGTATCTGCTGCTTCCACTTCAACCAGGCTTAGCTTCTTTTTTGGTATGATTTTCGTCAGTAATATGATGAGGTATACCTTAAAACCTCCTCTCAGAAAAGATTAAAGCTATGAAATCCTAGTATACTTTTTTGGCTGCAGGATAGGCCTAGGATTGAAATGAGGTTCAGAATTAATTTTCATGGAGTATTCAGATGGACTAACCTCAGTTGTATCTAGAAGGCATGAGAGAAAAGCCTAGTTATGAAATAAAACATTACTGATGAGTGCAAAGTCAGAGATGGGTATGTTTTTTCTTTTTTTCATGGAAGGCTGTTTGTTTATATGAATTGGTGGAGATAACCATTTGCTGTTGAAACCCACTTTTTGTTTATGCATACTTGATGTTTGTGCAGCTGATTAAAAGCAGAAAAAGTTACTTTTTCTACCGTATTGCAGTGTTTTCACATTGCTGCTTGTTAACCTCGTGGCTTGTTAAGGGGTGTATGTACACTATACATTTCACTTGTAAGAGAGAAGCAGGAATGTATTTATTGATGGAATATAGTGATTTAACAAAGAAGACAGCAACTTAACAAGATTGAAGATGGCAAGGTACCCTCAATTATTTGTTGCATTGAGAGTAGGGTTAAACGCACTCATCCAGGAGACCTTCCTGTTGAGTCAGGAGGTTCAGAGTGGGCTCTCCTTTCTAAACTCCTCAGAGGAGCTTAGGTGTGGCTGAGCCCACTCCTAGTGCCAGATTTGGTCAGCAGTTTGAGGGGTTATGTGTGTGCAATCAATCAAAGATAGAATTTTAGCCAAGTTAGCAAATCTTATACTGTATTGGCAGGATATCCCTTGACATCAAGGCATAAAGGATCTGTGTGGCAACCATAACCTTGAGAGCTCAAGAGGCTCTTGGGCTGCTCATGACTGATGGGGAAAGATGATTGGCTTATTTTGGCATATGCTCAGTAGGCCCTCAGCTGTTGAGCCAGGTGTATGTTACCAATTCTTTCAACCTCCAGTTTGACACAGATGTGTGGTTACTACCTGTCTTAGTGAGGCCTTGAGTGTAAGTAGTGCTATGCTCATTACCTGCTCTACTGAGGCCTTAACTGTAGTTAGTACTGTACTCATTATCCACCTCAGCAAAGCCTTGCGTAAGGGCCAGGCGTGAAGGAGGAAATTAGGGCAGGGAGGAGAGCACACCATCACAGAAGGGAGCCATGAATGGGTTAGAAAATGATTTGGTTTCAAGCTGAGTAGCTGAAGCATGAAAGGCTGGATCCAACAATGATAAGGTTGTGGATTTTACCAGCAGGGCATTTCCCATAATTTCACAGTAGCATAAAAATTTGCAGCTGGCTGATAACTAGAAACTTATAAATATTTACAAGTCTAATTCTTTTTGATAGTAATCCAATAAGCATTTATTCATTCCAGTGTTGCTAAATTCTGCTTTTTAAAATATCAGAAGGGATGTTTAGACTGAGCAAACATTGTTTCCCCACTCCCTATCCCAATTTCCCTGAGAACAAAGCACTTCACATACTTTTGTTTCAGGTTTAGTTGTGTAGAAGCATGGGTCTATCTTGCTGTCAGTGAAATGAGTATCTGAAATGAATGTTCCTATATATGATCCCTCTATGAAGTTTACCCATAGAATTGAGTGACTGTGGTTTTTGTAATGGTTATGTGTAGCAGCTCAGTTATAATTAATTTTTATGAAGAGCTGATTGCCTGGTATTGTAGTTCTGTTCACACTGGAAGGTATAACAGCACACTGTATCCACTTGCAATCCAGTTTATGTCAGACACTTCTAATGTCTTTTTCTAGAAAGAAGGAATTAGATGTTTTGCTTCTAAATACTATTTTTCAACTTCTGTTAGGTGATTCTGGTACTTCCGTGGAAAAAAGTATCAGTTTGGGCAGTGCAGCTAAAATTGAGCTCTCATGTCGACTGTCAGATAAATATTCTCGTATGAAAGTTCATCAGGTGACGTGGAAGAAGGGAAATGAAATAATTGAACACAAAAATAAAACTGAAAATAGCTGGAGCATCCAGTAAGTACCATTCTCTGCCATTTGGCTTGCAGGATTTATTTTATGTACTGTCACATGCATATACACAGCTCAAAATGAATGATGTGTATATATATTAACAGAGAAACTGAATGCAATGAGTATGTGCTAAAAAGCATCATACTGATGCTGCAGAAAAGGAAAGGTTGAAGCAATCTTGAGCCTAGAGGAATTGTGCCTAGTGTTTAAAAAAAAAAAAGGCTTCTTCAAGAGAAAAGCATAGAAGAAGAATCCATTTCTTTGAGGTCCAGTAATTCTGTTCAGTAAGCAAAGTCGTAATCCGAGATTGCTAACTGATCTCAATTTTATTCCACTCCCATGTTATCCACCATTTTCTTTTCAACCTCATAGCTGCTTTCCTTTTGATGTCTGAAAGGCATCAATTACTTTTTTTTTCCTTCACAGTCAGCAAAAGAGAAGGAGAAAAAGGAATTGTCTTTAGAGAAAGGATGATTTGACTTGTTTTAAAGGTTTTGCTAAACTGTTTCACGGCTCTGCATGAATTCTAGAAATAATGTAAAAATTGTTCTTTAATTAATACATTTTACAAGGTTTCTTTTTTCTTGCTTTTTCTTAGTGTCAGTAATGTCCACATAAAATTTGTATAATAAAAAATGTAATGAGAATGTTCTATCATTTTTCTTCTACTGCATATACACAGCTCTTAAACTGTTTTGTGTTGGAGCTGTACTAACCCATCAATGGACAGGCTTTAAAAAGATCAAACATATAAGTTATCATACAGCATATGCTACATAGGGCGTTTGACATGGTGGCACAACATCTAATTCAGGAACTTTTGGATCACGTGGCTTAGAGATATTTGGTCTTGTTTAAGTGCCTGTGAGCAACAACGGTGAGAACAGTGTTTTATATTCATGTGCTTTTTTGTTAAATGTTGTGCTGGCCCTATGTTGCTCTGAACCTGAATAGTGCTGTTTCAACAATGCACATTATCTGCTCCACTGCTGATCTCTGCTGGTTTCTTTATAATGTTAATTGGCAGTGTGTAGTAGCTGTAGGACAAGAAGGAAAATACAAACAAAATGGTGAAACTTTTTTTCTTTCTCTTTGAAGGGTGGATATCTCAGAAAACAAAAAACTGGGAACTTACACTTGTACTGTGAAAGGTGAAAAGGAATTCAATGCAATGTTTCATTTACAAGGCAAGTTGACCATTGAAATCTTGTATTAATAGTTTCTGAATAGTATGGAAGTTGCAATTTCATTTGATAGACAGTTAGTAATACTGTCAAGCATAGTGAGAATCACTATCAAAGGCAATTTCTGTAGCATGGGCAGAAGCTTTGCAGCAAAACTAAAAGCCTTTCTAACAAAATTTTCAACAACTGAAGGCATGCAAGTCTACTTTTTCCTCTCCTCCCCCTAAAGGAGTAACTGACCTTCTCCATCCCTCTAGAAGTGAATGTTAATCACTTTCTGAAAGTGGGTGGAAAAAACTCTTTGAACCGTGTCTGAGATGCTTTATTTGTAAAGCAGAGCTAATGAGTTGAAAGTTTGGCCTGTGATTTGGTATTATAAGAGCAGCAATGATTGGCAGAATGGAGGCAGTTTTCAAAATAAATTTAGCTGTATTTCTGCAACACCAAATTAGTACTTAAGTGTGACTTCCATTATATTTTGTGTAAGAGAAGCCCTTACATAAACAGTTAGAATGTGCTTCAGGGAGTACTGTGACTGAAGAGTTGAGACGTTTCTTCTTCACTAATTTCACCCTTTACAGTAGCAGATGAAATTCAGTTGAATAGAAAAATATGGAAATGAAACAAATACAAGCTGCTGAGTGTCTTCATCTCAGGTGGGACTTTTTCCACCTTGCTCTTCACACCTACCAAAATTTGCATTGAGAATGACACGCATTTGATTTGTGAAAGCTTCCCCAGACTGATGTGTACTATGATTGTGCCTGAACATAGACTCCTAAAAACCTGAACTCTTCTACTCTTAACCTCAGCTGAGCTAACCAGAAGGGCCTTGTAATTTTCAAGCTGGCTCTGTTCAGCAGGGCATCTGATAATATGACTGCAGGAAACTCTCATGCGTACTCAGGTCTTGAATAGTGATGTTGATATGTATTCAAACCTTCAGCTGGGGTAGACTAGCTTGTGATACCATGGAAAGACAAAATTGTAGTTTATTTGGACCTTTTCATCTCTGGAAATGCCTGTATGCTTTTCTTGTCAATATATGCCTACCGAAGTCTATTTAGATTTTAAAAAAATAAAAAAATAAAAATTTATTCTTTTGAAAGTATAAAATAACTATTTCAGTAAGGGCAAGAATGAATCAATAGTAAAGTAATCGTTTCCAGAACACAGTGCATAGAACTGGGTGATTTATTGTAAAAAGGTGGAGAAATTGCTTCACAATACTGCGACTTCTGATGCCTTAAAAAGTACTGGCTCAGCACTTAAGATAATTGCAAAAGTGAAGGAAATGAGAGAGAGAAATCCTTGATCTTCCAGTCAGTAATGCAATGAGAATAATTCTCAAATTGCATGAGATGAGTGATGTGTTGATCTAGATGCAGTTGCTAAAGTCATCACTGCTGTGACTTACTCTTATAGTTTGCCACCCCCCTCCTGACTTGGCGTAACCCTGTAGACTTGGAGAGGATTTAATTCTCAGGGAAGTCTGCAAAGAACAATAACGTTTTGAGTAGCTTTATGGGAAGTTCAAATTATTGAACATGATGACTCTTCATGAGTATTTTAAACTAGTATGAAGTGTTTTAATAATGGCTGTATTAGCAAAGGGTATGATTAATTTATGCTTGCCCCTTGTTCTGGGTTTCTGCTTGCTTAAACAGCTGTCCAGGTACATGTGTTGTGAAACAACTCTGTTCTTGAAACTAGTTTGGTAGGATCCTGGTAGGATCACTCATCTGTTAATCTCCCAACAGTTTTGTTTGTTCCTAGCAGCAGTATTTTGTCTCCAAAATCTGGGCGATTTGCATACAGAAAAACACCTGGGAGGACTACGTACACTACCTTGCGTGCATTCAGGGATTAACCACTTCTTTATAGAGCGGGGTCCCAGAACGCGCGATGCATATTCTTGTCCTTAATCATATCTGAGTTGGTAACGTGTTGCTGGTATGTCTAGAGTTGTGCTTTGACACTAATCAGTTTGGCTAAAGTCTTTTTGACTACCAAAGAAACCTGTTGTGCTGGACACAATGGTTTCTGTATTTCATGTTCTTCAATTTTTTTCCAGTTTGCTTTTTTTTTCCCTCACTTCCATAAGTTGGAGAGGAAATGGTAGCAGTTATTAGTGAAGTTGTACCTTCTAATGGCAGAGGTGAAAATATTCTGACACTGCTCTTTTGAAGTATGAGTATTTAGTGATTAAAACAAAAATACATATGGAATGAGAAGACCTCATCAATGGTAGTGAGGTTGGATTGCTGCATGTTAGATGGTGCAACAAACTCTGAGCTTATGAGCAGTATTCTTATTAATGAATTGGTTCCCCAGATATTCCTGGAATTGAAATTTTTAAGTTTGAACCCTTACAGAAAGTAAACTTTGAGACAATTAACGTGTTCCACTAGAAAAAGGAAGGAACATGAACAATTTGGTAGAAACTATCATTACTGCTGAAAGCAGGTACTTTGCCTGTTTGTTCTTGTGTGACTAAAACCATTTAAAAGATGTACTGGATCTGTCCTTACAAGAGAGCAATGAAACCTAACAAATAAACCTTAAAACAAATGAATCTGAGGAAAACATCCTGGTAAACATCCATAGAATGATGGAAAGGAATGAGTAGGGGAAATACCTATCATGATGTATTTGCTCAGCTCTATCTGTCAGTATATTCAAGAGTCCTTTTTGGGCCTCTGCTCTTGGAAGGCTGCAGGATATTTGCAGTTGTAATAGCTGGATCAAATAACTCTGAAGTTGGGATCTGTCTTCTTTCTTGTGGCTGTGTTCTGTTCTGAACAAGGTTGGACCAAAAGTCATTGTTACCAGTATACACCCAGAATTTGTTTCTTAGCTAAGAAAGTACTTACAACTACGATGTTTGTAGTTTGTCTTAATTAAAAAATAAATATTTTAATAATTATTTGCACACAGGACTTGCTTGATAGCATTATTTGGCAGCCTTACAGCTGGAATTGAAGTCTGACTTTTTTTTTTGCAAATTCAGTGAAATTGCTGAAAAATGGACTATTTACTAGTATACTGTAAATAATGCATGTAGCTCACAGCTGTCAAGAGGGAAAGAGGAAATGGACAAGGGTAGAAATCACCACAGATTATCCTTGTAGGTTTCAGTATCAGTTGCAACTTTTAAGATTATATAGCAACTAAGATCAGAATACCTGTAGTCTTCTACAGGAAACTCCGTATAGAGAATATCGGCCTGAAATGACTCTTCATTAGATCATGTCATAAGTGATACAACTATCTGTTTTTCAAAGCAAAAGAAAATGAGTAGACTATTCTGACTATTTATCTATGTATATTTATCTTCTTATGGTATAAACATGTAGGTTTCACTTGATGAACTTTTCCCTACTTGTTCTTAGTACCACGCATTGAAGGAAGAGAAAAACCGGTAATAGGTTACAGGGGAGACGCGTCTGTACTGATCTGTACAAGTTACAGTTATACTCCCATTGCTTGGACCTGGTATAAGAACAATGGGAGTGAACAGGTAAGGTTCCCACCTGTTTGCTAAGTAAAATAATGTGACAGAAATGTGCAGACATATTGTAAAGTAAATGATGTCTTACTTCAGGCTCCACAAACTGCACTTCCAGCAAAGCTGATGCAAGTCTCTGCATTTGGAGGGAATTTGAAAAACAAAAACAAAATCACCTATGCAATATTTAGAAGTATTAATTATTACAGAGATGTAGTGTTTATATTCTGGCATGCAAAAGTAACATTATACAAAAAGTCCCTGCTTTATTCCTGTAGTCGATGTAAGAATCAATCAAATCAGCTCAGTCTTGAGGTACATTTAAAAAAAAAATACAAAACAAAAAACTATATTAATAGTGATTACATTTCTCAAATCATACTGTCTATTCCAAAGAGTCTTATCATAGCAAGATGCTTATTTATTGATTTATTTTTAGACATGTACAGTTTTGGAAACCTGAGGGAGAACAGGAGCATTTCCCTTTTCTTTCTATTTCTTCTCTATTCCTTTTTTCGCTCTTAACAAACACTTTCGCGTTCCCTTGCCAATATGACCTCTTTGAGAAAACAGACCTGAAGGGAGTCACCCTATTATCAATGAAATTGGGAATAAAACTCTCCAAACTAAATGTTAGTTTAGAAAGCTAACATTACTTCATTGCAGTGCTGGGTGCATGGGGAAATATCTCTTCCTAGCATGCACATTGAGGAACAAAAGATGCTTCTTTTATATACATCAAGTAGATGAACATTCATACACTTTATACAAAATGCCTGCCTATTCTAAGAATTGCTGTACCTATTAAAATGCAGTATATTGCAAGCACTGTGTTGTTATGGGTTCTTGCAAGGGGTCTTCAGGTGGTCATTGTGTTCCACCTGTTCCAGGAAGTGCTACCTCGCCAAAAGGTCATACACTGAGTAGGCTTGGTCCTTTATTTAGTCAAGAAATTATTTAGAGGAATTGGCTGCTGACTTAAGTTTCTAATTACCGTGTTGACCTTGTTATGATGCCTACCATTATCTGAGTTGTGTAGGCCAAGCAGGATATAGTGTACGTCCTCATGGCTCGTGGGTTGTTGAAACTCTGCTTTGAGGCTCCAGATGTCCTCGATAATCTTCCCTAGACAGAATGTCAGTTTGCTGAAGGCTCTGAGTTAATTGCTGCGTATTACTATGGTGGAGACTGCTGTGCATCTTGGTTCTGAAGGTACTGAAATCTTCTAACTTCTGCTCCTTCCTTGAGAATCTGAATGAGCAGTTTCCCACCTTTTAGGAACTCCACTAGTCTTAGAAGTACAGCCACTTTGTTCTAGCTGTTTTCTGGGGGAAGTACTGTCAGCAACCTCCTCCGTACTGCTGGAGAGAAGCATTGACTCAGGAGAGTGTGTCAGCTTGTTCCACAGCATTCCCTACTGCTCCTTGAAGGCATATACTTCGTGCTATGGTGAAACCTGGGCATCGGATCCTGAGTTCTAAGGATCGTTAATGGAGAGCCAGTAGAGGCAAGAGTACCTTTAATCTTACTTTTCATTAGCTAAAGCAGATCCAGTGTCTTGCTTATAGTGCATATTTTCCTGTATGAGCTGTTAAGGAAACCCACAGTAGGCAGCAAAAATAAATCTTAAAGGTCTTCTAAATGTGCCTCACAAATGCCATTTGTTCTTATTTTTACATCTCCACTTAGAGGTTTCACAGTGGTGATATAAATAACTTGATTGAACGCTTTCTCATTGCATTAATAAGACTTTTAATGAATTCTCTGTTTCCAGATTGCCATCAATGACTCTCTGCTGTTAGACAAATATGTAATAGATAGACCAGATCCCGGTGTAACATATCTGAAGATAATGAAGCTCACCAAGGAAGATGAAGGTGTATACTGGTGTGAAGCTGCTTTTGAACTAGGAAAAAGTAAAAGAAAGCTGAAGCTTAACATTTTGACACTCGTGGCGCCACTCAAGCCATTTCTAGCAATAGTGGCTGAAGTTCTTATATTAATAGCTGCAGTTTTCACTTATGAGATATGGTCGAAAAAGAAAGAGAAACACACAGGTAGGCTTTTTTAGTCTTTCCTAGTTTCCCATTGAAATTACAGCTAAATGTTGAACGTGACTCGTACTGCTTTGTATACAAAAATCTATTTGACTCTTATATCTATACTTTCTGATAAATAATGCAGTATTCTAGAAAAAAGTACTTTAGATATTTAAATCTTTTCCAGAAGTCTTGAATGCAGGTATGATGTGTTTTCCATATGAAGTAGCTTCTCACAAAGGGTTTGATACCGTTCTTAATATTTTTTTCCTTACAAGACAGACCTGAAGGCTGTATCTGGTTTTGGGAATACTTAGGAGTGGAAATAACTGGTAGTAGTTCTGATGGGAGAAACTTTGTTCAAAAACAGAGTAGAAGGAGAGAAAAATGTAGACATTAAATCAGAATTCAATAATCCTGATTGCTGAACCAGAGGCATATAGATGAGCCAAATTAGATGTGAAAGATGAAACAAGACTTGATATATAATTATGTATGTATTGTATAGGTGTATGTCATGCATATATATGTGCATATATGTATTTTATCTATATGCTTGTATGTATGTAACATATTATATAACATTATATAACATATTATATAACATGATATGCATTAAAATCATATTAGAATATAGAATATCATATTAGAATAATAGAATTTGGTAAAGGTACATTTCTTGACAAATTTGTAGATAATTCCATTGGTTTGAATAACAAAATAATTCCAAATTTAAGAAAAGAAGTGAATAAAATAGGATTTGGCTTTGCTTAAAGGTAGAATTAGTGGTATAATTAAAAATTATATAAAAAATAACTTCTCTAGTATGAATGGTTAACTAAGACATTATAATCCTTTTTGTGTTATGCAGAAGAGGAGAGAGAATTTGACCAAATTGAGAAACTGTAAGTAAGGAATTTATGTACTAAACAAATATATTTTCTTTTGTATGTTATCTTCTTTTTGTCTCTCTTGTTAAGGGTTTATTAATGCCAAAGAACAGTTTATTCCCTTCTTCCAACACTACCCAATTTCAGACAGCGGAATGCACTTCTGTCTGACACTTTATTTTGGTGTTTGGAGTGTATTTTCACTTTTCCTTTGTTAATCTGTCCTTATCCTAAACTCATTCTATCAGGAAAAATGCTCTTAGATGGAAACTTTTCAGAAGAGGTTCTGCAAATTATTTGTTACGCATTTTTGGTTTTTTTTTGTTTTGTTGGTATTAATATTGATGTCTCTAATCTGCATGTGGTCAAAGCCCTTATAGTCCTAGGTACACCATAAGGCCTAGAGGCTGAGTGTTCGGGGCTGATGCTGTCAGCTGTGTTATTAAGTTACTCTTCAAGAGTATTCCCTTGCTGTGCCAAGGGCTTGAGCTCCCTAGACACTGGAGTCTTGCTGGAGCCAAAGGGACAGCTATGGATGCTTCTGTTGCTGTTGTACTGTTTGAGGGGTGGAGCACCCATGCTGGCTTGCCCTTCTTTAGGATGATTTCTTTCTGAAGGCTTGTTGACAGAAATTGACTCCTTGTTCCCATCTATTGAAGTTCACTCACTTTATTTGGACTGTTAATTTTTCTTTTTTTTTCCTAAGATGCAGCTTAGCAGTTTCTTTTTCCTTTACGTATGTATTCCTAATTTGATTTCCTTCTTCTCCTTCTGAGTACTTGCTGCTTTTAGAATTTCTTGCTGCAGTGACCTTTGTTTGTGTGTGCTGTGTTCACTCTCCCATTTGTTTTTTTTAGTGCTAGCTGAAAGTATTAGTGCTTTTTGAACATCTTAGTGCTTTTCCCTTTATCAAAACAGGTTTAAAGCTGTAATTCAATTATACCATGAAGTAGAGATTTGTCTTGGGAATATATATTATAACATAATAATATATATTATAATACATATATAACATATATTATAATAATATATTATACTGCTGAGTGTTTGGGTATGCATCTTGGGTTGAGAATTGAAAAGTTACCTTTGCACAGCCATGCTTCTTGTTATACAGTTTCAGCATGTTTCGAATAGGATTGTAATACAGTATAGTGCACTGAAGTATTAAGTTTTCATGCTTGATGAAATGAGATGCTTGTGATGTCGTAGTTTTGATCAACTGTTTGATTTATAATTCTCTATCTTACTAGATAAACACATGTAAGGAAAATCTATTAAACTGTGTATTTGATTCTGAAGCTGCCTGTTTCAACTGTTCAGAAGATAAATTTGTGTACTAGAGAGAATGGCTCCAAAGGAACACTCCTAGCCTATTATGTCAAGTGATGTCTAATACGTAGCTGAACTTGGTTGATGAGTCTATAATTAAAATGTTACATTCAGCAATGTATTAGGTAGGAGGATAGTGATTCAGATATATTTTTAAGCTAGGCTTTCATTAACAATTCCCTTGCTGAAGTCTTGATTGTGACCAACATAATCTAGTTAGTTGTAGGCGTTCCAAAAGAAGAAATGATAGGAGTGTTTCAGTCCATGTTTTGAGGATGTTGACCTGTATATTGTACATACGATTTATTTGGCCATTCATTTTATAACAACTGAGTGAAGTGATAGCATAGCAGTCACTTCTGGGAGTACTACCACTGTTTTCCCTCCTGCACAGAACTTTGCATGATGTTTCTGAGGAGGATTGAATTGAGCCTCCTTTCACTTTGGTTATTTTAGTTATGTTTAATCTTATTTTTTCTTATAACTTCACATGGCAAAAGAGAGAAACCCAAATACGTCTCAGGTGTGTTCTGGATCATATGCCTGACATGATCAGAGTCAACATTTCAGAGTTGACTTGCGAAATTTATCCTCTCTCTCTTGCAGTAGATCAGAAGAAAACAATGGTGTAGAAAACACAAGTGCTAGGCACAGAAAAGCTTAATCTGGTTCCTAGAAAGGTAAGTAAAGGACGAAATGTGCATACCAAAGTTTACCTTTTTCCTTAAGTACCTTAATACAAAGATAATAGAAAAATCCACTGTGCCATCCCATTCTGTTTTTTGATCTGGTGACAAAATAGTAATAGAATCACTGTTTAGGTGAAGTGTGTTGTCATTAATGACTGAATGTGAAAAAGCTAGAGTGTCCAAAGCCTTCAAATTGAGTGCTGTCTGTCATCATTGTGGTCCTGTTCACCCATCCAGGCTTTAAAATAAGACCTAGATTAGGCTCTTTAATTGGCTCCTGATATGTGAATATCAGGGTAGGTGCTGAGATGGAGAAGGGTTGTTGATGAGTCTGAATCCTGCACTTTCAGGCTGTGATTTGAGATATTGATTGAAGCAAATAGAGGTAGGATGCACGTACAGTAGCATGAGTAGAATCCAAAATGGGGAACATGGCAGTACCAGAGATGTGAAAAAAGGAATTATGGGAGTCTTGGAAAGAAGGCGACTGAAGGAATTAGTGGCAGAAGAAAGCAGAGGATATGTGTTCCTGTGGAAGTTCTATGATGAACTTCATAGATTCTGTCCTTTTTGCAATTTCATTACAAGCTCCTACTTAAGTCAGCTGGAAATGCTTGTCCAAGGATGGTCCCTCAGTTGAGGACCAATCCTAAACACCCTAGTTGTTTCTCAAAATTCCTTCTGCATATGGCATCCTTGTCCATCATCAAGATGAGAGGTGTGAGTGACTTTGTGTTTGTGTCACTGCTGGTACTGTTTTCTCCTTCTCACATGTCACCTACCTGAAGGAAGAACATTTCTGTACCCTTTGTTTTAAAGACCAGAAAGAATAGTGTTCAGTAAAGCTTGTATAAATTGAAAAATGAATTGAAAAACAATCTAGAACAAATACTTTCCAAGACTGTTTTTTGCATATTACTATGCTTGTTGATTGCTGTGCTTAGGCTCCCAAATAAGCCTATTTTGAATCTAAGCACCAATTTTTATGAAGTCGTTTTCACACACGACTCTCACTGAATCAGTAAGCATTCACATTTGCAAATTGGATTTCAGTATGTACCTAAGCCACTCACAAACGGGACCATTCCAATTTTTTTTTTGTTAAATATAAACTGGAACAAAGCTTAATTTCAAGTAGACATGGAAAAGTATTATGCGGCAAAATACTAAGAGTTGGTGTCATGAGGAAATGTGTTTATTCTCCTTTAATTCAGGGAAAGGGAGCCTACAGAAGTGGAAATCATCATAAAGCTACAGAATTGTATGCAGCTCCTCTACACTTGCAAGAAATGAGATACTTCTAAAACAGCTGGGAAATGGCTCATTTTGTACAGATGATAGTGTGTCCTGGCAAACTGCATTTAGACTCTTGCTGTCTGTAAGATTGTTACTTTGTACTAAAAGGCAGGTTTTTATGGTCAGATTTGATGCTGTTTCATGACTGGTCTGTTTAATTTTGTTTTAAATTGGAACTAAACTTGCATTTACTGAATGAACAGGTAATATAAAATGGGACCATTATTGAAAAGGTAAATTTTGAATACTTGTTAAAACTGGATTTGCAGGATAAAAAAATCTATTTCCACCAAAGAAAATGCCTCTTATTGGCAGTTAAAGCAAATGTAACATAGAGCCATTTTTACCAAAGAAATGTCAAAGGGAAATCTTTATCGTTATTTTAAATGGAACATCAGTGGTTTTGCAATTGCAGTGAACAGTAGAATGTCATAATGCTGTCTTCTACTTAGTTTCATTTAAATTAGAAGGAAATAACAGTATGTTCTGAGTATTTAAGACATGAATTTCTGTAAGATGTCCTCCCATATGGATGTGCTACCATATTGTAAATTTCTAGGTAAAGCAGCGTGAGTACCACTACTTCTGTTGCACATAGTCATGGTACTACTTACGCTACAGTGGGAATTGGCATAATTTTAGATATACCAACAGATTGCATTATATATTTAGCAATTGAAAATGGAGAAACAGTTGATTGTTAGTGGTTTTACATTCTAATCCGAAGGAAAAATTAGAAACGCTTTCCTTTTTAAAAAGGGGGAAAGCAGAATCTTGAGAAGGATCTCTTCATAACAATGTAAAGGAAAAACAGGTAGCATCTGCAAACTTCTTAGTCAAGTGAAAGGGGGAAAAAAAGCCTCCAGAATGTGTTTCTTCAAGTGGTCATTTCTCTTTGAAAACAGAAAAGTATATGGGAAAAAAAAACAGGAAACAAATATGAGGACAGAAATTAAATCTATTTTACTGTTCCTATGAGTATGAAAAGTACCAGGAAGCCTAGCACTGGCTGTTTATTTTAGGTGTGGACAAAATCCAGTCTGATCTGTGCTGATTTTTTTTTTTTTTGGCTGATTTGTTTGTTGCATTTATTTTGCAGGTTTAACAATTACAAGTTAGAGTCCAAGTAAAAATAATTTTGAAATGACTGACTGTAAGGGCTGAACACTGATAAAGATTTCCCTTGCTAAGATACTGTGTTTATTGTATTTTGCCTTGGAGTTTGTATGTACTATTTAAAAAAAAAAAAAAAAAAAAAGTTTAAGTAGGTTTTTACGTGAATTAGTTATTAACAGCTTTTTTTTTTTTTTGCTATAGCAGGTAAATGTTTGCAGGTTAAAATAACTACTTCTGTATATTGATTGATTGTTTGAAACATACTACTAAGTCTGTTGCTTTTTGTGTACAACTTATTTCTGCCTTTGAGCATTCCTACTTGATTAGGTGAGTTACACAGTGGTTTGGGTTTTTTTTTTTTTTTTTTGTACTGAAAAAGGGCTGCAGTGAAAGCAGGCAAGAACCAGAGAACCTGAACTAAACATCTATCTTAGATGTATGATATATTCCTCCTCTCAGGACTGCATTAGAGTGTGGTCAAACTGGCTACTGAAACATCAGTTCAATCTTGACCTGCTTCCAGCAGGCTCTGCTTTCTTTGTCTCCAGAGGACTTGGTGCTTTTCTGGGGGGTTGGTAAGTAGGTCTATTCCTTGTATGTCTGCCTAGTTCAGACCTTTCTGTGTTCCCCTACAGAGGGGAATAATAAATACATAATAGACATTAAATAATTGGCATAATTATTTGGCATAACTCCAAAGTCCAGGTACCATGTAGGATGCTCTAAAGATCTATAAATGTATATTTCATCAAAAATACTTAAAACGTGTTATATATGTTCAGTATCTTCCTAGTACAGCTGCTTTGTGTGTAACTTTTATTATGCAAACATAGCATTTAACAGAACAAAAATTTGACAGTTAAAAATAATTTTAGGCAGTTTTTTTTTTTTTAATCTCATTTAAGCCAAAAGATACCAAATAAGAGCCAGAAAAATCCGTAGGTTATTTCCTTCAAACACAGCAGTTAAACCTAAGTATAGGAATACCGACTGTTGAACAATTAAAACTAGAAAAACTTAGTTACGTCCTTGGAAACATAACTAGTTTCAAATAACTTTGCAGTCTTCCTTTCTTATGCCAAAACAT
This sequence comes from Penelope pileata, assembly GCA_013396635.1. NCBI lineage: Eukaryota > Metazoa > Chordata > Aves > Galliformes > Cracidae > Penelope > Penelope pileata. The sequence goes on along the minus strand of WBMW01006397.1, from coordinate 62,683 downwards.
GCATTTATAAAACATATTGAACTGTTCATGAAAAAAAGATGATCAAGTTTCAGGATTTACAGCTTCTTACTGAAGGTTGTCTTTATAATGTCTAAATTTTTTGTTCATGACTGATAGAGCCTGTTTTCACTGCTGAATCTTATGACTTCAAACTTACATTTGTTCTGTCTTGACCAAAATGTTTCGTTTTCCTTGAAGATGTTTCATCTGTTTTTTTTCCATTCAACCTTTCATTTAAAAAATAAAGTTAGTATTCTTTTTCATTATTAGATTAATATTTTCATCAACTTGCTGAATTATTTTCAAGTTGATATTAAAAGTTCTGCAACAGTGCCTTGAAGGAAATAATTTGTTTACTATGGTTAAGTTCATCTTTCTCTTTTTGCAGTGTGTTTGTTAAAGAGTTTCAGAGGAAGCTTAACAGAAAAGTCTATTTTTCTGGTAAAAGTCTCAGCCTAATGCTTTTATCACAGTTGCCTTATTTTATTTATCACAGTTTTCTTATTTTACACTGTGATTTTTATACTGTGCTTACTTGACTGCTTTATTGTTTTGCTTGAGTAAAAAGATGTATCCAGAAAATGGAACGTCTTCTGTATGCTCATTGTATGTGCAATAGATGGTAGTAGTTAGGAGTTAGTTGTTAGTAGTATGAAATAGCAATATTGTACTTAAATAATTCCAATAAATGTAACAAAATATCCATAAAGTTGAGAGTGAGTTCATGCCCATCACGTTGGAAAAGTGAAATCAAACTTCATTTTGTCTTTCTTTTGTTCATACAGATAACCTTTCCTAAAGAACACTCGCAATTCCTCTATAATCCTAACTTCATCTGCTTGAGCACCAAACCAGCTTTACTTAGATATGTAAACTTCTAGGTAGGAATTGCCAAAGGAAAGTGATGTCCACGTGATTCCTTTCTAAATGCACGTATTGCATCTGACCCAGATAACTCCTTTCTACTTCGAATGTGAAAATTAGGAGCCTATTTTCTGTTTCCCATCATAGAATCAGAATGGCTTAGGTTGGAAGGAACCTTAAGGATCATCCAATTCCAACCCACTGCTATGGGCAGGGTTGCCACCCACCAGATCAGGCTACTATCCAACCTGGCCTTGAATGCCTCCAGAGATGGGGCATCCACAGCTTCTTGGAGCAGCCTGTTCCAGTGCCTCACCACCCTCTGAGTAGTTTCCTCCTAACATCTAAGTCTTCCTTCTTTCAGTTCAAAGCTATTTCTCCTTGTCAATCACTATTAGGCCATGTAAAAATTGGGTCCCACTCTTGCCTGTAAGCTCCCTTTTAAATACTGAAAGGCTGCAATGAAGTCTCCCCAGAGACTTCTTCAATCCCAGCTCCCTCAACCTTTCTTCTCAGGAGAGGTGCTCCAGTGCTCTGATCATCTTCGTGGCTCTCCTTTGGACCCACTTCAACAGCTCTGCATCCTTCTTGTGCTGGAGGCCCTCAGGCCTGGATGCAGTACGCCAGATGGGGCCTCACGAGGGCAGAGCAGAGGGGGGCAGTCCCATCCCTCTCCTTGCTGACCACCGCTCTTTTGGTGCAGCCCAGGATACTGTTGGCCTTCTGGGCTATAAGTGCACACTGCTGGCTCACATCCAACTTTTAGTCCACCAGGACCCCCAAAATTCTCAGCAGGGCTGCTCTCAAGGAGTTCTCCCAGTCTCTACACATATCTGGGATTGCCCTGACCCAGGTGCAGCACCTTGCACTTGACCCTGTTGAACCTCGTTAGGTTCACATGGACCCACCTTTCAAGCCTGACCAGGTCCCTCTGGATGGCATCCCTTCCTTCTATTGTATCAACTGCACCACTCAGCTTGGTGTCATCAGCAAACATGCTGAGGGTACACTCAATCCCACTGTCTATGTCATTGATAAAGATGTTGAAGAGCACTGGTCCCAAGATGGGCCTCTGGGGTACACTAGCCTCCACCTGGACACAGCAGTTGACCACAGCCGTCTGGCTACAACTATCCAGCCAATTTTTTATCCACCAAGTAGTCCATGCTTCAAATCCATATCTCTCCAATTTAGAGAAAAGAACACAGTGCAGGACTATGTCTATTGGGAGGAAAATACCTAAGTGGAGTCTAGAGTTAACTTCAGTCTAGAGTTAAATGCAAAGCAAACCTCAGCATCTGAGACTTATTTTTTATGAAGCACAAGGTGTCAATACGCATTTAAAGTGATGTTAGTCTTCCCATAACAACAAATCACTGCAATTAACTTGAAAATTGAAATATATACTAATTTCTGTTGTGTTTTAAAAGGCGTATGGGTATTTATTTTGTTAGGCTGCTTTCTACTATTCTCACAAAGAGATACAATATGATGCTTTCTTAGTACATATTAACTATGTGTTAATGTCTCACCATTGTTCGGTAAGGTCTCATCCTTGCTGATGGCCCTATTTGCCTGCAGACTTCAGCTGAAAGAAAACAGTTAAAAGAAACTGCACAGTATCGTCTACCTTTTGTCAGTTTTTAATCTATCTGAACATCTGTCTCTCCCTAGCACAGGATACTAAAATGGCAGGCAGAGTTGGAGTCCTTTAGTTTTCATCTTTGATATTTTTGCCTAGGCTAGTGCTTGTGCAGAAGACGTTCTAAGTGGCAGAAATACAGCTAACTGCTAATAGTATGTTGTTGCATCCTGAGCAGATGTAGGATATGCAGCCAAGATACTCAGAGGACAACTAAGAAAGCAAGTCACTGTTGGAGAATAAAAGAGTGAAGCCACAAGCTTCACTTTTTTATTGCATTGTGATAAATCTGCTATAGAAATTTAAAAGGCAGTAAGGAGAGAAGAGATAAAATAATAGCACAGGAAGACAAAGATGGGAGTTCTTTCAGAAGAGAGGAATAATATGATTTATATGCTGATGCTCTTAGTGTCTTCTAAATTCTGAAAGAAAATATATAAAACAGGATCATATAAAAGAAGAGTTGACAGCTCAATCACATGCAGTGGATTGGAAATAAATCATTCCCTGTGCAAACGAAAAAGCACTATCCATATTGTTTAAGAACTCTAGCTTACTGTTTTGTGGCTAAAGAGCTGATAATCATGTCTAGTATTTTTAAAAGGCATTAGTCTTTATATTACTTGATAGATGTGCACCTCCACTGTTAGCGTTAGCTCCAGGTAAGGTCATGAGAAGTAATGAAGCTATACATATACTCTTTGAACTTTGGTAATTACATTTTTTTTTCTTTACAATGATGTAGTTCATTAAATGAGCTAATCTAAATTTGTCCAACTGCATGTAAAGGCTGAGATGTATGACAAGCAGGACTTGCTAGGATCATTGTGGGCTCAGGTGGTGTTGTTCTTCCACTCAGTAAGTGTCCATGCTCATCTCTAAGCTTTTATGGCACAGAAATGAAGGAAAGAAGAGTAAAGAAAGAATCAGGGAAAAATTCTTAAGAAAAGAATCCCAGGAAATATAGCCACTAATTCAGAAAGGTAGCATACGTAAAAGTTCTTGCTGTCCCCTTTCCCTCCAAATATATGCATATGTTACCTAGGATAGCTGATACAATTTGACGATGTGCTTCTGGAGAAGTAAATATGTAGGTCACTCTGAATGTAATGCCTCTTATTTGTTTCTATGGAAACTATAACAGGTACAAAGAACACAATAACACTGTTTGATAGAGCAAATTCTCAGCTACAAAACACTATTTTGCAATGCAGTCACCACCATGAACTCTGCATTTTTGTCAGCCATGAGCAAGAACCTGCATGCCATGCTTGTGAAAATCTCTACTAGTGGAGGTGACCACTGTTGCTGACACCACTGCTGAAATGCACCACCACTGCCTCACTGTGCTCATATCCACTCTTTAGTCTCCATAAACATTCAGCAAGTGTCAATCAGTGTCAGTGGGTGCCATTTTTTCCACATGGAGGAGTTCAATGATCCACTTTGCTTCATCTGCACTTCCATGTCAGATTCCATTTGGTCACACTGCCCCTCTGCTGCCATCTGTAGCACAGCAACAAAATGTAATGAAATATCAATGGGAAGGTTCACCAACGTCTGCCTCTGGCATCGTAGGCCAACATCGTAAAGTAGGAAGCATTACTTTTGGAGGACCCCTGGTAAAAGCATTTTTCTCAGATTGGTTAACTTGGGGAAGCTGGCTTCCCAATCAGTATTTGTTAGGCTAGACAAGAGGAGCTCCAAGTATCTGTAGCACCTTCAAATGCAATCGTGAAAAGATAAGATACTATGGTTAAATATGATACAGGTATTTCCTAACTGGTAACATTGTTGGTGTTGAAGGCGTGAATAGTCTGTGCCACTTCCTGTAACGTATTTTTAGACTTCCACAACTTTGGAGGAGTTTTATGTTGCTTGGCTGTTTTCTGGTGTCAATGGTAGGTAGCAACATGTATGCAGAGAAGATGGACAAGCTATGTGTTAACTCGCATTTTAGAAGGAACAGCATCAGCTGTTATTTCAGCTTGTATTGGTAATGGGGTACATCAGACCGAATAAAATATGACATACTCATTGTTCTGTTTGGACAATGGGATCGAGTGCACCCTCAGCAAGTTTGCAGATGATGCCAAGCTGTGTGGTGCAGTCGACACGCCAGAGGGAAGGGATGCCATCCAGAGGGACCTGGACAGGCTTGAGAGGTGGGCCCATGCCAACCTCATCGAGTTCAACAAAGCCAAGTGCAAGGTCCTGCACCTGGGCCGCAGCAATCCCAAGTACACATACAGGCTGGACGGAGAATGGCTTGAGAGTAGCCCTGAGGAGAGGGACTTGGGGGTGTGTGTTGATGAGAAACTCAACATGAGCCAGCAGTGTGCGCTTGCAGCCCAGAAGGCCAACCGCATCCTGGGCTGCATCAAGAGAAGTGTGGCCAGCAGGTCGAGGGAGGTGATTCTGCCCCTCTACTCTGTGAGACCTCACCTGGAGTGTTGTGCCCAGTTGTGGGGCCCCCACCAGAAGAAGGATGTGGAGCTGTTGGAGCAGGTCCGGAGGAGGGCCACGAAGATGCTCGGAGGGCTGGAGCAGCTCCCCTCCGAGGACAGGCTGAGAGAGTTGGGACTCTTCAGCCTGGAGAAGAGAAGGCTGCGGGGGGACCTGATAGCAGCCTTCCAGTACCTGAAAGGGGCCTACAGGAAAGCTGGGGAGGGGCTTTTTACATGGATAGATAATGACAGGACAAGGGGTACTGGTTATAAACTGGAGGAGGGTAGATTTAGACTAGATATAAGGAGGAAATTCTTCCCTGTGAGGGTGGTGAGACACTGGAAGAGGTTGCCCAGAGACGTTGTGGATGCCCCCTCCCTGGAAGTATTCAAAGCCAGGCTGGATGGGGCTTTGAGCAACCTGGTCTAGTGGGAGGTGTCCTTGCCCATGGCAGGGGGTTTGGAACAAGATGATCTCTAAGGTCCCTTCCAACCTGAACCATTCTATGATTCTATGATTCTTTTAACAGGAACATAGGTGTTATGTCATGCTATCTTTGGGCTAATCTAGGGCACTGTATCCTACTGCATACAAAGGAAAAGGTCCCAGAAAATGGAGGGAGAGGGAGGAGGATTCTGTTTTTATAGAGAATTAGGGGAAGAGAAGGAAGTTTCCTACTAGGTGCTGTGCAGCAATTGCATATGTAACATTTTTCTGTTGAAGACTTTGTTTACTAGCTAATGAAATAGATAACAGTCAATGAGGCTAATAATTTTCCTACCACAGCAACAGTTAGAACGTCAGGAAAAGCTCTCTCTGCCCTTCCAAATTTATTTTGTAATGTACTGTTCACAATTTTTATGAGTCTATGAGCGAAAAGAAAAAATAGCAGCAGATAATTTGATCTTTTGTTTGTATCTGGAGATTTTTATGTTTTCTTTTGCAAGAAAGCTCTATAAAAGCTGGGTGATGTGCCTTTGCTGTTGTCCTAGGGACCTCTCTCCCAAAAAAAGGTATGTGGAAAGTATAGTCTTTGATGTTTATCCATCACAGCATGGATAAAGCGTGCCGTGACTGAGCCTTGCCCATTGTCTCAGCAGATAGGTAAGGCAAGTGGAAGAGAATGACCTGCAAGAAAAGAGGGCAGTGAATGCAGAAATTAGAACATGATAAGCGAGCAGAGGGGCAGAAGGGACAGAATGACAAGGAGGGCATAGAAAGGCATAGGCAGAGATGTGCCGAAGAACTGGAAGGCACAGGTTTGATACATTTCTAGAGAGATGAATGATAGAAGTGGATTTGTGTAGTGAATTCAAACTCTTCCTTTAGAAGAGTCCTTCCTTCTGATCTCAGACAAGCTCAGGCATCCAAGAAGGAATAGCCAGGTAAGACATCAGAGCAGTGCATTTGTATCTGAGAGAAGCCTAAGAGGCAGATATGGGGAAATCTGCCCTCCAGATGAGTATCTACCATGTTAGTTATTAATTAAAGTTTGTGAAGTATCTTGAAAGAAATTTCCAGGTGACAGACAAGTCGTCATGCATAAATTGGTTGATACATCAGTAAAATAAAATCAGCAGACATGAGTATAAATGATACAATGAGGAAGAGTCAGGAGTAGTATCACTGCACAAATCTGTAGGAGTTATTTGAAGGAATCAACAAGCATACAGAAAGAAGTATTGTACTTGCCATTTCAAAAACATTTTGACAAGCTAAAAATTCCTCAAAAGACTAGGGAAAAAGCAGTAGACCATTGTCACTGAATCAAGGAGTAGTAGAATATCTTGGACTGGAAGTGAATTAAAGACCATCCAATTCCAACCTCGTGCCATGGGCAGGGTTGCCACCGACCAGATCAGGCTGACCAAGGCCCCATCCAACCTGGCAACTATTACAGACCAGCAGTTGCTTTAGCAAGAAAAGATTGAGAAATAATGCTCAGCTTTCAGAGCACAATGAGAGATCTATGTCCTTCAACATATAAAAGCAAGAAGGATTCTTGGTGAGATGGAAAAGTTTGCTAATAATACTAAACTATGTATGTGAAAGTGAGTTCTCAGAACTGTAGAAGAGTAACATTTTAAAGAAGGGTAAGTGGTAGATAACAAGGTTGGTAAAAGCAAAACAATAGCTATTGTTACATTGCAGTTTTCCCATTACATGTCTTTAAACTGAGAACTAACTACTGCAGCATATGACGAATGTCAAAATTTAGACAAGCTTGAGAAGTAATTATGTAAATTCGGAGAGAAAAGTCTGCCAATATCAAATATGGATTATAGCCTTTGTCTTCAAGGCAAGTCTAATCCAAGGATGGTTCATACTGTGGTGGGTATCCCTGAAGAACATCCCTGTGTTCCTGACATGCTCTCGTACCATTTCCTGGTGATTGTTTATGGGCTTCTAGCAGAAACATCCTGAATTTTTGTTGTTCTATTTTTCTTATGGATTAATACTGCAATAATTATTATATTAATACTGCATAATACTGATTTGTTTTTTCAAGATGATGTCACAAGACAGGTCTAAAAAGACTCTTGAGAACAAGAGAAACTAAGGCATGGTTTTCCCAATTTTAATTTTCCTCAATTAAAAATATATCTAGCAATCATTTGTATGCCTTATCAAGCCACTGTATTTACTACTCACCCATAATTCACTTTAACATTTTGAGTGTTCTTTCAGATGAAGATAAGTGGTATACTAAATATTTCAGAAGAGACAGTTAAAACACTTCTGATTTTATTTTCTTCTAATTCCTTTCCTTTGTTAGAAAGGCAGTATGAGGGGTACGTGCCCCAAAAGGCTACACTTCTGTTGTGGTTTAACCTGGCAAGCAGCTTAACACCACGTGGCCGCTGGCTCATTCTCTTCCCTGGTGGGATGACGGAGAGAATTGAAAAGTGCAAAAACTTGTGGGTTGAGATAAGAGCAGTTTAATAAGAAAGAGAAAAAGCAAGAAAGAAAAGGAGAAAAATAACACAATAAAAACAGAAAGAATATACAGAACAACTGATGCACAATGCAGTTGTTCACCATGCAGAGAGTGATGCCCAACCAGTCCCCAGGCAGCGGTCCCTGCCCTGAGGCAATTCCCCCCACTGCTATCATTCAGCATGACTCCACAAGGTATGGGACCTCCCTTGGGCGAGTTTGGGTCAGCTGTCCCAGTTCTGTCCCAGCTCCTTGTGCCCTCCAGACACCTTGCTGGCAGGGCAGCATGAGGAGCTGAAATGTCTGCACAGCAGTACTCAACAGCAACTAAAATATCAGTGTATGACCAACAGCTTTCTCATCCTAAATCAAAAACATGCCACCATACCAGCTACTAGGAAGAAAATTAACTATCTCAGCAAAACAGGACAAATCACAGCAGGAGGTAGCCAGCTATGGTGGGTTGACCCTGAGCAACACCTAATAGCCACCCAGCTGCTCAAGCACTCTGCTCCCCATGAGATCGGGAGAAAAAAGAAGTTGGCCAAGAAGACTCCTAGATCACAATAATGACATTTTAATTACTGTCCCGATTATGTACCCTCTTAGCATCTTGCCTGCCTTGACTCAATTTGTTGCGGGGCAGAGTGGAAAAAGAGAAAGCAGTATTCAAGACAAAAAGGCGCAAAAATAACTTATAAAGAGACTCAAATCCTACTTTTCTCCTCCCTAGCTGCTGTTATTTGTCCTACAAAAGAGACGACTCCCAGCCTCTGAGAGGAGATTCACTCAGTACAATGCAGAATGCTGAAGAAGTGTATGTGGCAAGCTGTTCATCCCACACTGCAGGGATGCAATGAGCCAGCTGATAAGATCCTTTGACAGAGGGAAGCCAGTCAGGAAACATGATATGACACCTGATGGTTTTCAGGAAATTGTTTAAAATGTGTAATTTAGCAGAAAGTGCCAAGGAACAAAATCTTAGTCACACTTAGCAAGACTTGATAATTGGTGTGAAAATACTGTTTGCTCTTTCCTACCTTATCACTAATAATGGTGATGAAAAAGCTGAAGGACAGAATTCTGGACTTGAACAATATGTTCCCTAATATAGGCAGAAAACAGCAGTGATAACAAAGACATTCAAAAACCTACCCATTGTTTTCTAGATTTGTATTTTTGCTGTATTATTTTTGCATATCACCTGGCTCTTAAGGTCCCAGTTTCCAACTGAAGTCATCCAATACCACAGGATTGTAACAACTTCCTGATCATCATCACTAGATGAAAAGAATCACAGAAACACCACCCAAATTAAAAAAGCAGCCTGACACAAGACATGGTGCAGTGGTTTTCCTGAAAGAGAGCAGATACAGATTGTTCTGAGAAGAACATAGCAGAAAAGATTTCTTAAGAAGTCAGTATTAACACAGAATTTGAAAAAAATAAGAAGTGAGATTTCCATACAGTGGTTAGGTGAATGACTAAAGATTCCCCAAGAGGATAGGCATATAGGTATATAGGAATACTCAAGCTATTAAGCACCAGATGATCTTTAAGATAGACAATACCGGTGTGGATAAAGTCTCTGTTGATCTAAAACTGACACACCAGCTGAGTCAAGCAACAAAAAAACCCACCCTGTTATACAACTCCCTCTGCTCCCTCCACAAATTCTATTCATCATTGTCTATACTGACAGGTAATATTTCAATCAAGAAAATTTTGTGGTGACTTTTAAAATACTTTTAGTCAATGCAGTAAGTAGAAAGAATAACATAAAAGTTATCTGAACTAAATTATCTTGGAACACTTCAGCCACTCAGCAACCTAAGCTGTCCATCAGTTTTCAGAGATTGAAACAACTGAGTACTGGAATTTGCCATCTGTGTCATAATATATGAAACCTTACTTTGCATAGGTAAGTTTATTCTCTGAGTGATGCTGAGCACTTATTTGCATGCAATACAGCATTAGGACAAGGCAAAGAAGATACCATTACTATACATCACTACAGACGTTTTATTCTCTCTGTTCCCTTAAGTAATGAATGTTCATTAAACTTTAAAAAAGGAAGTTGAAAAATGCTTTTCACTTCTTGAGAGTTCATCTATTTAGTGCAGCTCAGTTCAAAAACAGCAGTAGATCTTGAATATTTCCCACATCAGGAGGTTCAATGATATCAGTAGAAAGTAATTAGATATCAATAATAACATTTATTTTTAAAAGGAAATGGAGATAGTGGTGGAGATGACGATTTCATTGCCCCTCTCACGGTACAGGAGCTGGAGAGGCACTGGGATTGTGCAAATCTGCTCTCTGGCCAGAAGGTGTCACCTTCCCACTGCTGCTTGCCGCCCTGCAAGGAGGAGGGCGAGCTGCTCTTGATCTGCGTAACCCAGCAGCTGTCCCGAGGAGAGCCGATGTCGGGACTACCCCTGAACACAAGGGCTGTGGACGCTGCAGGTGATGCACGATCATGCCTCCGACCAGTAAAGTGGACAGGACACTGACACGTGGAGCGGTGTGAGACTTAGAGAACAACACATTGCTCCTGGCATCCTGTCACTCGCCTGCAGATTGCCTACAGCGTGAGAGCCAGCACAGTAAATTACATCAGGGCACAGAGCTGCTTTCCTGCAAGTTTGGTGAGTGGGTTTCTGAAATCACAGTGTGCATTAAATGCTGGCTGATGGTTACCAAAGTCCCAGGGAAACAATTTCGTTTGTTTTCTTCTAGGTATTACATGGATGCCTTTTTTCCTTTTTCAGAAAAGGCAGTTCTCTGGCAGTCCTTGTTGCTTCTCCCCAGGCACAGATCACTGATCACGGATCACTCTTCTACTCCCTACTCAATCCTGCCAATATAAGGAAACGGTTTACAAGGAGCCCATCATTTTAATTTCAGGTGCTTCTAAGGGATGTTGCCATTTTCTGATCTGAGCATTAGGTAACATCCCCAAATTACTATAGCCTTTTGGATATTCAATAGTTTTCTGTAAGCATTCATGGACTGCTAACAGCCACATCAGGAACTTTATATACACACACATCACATTAGATAGGACCCCTTTTTGAACGCAAAATGAAGTTATTTGAGAGTTACGCTACTTAACTTTTTGAATTATTTTATTTTGCTGTAAACTACAGGTGATATTGTTGTTCCTGACAGATAACAGATCATAGTGTGTGACTGAACAGTGTAATGTCACTGAGAAGCAGTATGTTAAAGTATAGCAGTAGGAGTGGATTGCCAGACCGGAAGCCTTCTCTCCTAACTCTGGGCACTTAACCCTGCCTCCTAGTTTAGTCATCTATCTTACTCCCTCTGCACTTCATGAAAAGACCAAGAGAGATGTTTCCAGTGGCAACTCAAGTTTAAGATCAGAAGCATCAAGTTATATTAGTCATAATGGGTGTTTGTCTCTTTTCCCTGGCAAGGCTCCAACAGGTCCAACATTTGCTCCAACAGCTGACTTCCAACCTCATGAACTTTATCTGAAAGGAATATGGGTATTCAGCAGGACACCACAGGTCTGTACAAAGTCACTTGCAAGTGTTCTACAGAGTAGCAGTTTTTAGACAATCACCTTCTGTCTTGCCATCAAATACTGTCCATGTTGGATCTGATTAGAGTCAATGTGCATAGTGTTACTCCAGAGTTATCACACGTGGCCACTAATGATGCTAGTTCATGCCATGCTATACAAAGATAAGAGACCTGACCTTTCAGAATGGAGTTAACAAAGCATTAGCAGACATGCTAGCTCTAAAAAAGTAGAATATTGCAGCATGCACTGCTTTACCTAATAACATATGCAGAAAAAACACTACTTGGTATGCTCCCACTCTTTATGACAAACTACAACAAAATTGTTTCCTATAATTCAATTCAGGAACAGCAACAAAGCGTATCAAGAATGTTTGTTCCTTTCCAAGGTGACAAAGAAAGGGACAAACTCTTTCTCAGCTCATTCTTATTTAAACAAAGTATGAGAGAGCTCTTCACTATTTATCTCACATAATGCTTTATGGGAATACTACAAGACATGAAAAAAAAAAAAAAAGGAATAGCATTGTCTTTACCATGTGACAAAAGAAATATCACATTCTCATTATTCTTCCAGTGAATTGTGTAATTCCATGATTTTAGTTCGGTTATCTATTTCTTAAGGTAGATTAAGTCAGATTTGAAAAATAAGACCATAATCAAAATAGATCATTGCATCATAGAATCAGAGAGTATCACAAGCTGGAAGAGACCCACGAGGATCATGAAGTCCAACTCCTGGCTTCACACAAGAACACCCAAAAGTCAAACCCTATGTCTGAAAGTTTTGTCCAAATGGTCCCTGAATTCTGGCAACTTTGAGCTGTGACCACTGCCCTGGGGAGCCTATTCCAAGGCCCGACCACTCTCTTGGTGAAGAACCATTTCCTAATATCCAATCCACAGCACACAAGGGAGACTGTAATATGAGGAAACTACACCCCTTCAAGAAACTATGAGGAGCTGCTTCCTTTCTGGGATAGACAGCAGCTCCAAAGGGCTGCCAAAGGGTAACTATGTTTTGCTGCAGGCTGTGAGCTTTTTGGAAAATGGACTGAGTTCCTGTGTAGGCAGCACCTGGCATAAGGGTATAGTTTAATGAGAATTAGTGTTGCATGAATACCAATGTATATTATGTAATTAAATTTTCTAGTGTATTTGTTAAGCTTATGCTATTATTTGAAATAAATCTTGACTACTTTAAGCTTTATTCATGCTTTTATTTAGTCTGCTTTATCTTTAGTTCTAAATTTTACTAGTTTTTTTTTCTTCTGTTGTTTTAAGTTAGGTTTGCAAGTTTTCTTCATACTTCCCTGAAAGAAACACAATTATTTTCCTGTCTGAAGAAGTACAACACCACAGTAAGAAATCAGGTTTCTGAAAGAAATGAGGACACAAGGAGGTGTGTTTTTGAACACAGGTTTTGACTTGGTTTGGCAGAATATCCTGGCTAAAGGTCAAAACACAGTCTTTTCTGGCAAAGAATCTGCTTTACTTTTTTTTTTTTTCTTTCATACTTCCCATTACTAACTCTATTCTAGGAATTTAAGTGGACAAAATCAAAGAGACAAGCAAAACAAAAGCATTGTTGCCCTCATTTAACATAAAGAAAACTCTCCTTTATGATTGCTATTGATGGAGAGTGGAAAATTAACAAAAGAAGTGAAAAAGCATTAAAAATCTGTACTTCATAAAGGAAATACATGTTAGAGCATGTGTGAGTATCATTGGACCATATTCCATTCTCAGCTAAGGTATATATTAATATTTTGCTACCTTTAATTCCAGTAAAAATGAGCTCATTCCTCCAAAGTCTTACCTAGCTAAATGTATTTTTTATAAAATAAGCTTCCTTACCTCCTGTTGGTCTCCCATATATAATCAGGTATTACTACTTATTGCATCTACACTGCAATTTTATATTTTACTGATGGTTGGACTGGGCAGAGGTTAATGAGGAACACAGCATTCACAGAATGTGACCTTGCCAAGCTGCTTTATCCCTCAGTAGCTCACAGAAACAATCCTTTCTAGTTTGCAGTGAGTCATTAATTTCAGCTGACAGACCTGAAGGCAGCATAGATGTTAGCGTGCAGCCTGCAAGCCACCTCTCTCTGCTGACTTAACCAATGAAATCACACTAATTTCTACTGTCTTCTCTAATTTGCCAGCAGTTCTGATAAACTTCTCCACCTCCCCAGAGATGTCTTTTCAAAATGACCTGAATCTTACAGCAGTATGTTTGTGAGGGGCTCCCCAGCCTAAGATGTAACAGTGGTAATTAATATTTTATATGATGCATCAGCAATTAAAGTGGAAAATATCAAATAGGCAATAATTTATTGAAGAGAAGCTGAAGTTACTCATAGGCTTCAGGGTACTTTTTATACCATTGTTTCCTCATGAGGAACCAGAAACTGGACAAGGATTAATGGACTTTCAGCATTGTTCTGTAGAATACACCTCTCTTGCTTATTAGTCCTGAGGTCTTGTGTTCTCCTCCTCAGTGTTTCACAAGGTATCATATTTATTTGCTCAAAAGCTTTAACAAAATTACAACATTAATATGCATGAGACTCACTCAGGATAGCAATGACAGCTGCAAACAGCATGCATTGATTAAGCTGCATGATTGATAGCTTTCTCAATCCAAACAGAAATGAATCTGGAAAGGACAAACTGAGATTGGAAGCTAAAGTATCAAAGTATCAGGAAAATTTTGCATTATCTGACTGCAAAATTGAAGAATAAAAATCAGCTGAGAGATATTAGTTTCATAAGAAAAGGGTTTAGAGAGAAACTTCGTAAGTTTACAAATCAAAACATCAGTCTATTTTCAAGGTTTATGTACTTCCATTTTGCCATCATCTTTTCCAGTCACTTAAAACTGGAGTTTTGTCTACAGGGAAAGTTTTTATTATTTCAGTGTATTTAGGGCAGTAAGAACATAAATGTCTGTTACAGATCAGAAGAGGAAACAGGCTGCAGACAGTTCCCAAAGCCAAAGGTTCCCTTTTCCTAATCTCCTTCTGCCCAAATTAAACAGATTACCCCAGTTTAGATGGATGTAATAGTTCCTCTCATTGAGTATTCCTGCAGTTATGATTCCTTACTCAGTGCAATGAATTTTGCTATAATTTTTGTAGAAACATGTAACTTCTTTCCAGAATTGTACACGACAGCATTGTGTTTCTCCAAAAGCTGTAATTCTACTGGAGAGCACCTATGTCAAAGATTGCAACATACAATGCTGCAGGTACTAAGCCCTTCTGTAGGTCTAAGCTTCCAGGTAGGTTCAAAGCACTGACTGCACATTCATAAGACAGCCACCAGAAGCAGAGACTGCTAGAAAGGTCATTGTGTATGTGGTAGTGGAGATACACTGAGACGTGAAGGAAGTGCAAATTAAGAAAATCAAGTAACTGTAGGCAAGCTTGATCCTGCTCATTATCTTGTGATGTCTCTGGCCCTGACCACTGTGGCTAAGCAGAAAAGCCTACCAAATAGATAAAGAGAATTCTTCCTTCTTCTCTGCACAGGAAGATGCGAACAGATGGTAGAAACAGGTCTAAGCAGTCTCCCTACATTCTAGCACTGTAACAAGGCATTAATTTCTTAACCTTTACTTCGACAGAAAAAGTTAAATGTAATGATTTTAAACTTTGCCATTAATACATAGCTTTCTTTCTTAGGGAGCTCCAACCATAAAGATACACGATATACTGTCTCATTCACCGCAACACAGGCTGCTGTTGTTTTTGGAGATAAATTTGTCCTGAAAAGGGTGCACCAGAGACAATTTGCAAATAACAAAATGGGAAGGCAGCCTAAAACCCTTGGCTCACAGAGTGCCACAGTTTGTACCACTAGCAATACTTTTTATCTAAAGCAGTCTTATTTTGTCTTTATCTCATCCTTTTTAATTTCTACTTATATGCATGTTTACAATGTACATAATAATACTTTTTTTTTTTTTTTTTGCTGAAGGGGAGACACAATCAGAAAGTTTTGAGAATCACTGCTTGTGAAGTCAAAATTTTGACGAAGAGCAAGGGAATTAAGGCTACAGCCCACCTGGGCTAAGCACCCTTTTTGACAGCAGCTAGCAAGGTCATTTAGCTGCACTGTCAAATCAGTCCTCAGTCCTGATAGTCATCCACCAATTTTTCAGTCAGTGAGGTCAAGAGAATGAAAAAGAAAGAAACGTGTGACTTTGAATTTTAAAGAACAGACTTTTCAGGGGCAATATCCTCTAAGAGATGATCTTGACAGACATGTGGGATTCGAAATGTCTTAAACAGCTCTAGCACAAATTGCCAGGAAAGGTAAATCAGAGATCTTAGTAATATATTTATGTAAGTAAGTTTAAAAATATACAATTATTTTTAAAATAATGATTTTTGATTTATTTCGAGCATTCAGGCATTCAATTGTTTGTGTCTGTTTGGACAGTACCATTCTTTCATCTGCAGCCTAGATCTACTACACTCAGAGTGCCAGTTCTGCTTAGATACAGGATCAGATGTCTAATTTAAAGTAAACAATGAAACAATGGCTAACCTTGTCAGCCTCCTGAGTTATATTTAATACCTGTACTAGAGGAATCAACATGCAAATAGCAGTTTTAAGAAGGCATATGTCAAAATGCATTTAACGGCTTAACATCTTATTAGCCATTCTACCTCAACAACACAGCTGGAATTGAAATTTTAGATAAATAATTTTGTAGACAGATAAAGATCAAAAAAAGATTGTCCCAGCCCTGGAGGTGTTTAAGGTAAGGTTGGATGGGGCCCTGGGTAACCTGATGTCGGGTTACCTGGGCAACCTGGAGTCGGCCTCTTCTCCCAGATAACTAATGACAGGACAAGAGGGAATGGCCATAAGTTGCGCCAGGGGAAATTTAGGTTAGATATAAGGAAAGCTTTTTCTCTGAAAGTGTGGTCAGGCACTGGAATGGCCTGCCTAGGGAGGTGGTGGAGTCACCGTCCCTGCCGCTGTTCAAGAAGCGTCTGGATGAGGTGCTAAGGGAGATGATTTAGTAGCTTAGTGGGTAGGGATGGTGATAGGAGGGCAGTTGGACTAGATGATCTTGTAGGTCCTTTCCAACCTAGTGTTTCTATGATTCTATGATTCTATGGTTCTCTGATATGGTAGGTGGTCACCCTGCCCACAGCAGGGAGGTTGGAACTGAATGATCTTTGAGATCCCTTCCAACTCAAGCCATTCTATGATTCTCTGGTAAGATCCATAAATATATAATCTAGTAAAGCCTAAGAAATAATACATTAGGTGTGTAGAAAGAAAAGGAAGTTTTCTGCATATCCAGAAATCAACATCTGTATTTGGATTTATACCACTTGTAATTCTTGCTAGACTTACAGACAGGTTATAATGCACCATATGAACTTTAAAATCTTGGAAGAAATAATTGTTAAGAGTATGCTGTATTTGCCAGATTAAACTTTATTGTGGGGAAAATTTTCATTAGAAGAAACAGCAATGTACACTGCAGTAATTCTGAAGGGCAGTTTAATTTCAAAGATACTACTGTCAGCTTCCATGCTTCACAGGCAAGTGACCTGGCAGAGAAAGGAGCACATGTTGCTAAAGGGATTTTTCAGCTGAAAGACCTCAGATTAACTGTGCTGCCAGCTCCCATATCAGATAGGAGAGTATGCCCAATTTATGGGTCAATAGACCAAAACAATTCTGTAATCCTTAGAAGGAAATCTTTGTCCTAGATGTCTCTGATCAAGGTCTATGATGCTAATCTGAGTTTTCATGTTTTCTTGGTTCTGGCAAATCTTACAGAAAACACACCAGAAGAAACAATTATGCCAAACTAAAATTGCGATACTGTTAGTCAAAAGGGCTGCATGGATCAGAGGTCCATCTAGCCTATTATCCATGCTCTGACAGCCGTCCATAATGTATGCCTAAGGAAGAAAATCAGAATGGAACGAGCACGCACTGTGTTTTCCAAATGCTCTCATAATTTTTGAAAACTTGCAGGTCTGGGTCTTACTGACCAAATGCAATGTCACTGTATTAAGACCTTTGTTCATAAGCTTTTTAAACCCACTCATACTTTCAGTAAGCACAGCAGGTTACGGCAGTAAATTTCGCTAGTTTAACTGAACATTATGCAAAAGACCACCTCTTTAGTGGTATTCCATAGAGGAAACTGATGTCAGAGCTCTCTCTTTATATATGCCTGCTGAGTCATTAGGAGACCACACAGTTATAGCACTGATTGAAAGCACAGAAGGTGTACAGAAAGAAATGTAAACAGAATTCTCTATTTTTATTTTTCCCTAGCAATTTGCAAACTTTTGAATTTTTTATTTATTTTAGTATGAAGGTTAGCATAATATGCTTTATGGGAGAGAGAATACTTTGATGCATTTTGCAGAAACTAAAAAACATGGGTTAATTTTCAAATTCTCTTTCCTTGTAGTTATGCAGCTAGGACATTAAATTGTTTAGACATTTGTGTTTTTTCTGTATCTCTAACTACTGTGAGACTGAAGCTCAAAGCTGAAACAACTACTTAAATCAAAGACCTATTTAAAAGCTGATGAACTATAGAAACTGAGTCACATTTTTCATCTGTTTTCTGAGAAGCAGCTAGAATGTACTAGGAACAAGTCTGGTAGTTCTACAGAACTAAATTCTATAGCTAAGCTCAGAGAAGTACCCATAGTAAATTTTTTAATAGGACTCTTCTGTGACATACTGATTTGTTAGGATATAAAAGAAGATGTGGTAAGAAATCTTGAAGAACTACTATTGATACCTCAATGTCTTTGAAGAGTCACTTGAATCTTACCATGAAGAAATGAAATGAGAGAACTACCTCAAAAGAAGCTTAGCAAAATCACAGACAACTGTATTGTTTCATAATAAGAATACCTCTTCCAGAATTTCTCCATCATAAAGAATAACTGAATAGTCTAAGTATGAGGTGTGCATTTATTTATTTGGAGACAAAATTGTATCATCTAATGCAATTTATATAGAAATTATTTTTCTAGCAGGAGACATGATACAATTAATTTGCAATTAATCATCTTAATAGCCTGTGATAAAAAGAACACGACGTACACTGGAAAGGTTAATGCTCAAATATGAACAGGATGAAGGTTCTTCTATAACCAGCAGCACTGAAATATACTGTAAAGGTGGAAGATTTTATCTGGAAAGATAGCATAACTACAAATATTTCTGAAATATTAATAATAAGAATTGCTAAAGATAACAATGGAGTAACACAAATATAACACAAATTGTAATAGCACACACATCAGGGCTAAACAAAAAGACTTGCAATTTTGGAAATAAGAAAAAGGAAAAATGATTTCATGTTAGGTGACTACAAAGCTGTAAAAAAATCAAAGACCCACTTAGAATAAACCATGTTAGATATATTCGTGAGAGATAAGGAAGTATGACTGTTAGGAAAGAAAAAAAAAAAAGCCTCACATATTTTCCTGAGCATTTGGAGATAGAAAGGAAAGATCAGAACAGGTCTGCCCATCTTGAAAGTGTTGACTAGAGGAACACTGCTTTGTTAGGGGCATAACAGAGCACATACAAGCTTAGCAGGTATTGAAGGATGGTACCTGCAGCATCCATGCCTCTCAAAATCTGGACTTTAGCCAGGTAACAACAGCTGTGTGAACAAAAAAACTCTTCACTCATAAAGACACAGTTACTAGATGGGATTCATCCATCTCACCCTATGCAAGGGTTTATTAAAGATACGGGTATTTTAAGGTTCTTTTTAAAATAAGAATGAAAATCTCCCTAAACTATCGTAAAAAGATTACATATTTTAACAAGTAATTGGTAGCGGTGGCAAACTCAGTAAGAAAAGCATTTATTGTGAACATAACTGCTAAACCAAAAATGATCAGGTCAAACAAAATCATATTTCATAAGCATATAAACTCTCTTAGATGATCATTGATCTGTTAGTTTTCTAATTCCCTTTTTTGATTGATTAAAATCTTTATTTGCACACAAAGCGCACAAACTGCTACATATTTAAATCTACCTATATATTTTGTTCTGGATCACTGAAACTAGCAGCTATTAATCCACTTGGCTGTCTTGCAAAAGGACCGGGCTGTCTAAGCCATTTCTACAAAACATCAGTAAAATATATAATTCTGAATTCAAGTTTGCTTAACATATTTGTTGCCAAAAACAGAGAATAACTCTTAACTTTTGCATGTACAATACAAGAAACCTCATGTGTGAGAATGAACACATCGTTCAGTCAGCAAAACTATGCTGATTTACTTCCTAGATATGGACTAATACATGCAAAGCTTAAAAATACATTGCCTTTTTACAGAGGTGAAAAAACTCTTACCTTGTGCATTGGGCACTTTGCAAAATTCCTGGTAAAAAGATAGGGAGGACTAAATAGCTTACTTTCATTCATTAAATACTGCAACCAAAATTGTAGAGTCCATTGCAGAGTGGACACAGTCAACAGCCAGCTTGATGTACAGTCAGAAGAACCTTTCAAGTGCATTTCATCTGTAGAAACTCTCACTGGCTTCAGCGAGGTTTGCAAAGGACAGTAGAATTATAGAATCATAAAATCACAGAATCATAAAATCGTGGCATCACAGAACAGATTGGGTTGGGAAGGATCTTAGAGATCGTCTAGTTTGAACCCTCCTGCTGTGGGCAGATTTGCAAACCACTAAATCAGGCACTAAATCAGGTTGCCCAAGCCCCCATCCAACCTAGCACTGAACACCATCCAATCTGGCATTGAATACCTTCAGGGACTCGGTGTCCACAACTTCTCTGGGCAACCTGTTCCAGTGCATCATCACCCTCTGAGCAAAGATTTTCCTCCTAATACCTAACCTAAATTTTTCTTGAGTTTAAAATCATTCCACCTTTGTGAAAGACTGTTACTGAACTTTTTGTCTCAAAGCTTGCTGTGAGAACTCTTTGTCTCAAAGTTTGCATGAGGGCCTGCGAACATTGCCTAAAGGTTTGCAGAACAGGCATCTTGAAGTGAGACATCTTAAATGGTGTAGTCAGTAGGATACCTGACTCCCAGGAATAAGTGACATGTATACCTCCCAGAGCTGCAACGTTGTGATATTTTTGATGTAATTTAAACGTGTGCAGCTCTCCACGAAGATCACTCTGCACATTGAGACTTAAGTGTGCTGTTTGAGCTTCTATGTATGTACCTCTCAGGGATGTGAGCAGTGGTATGAGTAGAATTTGATATGTATGTGCCTCTCTGGGAAGATCACACCGCATACTGAGACTTAAGGGTGTTGTTTGGGCTTTTTATGTGTGTACCTCTCAGGGATGTAGGGAGTGATGTGAGTGTTTGAATTTGTTTGATACTTGCATGCCTCCCCAGGAAGATCGCTCTGCATAGTGAAAGATGAGTCATAGTAAAGTCACTGTGGAAGGTAAAAATGAGTTGTTTGACCTCTTAGAAAAGCATGGTGCTTGACCCTCATTATCAGGGATGAATTGGGCATGACAGATCTGGCATAACTTGCAAAGTGTTTCAGACCATATTAGTGCTCTGCAAAAGGACTCTCGTGTCTGAGCTGGAAAAGGAAAGATGTTTATCTGTGCAGTATTGGGTGCTGCTCTGACTGCAGCCACAGAGTTCTGAGTCTGACAGCTTATGGCAGAAAGCCAAACTATACAACCACTGCAGAATCAGATAGAGAACCTTGAGTTAGGGAACAGAAAACTCCAGGAATTGGTTAAGATTTTGCAGAATCAGGTAGAGGACCTTAAAGGACAGTTAAGGAACCAAAAGCATAATGCAGCTCTGTTACAAGAAGCCCTGAAAGAACAGCTAGAGTGCAATGATGATAACAACATGGGCACTTATTGCCCGCCTAAAAAAAAATCTACCCTCTGGGAGGATTGAAAGAAATAAAGGCATGGCTAGATAAATTAGAAGCCTCAGCAATCTAGTTGCATTCTTTGGTAAAAACTGAATATGCATTTGATAATGATGAGGATCTAGACCCTCAAATGAATGTTAAAGAGATTCCCTTTTCTGCTACTGAATTAGCAAGATTGAAAAGAGATTTTGTCCATTCTCCAAAGGAATCAGAAACATAGTATGTGTGGAGGGTTAGCCTTACTGGTGGAGACCACATACTATTAACTGAAAAGAACGCTAAAGAATATTGGGGACGGGGAGTATTTTTGTCTACTGGCAACAATCAGGCTCTCTGGTCGCTAACACAGAGGGCTGCCAATTGGGCAGGTAGTCTCAGCGCTCTAGAATGGGGAGACCCTCTTGCCATTACTGGTATGGCTGACCAGTTAGTAGAGAGTGTTGTCTTAGTTTCTAACTGAAGTTACTCTCTCATTGTTTCTGCTATGAAGCTATGTTTTGGTCCCAGAAGAAAAACAAATCTGATAACATCTGGCAGTGTTGAACAGAGCCAAGGACATATTCTGTTCCTCAGAGAAACAGTTAGGGAGCATAAGGAGTTGGGAACTGGAGGGGATAGGATCAGGGCAGCTGACCCAAACTGAACAAAGAGCTATTGCATACCATATCAGAACCTGTGATTTTTACAAAAGGGCAGTTATTTGCTCACCCTCCACCCTCCCCAAATGGGATGGGGGAAAGAATTAAGAGAAAAATACAGTAGAACTTGTGGGTTGGGATAAATGCTATTTACTAAGATAGTAAAGAAAGTAAAATGAATACCAGTACACGCACACATATATATATCCAAAAAAAAAAAAGAAAAAAGGATACACAGAGCAAGGGCTCACAGCCAGCAGCAACCCCTCCTCCCAGCTAACTGCCTTCCATAAAATAACATGATGTCATGTGGTATGGAATAGCTCTTTGGTCAGTTTGGGTCAGCTGCCCTGGACCTGTCCCCTCCCAGTTCCCAGCTCCTTATGCCCTCCTAACTGCTTCGCTGGCAGACGAGTGAGGAACTGAATACATCCTTGGCTCTGTTCAACACTGCCAGGTGTTATCAGTTTTGTTTTTCTTCTGAGACCAAAACATAGCTTCATACCAGACAAGATGAGAAAAGTAACTTCTGTTACATACTAAGACACCCCTAACCATCAGCAGTCGAGGAACAAGGTGTGGATGTGGGGGGACATTGCTCTAGAGTTAATTGACTACAGTTAGAAATATGGTTCAGTGATTTCTCCTACCGATAGATTTGAGCCAAAGGGATTGAGGCATGCAGTGGTCAACCTTGCCTCAGCCCATCCAGCCCAAACCACAACAGACCTAAAAGGGTCTTGTTCCCAGTAAAACCAAGTGAGTGAAACATAGATCATAGATGTAACGGACATTGGGCTCTGGGCTGGCGGAAGGGTATTCACAAAATTTCATGGATAGACTACCAACAGATAAGCTTGAAAAGCTGGTTGTTGAATGGCCTAGTGAACTACCAACAGATAAGCTGGACAAAGCCTGGGGTCCTAGTGCCCCTCCTGTGTGATCTGCATGGTCACTGGGACCAGCGGAAAGGAGAGAGAGGCCCTTGACTTGTCAGGGGTTGTGTCAGTTAGGTCTTCAGAACGGCATTCCCTGGGACCTGATGGACAGGCTACTGACACAAAAATTCGAAAAACTTGTGCAGAAATGGTTGGGGTGAAAAGTCACTTTCAAACCAACAGACGCCTCCTCTAAGCGAGAGGGCAAACAGTGGACCATACACCAACAACCTACAGTTTTAAGGGGATCCTCTAAGGTAATTAAGCCTATGTTGGCAGGGACTCCTCCCCCTGAAGTGGTGGCCCAAGAGGGAACCTCTGTATCAACTTCAAAGCCTCAAGCTCCCCACATCCCAGAAGAGCCAGCCTTCTCTCCTGGACAACCAGCACTGGTGGAGATGTGAACCACTGGGGCTGTTCCCCTTGTGCTCACTGAATCCCTGAACAAGTATACTTGGAAGGTTAAGGAACAATATAGGCAAAGCCCAAAGAAGGCAAGTTGCCGTAAAATGGACATTTGATTTTAATCATTTCTATTTTTGTCATTGTCTTTATAGCATTTGTAAGCTTATGCTCGATTTGTAGAGCAAAATGTCAATTTTGTTGTTTTGGTGTATTGTATGGGCTGAGACCCCTGGAACAATCAGTTATCCCCTCAGAAACTCTGGGGATGAAGGGAATGTAATACAATAAGTCAGCAGCAGCAGAATTGAACAGACCTTTTGAAAACAGCAAACTTGGAAGTGATGGAATATAGATTGACTCCCATGGCTCCCAGGGTGGCCATGGGTGAACCGAGTGCTGTTTTGCTTAGTTTGTGGGTTGACGTTTTTATTGTTCATACCACATTTAATTCTGTGTTTCATATGCCTGGTTCAAAATGTAGCAAGTTGCACGTAGTTTATAGTGGTTAATGGAGATGGCCCACTGCGTTACGTACAGGTTGTACACGCCTCTCAAGCTGCGGTTGTACATGCTGTGTGTCTTTTTATCTGTTATCTTTTTTATCTGTTGTCTCTTGTGGACCCAAATTGGGATCAGAATGGTAACATTAAATATCAGCAGTTGAAACAATACCAGCATTGCATTTTATCTTTGTTCATGTTCTTTCTCTTGTTACTATATTATGAGTGCCACCAATGCTGAGCCACAGGGTGGTGTAAGAGACTGGAAAAAATACGGAAATATGTCTCAACATTGTCAGTGGAAAGGCTGCAGAGGGACTTCACTACCGTGACAACTGAACTGAACTGAACTATGAGAGGCCTGCATCCTGGACCCATATGTGGCAAACTGCAGAGCCTCTGCACATCTGCCCAGGCCCAGGGTCAAAGAAAGGACCACACCGTCTGGGGCTCAGACCCTTCTGGAACCTTCGAGACCCCTCTAGTGACGGTACTAGGCATGCACCCCAGTGCCGAGTAGGGGACAAGGCTATGCAAAGAACTCATTGACTATGCAATAGGCTGATGCTACAAAGAGCATGACCAGCAGGCAGAGCAGGGGTGTCTGGTGCGTGCAGGACACAAGTGCTTGCCGCGTGCAGGAACATCTCCTCACCACTGGAATTCTGGGAGAAAGAGAGACAGAGAGAAACGGATAAGCAGCGCTCCGGTGCCCCTGATGCTCAAGGAGAGAATGTGTGCGTTGCTGCGTCACGGCGGAGCAAGGAGAGAATGTGTGTAGAGCCGCAAGGGGAGAGGAATGCTTCTCCCCTTCTCCCCAACCAAACTGGGGGGACACTGCCGATCCCTGGTGGTAACCATGGCAACCAATTTTCCCTCTCCTTGTACTTTTCCCTTTCCTTTCCTTTCCCCATCACCCTAACCGACTAGAAGTTATATTAAACTGGTTGGACAACGTTTGACCTCGTTTGTGTCTTAATCTCACTCCGGGTATATCAAAGAATCACCTCGCCTCCCATAATTGGAGTGAGACACCCTTGTGCTGTCACTATCAGAATGGGTACAAAGTCAGTCTCTATGCTTACTAAGTACTTCAAGTACTGAAAGGCTACAATGAGGTCTCCCCAGATTGCTTGTTCTGCAGGCTGAACAAGCCCAGATCCTTTCTTCACAGAACGGGTGCTCCAGCCCTCTGGTCATCTTCATGGCCCTCATCTGGACCTGCACCAATAGCTCCACATCCTTCTTGTGCTGGGAGCCCCAAGCCTGGATGCAGTATTCCCAGTGGGGCCTCACAAGGGCAGAGTGGAGGGGGACAATCCCCTCCCTCTCCCTGGTGGCTACCCCTTTTTTAATGCAGCCCAGGATACAATTGGCCTTGTGAGTTGCAAGAGCACAATACTAGGTCATGTCAAGCTTTTTGTCCATAAGAGCCCCCAAGTCCTTTCCCGCAGAGCTGCTCTTAATGATTTCTTCTAGTCTGTATATATATTTGGGATTGACTCGATATAGTTGCAGCATCTTGCATTTGGCCTTTTTGAACTTCATTAGTTTAGTGTGGGTCCTCTTTTCAAGCCTGTCCAAGTCCCTCTGGATGCATCCCTTCCTTCTGTCATGTTAACTGCATCACCATTCAGCTTGGTGTCTTCTGCAAACTTGTAGAGAGTGCACTCAATCCCTGTTTATGTCATTGATAAAGGTGTTAAAGAGCACTGGTCCAAAGACAGACTCCTGAGGGACACCACTCATCACTGGCTTCTACCCGGACATAGAGACGTTAACCACAGCCTTCTGACTGTGACCATCCAGACAATTGCTTGCCCACTGAACAGTCCACCCTTCAAATCGATATCTCTCCAATTAGAAGGATGAGGTGTGAGACCATATCAGATGCCTTACAGCAGTCTAGATAATGACATTGGTTTTGTCTCCCCTTGTCAATACTACCATCATTCCACCATAGAAGTCAACCAGATTGGTCATGGATGATTTGCCATTGGTGAAGCCATGCTGGCTGTCTCCTCCTTGTCTTGTATATGATTTAACAAGCTTGACTTCCAGGAGGGTGATCTTCACAAGCTTCTTCCTGGTGAGGCTTACAGGCGTGTAGTTGCCTGGGTCTTCCTTCCCTTCCCTTCTTGAAAATTGGGGTGATGTTTCCCTTTTTCCAGTCTGTAGAGACTTCATCTGATAGTCATGACTATTCAGATATCATGGAGAGTGGCTTGGCAATTCCATCAGCCAGTTCCTTCAGGATCCTCAGGTGCATGCCATAGGATTGTATACATTCAGTATTATCAGGTGGTCTTGAAATTGCTCTTTGCTTGTAGTGAGGGATTTTGCTCCCCAAACTCCCACCTAGAGGTTCAGGGACATGAAAGACATAGGAAGCCTGACTGCCAATGAAGATGGATGCAAATAACTCATTGACTATTTCAGGCTTCTCCACGCCTGTTGCGGTTAGTTTTCCCTTCTCATTTATCAGAGGGATACACTCTCCTTGGTGTTTTCTTTCTGACTAATGTAACTATAGAACCTTTTCTTGTTGTTTCTCACATTCCTTGCCAAGTTCAGTTCCATCTGTTCCTTGGATTTCCTGATCTCATCTCTCTGCATGTCCAGACGGTATCCCTGTACTGTTCCCAGGCCACAAGCCCCTGCTTCCACTGCCTGTACATTTCCTTCTTAGCAGTTTGATCACCAGGTTCTTGTTCAGCCACACTTGTTTCCTGCTTCCTCTGCTTGATTTCTTACATGTGGGGATGGAGAGCTCCAGTGCTTTAAGAAAGGCATCCTTAAGGAGTTGCCCGATCTGTTCAATTTCTTTGTCTCTGAGGACAGCTTCCCTGGGAATCTCATCCAATAATTCTTTAAACAGCTAGAAGTTGGCTCTTCTGAAGTTCTGTATCCCGACTTTGATCTTTGCCAGGTTGATGTTCTTCAAGATCACAAACTCAACCACGGCATGGTGTCCCGCTCCAATTATTGGAGTGAAGGGAGATTCTTTAACATACCCAGAATGAGATTAAGACACAAACGAGGTCAAATGTTGTCCAATCAGTTTAATAGAAATTCTGGTCAGTGAAGGGGATGGGGATTGGGAAGCAGGCGATAGTAAAAGATAGGAAATAAGAGCGAGAGTTATGTATAAGAAGCAGGGACAGTCACCACCACGGATCCCACACCGTTCTGATGGTCTGAGGAAGTCTTCAGGCCTATACAGTGAGGGAGCAAGAGTGCAGGGGGAGCAGCAGCAGCAGCAGCAGGCTCGAGAGAAGCGGGCATCCAGAGAAACAGCAGCAGGCTCAGGTGAAGCAGGCGTCGGGAGAAGCAGCAGAAACACCAGGCCCAGGAGGAACAGGAGCAAGTATCAGGTCTTAGGCAGCAGGCAGCAGGCACAAGACAAGCACCAGGCAGGTACCAGCTGCCATTCCCTTCTTGGAGGGGGTCTTCTTATCCTCCTTCTCTGCCAGCTTGGCATTCCTGGGCACCCAGGTATGTCACGTACAGCACGAGCAGGCATGGACGGGCTTGCACGTCTCCTTCGGTGGTTGCCTCCCTCAAGGTGCCACTCTGAAAGGCTGCTCGATGGCCGTTTAGCGGCTGCTTATCTCTCATTGCCCCTGGTCTGTAAGCCTTTGGGCAGCAGGCAGGTGGGCAAACTTTGAGACAAAAGAGTTCTCGCAGCAAGCTTTGAGACAAAAGATAACAGTCTCTTACACATGGTCACTACATCCCAGACTGCCTCTAACTCTGTAATTATTATGTCATCTGCATATGTGAGCAGCAGGTCCAGTAACACTTCACCTCTGGTTGGTTTTGTCTCATACCTGGACCGGGAATTTATCCTCAATGCACTCCAGGAATCTCTTGGACTGCTTGCACTTTGCCATATTGCTTTCCCAGCAGACATCCAGGTGGCTGAAGTCACCCATCAGGAATGAGAATCTGAGAGTGCAATGCTTCTTACAGCTGAAGCAAGGCGGCCTTGAGAACAGGTGGCCTCTAGCAGACACTGAAAATCAAATGTCCTTTATTCATCCAGTTCTGTATTTTTACCCACAAGCTCTCAACCCATTCATTCTGTTTCTCAGAGACAGCTCTTTGCAGTCTGTCCATTTCTTAACATAGAGGGCAACACCCCTGCACCTCCTTCTCTGCCTGTCTTTTCTAAAAAGCATATAGTCCTCAGTTGTAGTGTTCCAGTTGTGTGATTCCTCCCACTACATTTCCATAGTTAGGTCATAGAGGCTTTCTTCTCCTCCTGGTTATTTCCCATAGTGTGTGCATGGGTGTAGAGGCATATCAGCAGGGTTACTGGCCACATCACATTTGTAGAAGCAGTGGTGGGACATTTAAATGTGATGTAACAGCCATTAACGGTTGCTCTCCAAGGCAGTCAGCTCCGGTGTTGCTACATTCTGCAGCAGAGCAGCAGATCATGGTGTGCAAAGGGATTCCTGCAATCGCGGAGACCCCAGGTGTAGAGAGAGCTGGCAGGAGATAACCAGGAGCACTCAGCCCTCATGAGAGCAGCTGAGGGGCATGGGCATGGCCAGGAGCAGCAGCAGACACTGCCGCATGTACTAAGGCAGTGCAAGTGACTGGGAGCACGGTGACCAGTGCAGGTGAGCAGGGCATGACACAGCAGTTACAGCATGACATGTCAAGGAGGGCAGTTTCTATTCTCTTTTGAGAGCAGCAAGGAGCTGCACTCTTTTGGAACAAACATGGTGTGCACCTGTCGCAGTGGTCGGGTTGAGGTGGAAACCCAGGCTTGGGGGCGACAACCTTCCTGGGCTGACGCATGCACCCAGACAGAGCTCCTGAGGAGCGACAGAACTGCCCAGACGTTTTAAGCAAGTGGCCAGATTGAGTGAGGAAATCACCAGGCAGCATTGTATCCATCAATCCGAGCGAGAGATTGATGTGTGGTATTGTGCAGTGACACTGGCAGACTGACAGCCCTGTCTCTCAAGTCCCTTCAAGAGGAAGGTAAGCTAGTTGCCAGCCCTGAGGTGACAGACTGCACTGACACAAAGTAAGGGACACTGGACCCTTGTCTCTGCTTGGAGCAGAAGTCTCCTGCTTGCCCTTGAACCGCCCCCACACAACAGATATGAGGCTTTAGGGCTGTGTGCAGATTATGTATTCAAAGTTTGACCAATCCAATTAAAATAGGAAAAAACTATTGAAAAAAAGCTCAGTTTAAGTATTTCATCAGTGTCTGAGACAAGATTCTACTTATTTTTAAATTCTCATAATGTACAAGGGCTTCCCTGAAAGTAATACCTCCTATTTTATTATGTTGGCCCGTGACATCAGAGGCGGATGTTGGTGGTACAGCACTAGAGGCTGAGCCTTCCCACCAAAATTCCTTAGCATTTTCTTGCCATGACAGATGGCAGCAGAGGGGCAGTCTGACCAAACGGCTTCTGACATGGAAGTGTGGATGAAGTAAGGATGTGGAACTGAATTCCTCCCTGTGAAAAAATGCACTGACATTCATTGACACTTGCTGAACATTGATGGATTGAGTGGATGTGAGCACAGTGAGCCAATGGTGGTGCATTTCAGCAGTGGTGAAAGCAACAGTGGGTTGCCTTCGCTGGTGCAGGTTTTTACAAGCATGGCATGCAGGCTTTTGTTCATTGCTGGCAAAAATGCAGAGCTTGTGGTGGTGACTGTGTTGCAAAATAGTGTTTTGTAGCAGAGAATTTGCTCTATCAGACAGCATTACTGTGCTCTATGTTGTAGTTTTCCTTGGAAATAAATACAAAGCATTACTTTCAGAGTGATCAACAATATCTTAAAAGTGAAAGTCTTTGGATACTTTAGATGAAAGTATGGAATCTGATTTCTCTGATAGAAAAAGGAAGATGTTTCCCTGAGGGATATTGCTGCCTCAGTGAAGTTAGAGAGGAATGATCCTCCTTATAAAATATATTCTCATACAGACACCTGGGGGCAGTAAATCTTCACCATTTGTCCTTATAATTTATGCTCCTTATTCCCTCAAAGCAAGAAAAACAAGAAGATTCAAAAAGGAGACTGTCACATTATTTGTGGTCATTTTGCATACAGGATATACAGTACTGTGTTCTTTACATCATTGTTAAAACATGCACATCTACTGTGTAATCTGTAGTAACTTTTCAGAATGTAGATATAAAATATTTGTGCATTCTTTTATTTCCACTGAAGTAATTTCATGTAGTTCAAGTGCATACACAACAAAGTACTTCATGTACCTTTAAATGTTACGCGACCTGTTTTTTGTTTTAACCAGCTTTCTCCTAAGTACAATGCACTTTCTTCTTGACAAAAACGGGTTGACATGTCAGTGTACGTCATACACCAATATCGAAGACACCATTACTAGAAGATTGCCTCATTAAAAGATTTTGTAGTTCTTCCTATTACAAAGTTTCATCTACACTATTCCAAACAATAAATAAGAATCAAAAAAAGATAAGTTCTTTCATAATCTGCGCTATAATCAGAGAATATCCTATTGAACTATGATATAATATTAAAGAGTTATTTGTTCAAAAGCACAAACTCTCATTGGCTTTCTATACATTGCTTAGGCACTTTTGTTTTTCTTTTATTTCTGTTTTAAGTAAGCAGGCTCAGGCAATTTACAGTAAAAGACGTAAGTTAATTTCCAAGTTCTCAAAGAGCCTACCTGCTTTTTCAGACTGTTCATTATTACTCATACAAATATTACTCATACAAATTTTCTATACCTTTGATTTCCATTTTGATGAAATCTGTACAGACTGATTAAAATATTGTTAGCTTGGAGATAATGCAATTAATAGCCCGAGATGATGAAATAATTTTAATTTTTGCCACTAATTAAAATATAATCAAGTAAAAATAATGAGAAATCGATATTGCTCTCCAATGCAGATTTAAAGCCATTCTTAGTTGTAACAAGTTGTTACATAAGGCAAGGAAATCATAAATTAAGGACATTCGGAAACAAAGGAGACTGAGAACAGTCCCCCACTGGACATACTGTCTTAGTTTCTAACTGAAACTTTCTCTCAGTGTCTGCTACAAAGCTGTGTTTTGGTTCTAGAAAGAAAACAAGGCTGATAACACCCAGCAGCGCTGAACAGAACCAAGGACATTTGTATGTCTCTGCCAGGAGAGTAAAGAGGCTGGGGGGGGGCGCAGGGAGCTAGGAGGGGACAAGAATGGGGCAGCTGACCCAAACTGACCAAAAGGGATATTCCATACCATATGACATCATGTAATATAAGGAAGGGAAGTGAGCGGGGAGGGCCCGTTTGCTTGGGGATTGGCTGAGCATCGGTCGCGGTCGGTGAGCGATTGCTTTGTACAATCACTTATTTTGTATATAATTATCATTACTGTTATTGTACTCTATTTTCTTCTTTCTGTTAGTAAATAGTTTTTATCTCAACCCCCGAGTTCTACCTTATTTCTCGATTCTCTCCCCCATCCCAGCTGGGAGGAGGGGGGGGGTGAGCGAAAGGCTGTGTGGGGTTTCCAGGCCTGCCTGCTGAAACCAGAACACATACTAAAACATCAGCTGAACAAGACTTGAGTAGCAATGATCCACCTCAACTTGGCACATCTTGGAACACATCTAGATACTGTAACCTCTAGTTTGGACTTCACAGACAAATAGACATGTAGCAGAATCAGACTGAACCCACTGGAAGCCACCAAGGTAATTGAGGGTAGGACCATCTGCTCTGAAGAGGATGCTGAGGGACAGATCTTCTTCAGCCTGGAGGCAGGAAGGAAGAGTTTGGTGGCAGCAGTATCTATGAGGCAGGGAGGGTCACCAGCTGAAGCATCCCTGTGTTATTAACATTTGTTTTCTCCTAAAGCCAAAAAATAGCATCATACAAGACACTATGTAGAAAATCAACTCTGTCTAAGCTGAAAACATAAGAAGTCAATTCTAACCTCTACCATTCTGTGATCTCTGGGACTTTTGCCCTGGTGATAAGGCACAAGTCCTGTAACAGTCCCATGTGCTCAGGGGCACCAGATTCTCATCACATGACCTGACAATCTCAAACCACACCCTGGAAAGCCACATGAAGATGGCACACAGCCTGTGAAGCACGCTTTGGCCCTCTGGGGCACTTGACTTCCTCACTTGGTGGCCCTCATGGCCCCCTGTGATGTCACCATGGAGTGGCTGCTGCTGCCCATGACCCCACCATTCTGCAGCCCCCAGGACTGTCCCCACACAGTTAGGCCTGGGCTCCTATGAGTGCACAGGCACGGTGTGTGGGCTGGAGCAGGAATGTGAGTCTGGCACTGAGCCTTGGCTCTGTGGAGAGCAACAGCTCTTTTTGCTGGGCACAGGCAGCCCCTGCTGGTGCTGCTCAGTTCTCTGCTCAACTGTGAGGTGCCATGGGTCCCACCAGGGACATGAGTGTCAGGAAGTGCTGGAGCTGTTGGCACCCCTGAAGACTTTCCAAAAGTTTGTCTGTCTCTCTTGAGCACCTTCTTCAGGTAACCTCTGCTAAATCATTATCTGCTGGTTGTCTGAGAGAATGCAAGAGTCTGGAAGCCTGGGCCTCGGGGCAGCCAAGGGGACAGGCATGAAGGGAGGTCAGCCCATGGGTCTGCCTGGCCCAAGAACTGCTGCTGCTTTTCAGCCCACAAGGAAACCCACTGAGAGGCTCTGTCTTCCCATCTCTGACTGCTTTCTTGGGTTTTCATTGCTTTCTTCTTTTGAGCATCAGGCAAGCTTAGGCCCTTGGCACCTCTTTTTTTCCAGG
Source organism: Penelope pileata (assembly GCA_013396635.1). Taxonomy (NCBI): domain Eukaryota; kingdom Metazoa; phylum Chordata; class Aves; order Galliformes; family Cracidae; genus Penelope; species Penelope pileata. The sequence goes on along the minus strand of WBMW01006397.1, from coordinate 30,080 downwards.
AAATAGCCTCAGGCTCTGAGGAAACTCCAGAGGAGAGTGGCTCTGTTGTGATGGCTGACAGGAGCCAGCTGTGGCAGGCAGGACCATCGGAGGCATCAGAAGAATATCGTTGCACCATCTGCCTGGGCAATGTTGACAATGTAGCGTGTGTTGTCTCCTGCTTCCATCACTTCTGCTTTGGCTGCATCTCATGGTGGGCTACCAGGACAGCTGTGTGCCCACTCTGCAGGCAGCCTTTTGACCACGTCCTGCACACAATGAAAGCTGATGATGACTGCCAGGAATACGTAGCTTGTTCATCCACCCATCAGTGGAGGAGCACAGACAGGGATAAGTCCCAGAGCAGAAGCCCACTGCGGCACAGACAGTCCAGGAATGATGAGTCCCCAGCAAGGAGGAGTCCTGTAGGTGGCAACCAAGTGTCAAGGCAGGACACAGCTCCAGGGCCCTCAAGCACAAGCACCCAGCAGGCTCCTGCACCCAGTGCTTCTGGGGAGCCAACTCCTCCAAGCACAGTGGAGCGCCTAGTCAGCCCCTGTGTTGGGGCATACATCCGCATTGGCATGCTGGAGCTGCCACCTCTGTGGGTCCAGCTCTCCTTGCAGAGAGCCCAATAAACATCTGGATGTGTTTCAGGGGCTGGTTTCTTCCAAACCGAAGAACAACCCATTGCAGGGAGTACTTTCCAAAGCTGTTGTTTCCAGCGTTGTTCCAATGGCTTCACCAAGGGCACATTGTGCCTTACCAGGATAGCGACCTTCTCTGATGGAGTGACAGCACGGGTGGACAAAGGAAGGACAACTGATGTTGTCTGCCTGGCCTTGTGCAAGGCCTTTGACATGGCCCGGCACCACATCCTTATCTCTAACTTGGAGAAGCATGGATTTAAAGGCAGGACTATTTGGTGCATAAAGATTTGCTTGGATGGTTGCAGCCAGAGGGTTGAGGTCAACAGCTCTGTGTCCACGTAGAGGCTGGTCACAAGTGGAGTCCACCAGGGGCTCTTCAACATCTTTACCGATGACATAGACAGTGGGATCATGTGTTCCCTCAGCAAGTTTTCTGATGACACCAAGCTGAGTGGTGCAGTTGACACAATAGAAGGAAGGGATGCCATCCAGAGGTGACCTGAACAGGCTTGAAAAGTGGGCCCATGTGAACCTAGTGAGGTTAAAAAAGGTCAAGTGCAAGGTGTTGCCCTTGGGTCGGGACAAGACCAGGTATGTGTAGAGAGTGAAGTTTAGCAAAAGCAAGTGCCGGCTTCTACACCTGGGAATGGGCAATCCTGGCTACACATACAGGCTGGCGGATGACACTGGAGACCAGTGCCTCTGAAAGGGATCTGGGGGGGTCTTGATCGACAGCAAGATGAACAGGAGTCAACAGTGTGCCCAGGCAGCCAGGAAAGCCAGGTGCATTCTGGGGTGCATCAAACACGGCATTGTTAGCCACTCAAGGGAAGTGATTGTTCTGCTCTACACTGCACTGGTGCAGCCACATCTTGAGTATTGTGTGCAGTTTGGGCACCACAGTAGAAAAAGGACATAACACTATTAGAAGGTGTCCAAAGGAGGGTTACAAAGATGATGAGGGTCTAGAGGGGAAGACATATGAGGAGCAGCTGAGGTCTCTTGGTTTGTTCAGCCTAGAGAAAAGGGGATTAAAGGGAGGCCTCATCGTGGCCTACATATTCCTCACGAGGGGGAGCAGAGGGGCAGGCGCTGATCTCTCTGATGACCAGCATCAGAACCCAAGCGAATGGCATGAAACTGTGACATGGGAGGTTCAGGCTGGATATCAGGAAAGTGTTCTTCACCGAGATATTGCTCAAGCACTTAAGGCGGTGGTCAGGGCAAGAAGCTCGCTGGAGTTGAATGCTCTCAGTTTCATATATGGTCTGATTCTTTGGATGGTCTTGTGTGGAGCCAGGATTTAGACTCAACCGTTATGGGTCCCTTCCCACTTAGGATATTCTGTGATTCTGTGATTCCATGATTCTGTGACTGGAAGAAGAACTCCTTGAGAACAGTCTTGCAGAGAGGTACTTGGGAGCCATGGTGAACAAAAAGCTGGACATAGCCAGCAGCGTGTGCTTGCAGCCTGGCAGGACAACAGTGTCCTGGGCTGCATCAAAAGAAGGGTTGCATTTTTCCCATTGGAAGTCCTCAAAAGCTGTCTGGACATGGTCTTGAGTAGCCCTATAGCAGGCTGGCCCTGTTTAAGGAGGGTGTTGGGATGGCTGGACAAGATGGTCTCCAGAGGTACCTTCCAACCTCCACCATTTTGTGATCTCTGGGGCTTTTGCCTTGGTGACAAGGTGCAAGTCCTTCTCCTCTGACAGGCCACAGAGCAGCAGAGCTGGGGCATTCTGCTGGCACTGAGAAAGGCACCAGGGCTCCCTGGCCTGCACTGCTCCACTGCCCAGTGCTGAGCACGTACTCAGGGGCACCAGACTCATCAAGTGACTTGACAAGCCAAAATCACACCCTGGAAGGCCACACGAAGATGGCAAACATCCTGTGAAGCACACTTTGCCCCTCTGGTGCACTTGCCTTCCTCAATTGCTACTGAGCCTGTCTCAGTAGTTGGAAATATCTAGAGCCTGTCTCAGGGTTTGGAAAAGCTGTAGGGCTTGGCATAAGGTTTGCGGCTGCTGTAGGGCCTGTCAGAGTGGTTTAGCAGCTGCGGGGCCTGTTTCAGGCTTTGGAGCAGCCGCAAGGCCTGTCACAGGCACTGGAGCAGCTGCAGAGCTTGTCACAAGATTTGGAGCAGATGGCAGGGGCTGGCATAGGTTTTGGAAAAAAGCAGGGACTGTCAGAAGGCTTGGAGCAACTGCAGGACCTGTCACAGGGCTTGGAACAGCTGCAGAGCCTCTCAGGTTTTGGAGAAGCTGTAGGGCTTGGCACAGGGGATGAAGAAGCTGTGAGGCCTGTTACCGGGCTTGGAGCATCTGCATGACTTGTCACAAGTGCTGGAGCTGCTCAAGTGCCTGTCAGAGTGGTTGAACAGCTGCAGGACATTTCAAAGGCACTGGTGCAACTGCAGTGCCTGTCTCAGGTTTTGGAGAAGCTGCAGGACCTGTCACGGGCACTGGCGCAGCTGCAGGCCTTGTCACAGGCTTTGGAGCAGGTGCAGAGCCTGTCATACACTTTGTAAAAGCTGCAGGGCCTGTCACAGGGGCTGGAGAAGTTAGCCTGGGAGGGGAACCTGAAGAACATTTCTGCTTCAGTCTAGAGATAGGAGGTGTTTGTGGCACCAGTACCTTTGGTCTGTATGTTGAGAAGACGGAGCAGGCTTTTTGCAAGCCATGCGTGGTGGCAGCGTGAGACAGCTGGCGTACAGTGAAACAAGAAAAGTTCACACTGGATATAATGGGAAAAATCTTCGGCATGGAGGAAGTTCAGATTGGAGCAGGTTGCCCACAGAAGCTGAGCAGCATCCTTGGAAGTTTTCAAGACTAGGCTGGTGAAGGCCCTGAGCCAGACCTCTGTGATGCGGCTTTCAGCAGGCAAGTTGTGTGTTAGAGATCCTGATGTCCTGATGTGACTGTAAAAAGGGAAACATCACTCCCATTTTTAAGAAAGATAGAAAGGAAGACCCGGGGAACTACAGGCCAGGGAGCCTCACCTCTGTGCCTAGGAAGATCATGGAACAGATCCTCCTGGAAGGCATGTTAAGGCACATGTGAGATGAGGAGGAAGGGCAGCTGCTGTCATCTACCTGGCCTTGTGCAAGGCCTTTGGCATAGTCCCACATCACATCTTTATCTCTGAATTGGAGATATATGGTTTTGAAGGGTGGAGTATTCAGTGGATAAAGAATTGGTTGGATGGTCGCAGCCAGAGGGTTATGGTCAAAGGTGCTATGTCCAGGTGGAGGCCCAGTCACAGACAGTGTCCCTCAGGTGTCCATCTTGGGATCAGTGCTCTTCAACATCTTTATCAACAACATAGATGATGAGATCAACAAGTTTGTGGATGAGACCAAGCTGAGTGGTGCAGCTGATAAAAAAGAAGGAAGGGATGCCATCCAGAGAGACCTGAACAGGCTTGAAAAGTGGGCCCATGTGAACCTAATGAGATTCAACAAGGCAAAGTGCAAGGTGCTGCACCAGAGTCGGGTCAATCCCAGATATGTGTACAGACTGAGAGAAGAACTTGAGAGCAGCCCTGCTGAGGACTTAGAGGTACTGGCAGACAAAAAACTTAACATGAGCCAGCAGCATGCACTTGTGGCCCATAAGGCCAACAGAAGCCCCAAGTCTGACTAAGCACAGTTGGGCCTGGGCTTCTACGGGTGCACAGGTATGGTGTGTGGGCTGGAGCAGGAACGCAGGCTGGCGCTGAGCCTTGGCTTTGTGGAGAGCAGCAGCTCTGTTTGCTGGGCACAGGCAGCCCCTGCTGGAGCTGCTCAGCCATGAGGTGCTGTCCTGGGGACACAGGTGTTAGGAGGTGCTGGAGCTGTTGGCACCTCTGAAAACTTTCCAAGATTGTCTGTCTCCTTCGGGTACCTCCTTCAAGTACCTTGTGCCAATTCCTCACTGCTCTTGGCAGCTCCTTGCCTGGCACCTCCTCGATGGCATGACCCCCGTGCACACCACTATCCCCTGCTCCACTGCAGAGCAGTGACCACTGAGAGCGGTTACCCCACGTTTAAATGTGCTGCCGCGGCTTCCGGGCCCATCTATGCTCCCTCAGCCGCCCCTGGCGCCGCCTGGAGGGTCTGTGTGTGCAGGGGGCACTCTCCGGGCCGGGGTGCCTCGCACAGGGCTGTGCCCCACTCTGCTGCAGGCACCTGTGCTGGACCGGCAGCCTTCACAGCTGTGCAACTGTAAGGGTCTCATGCATCCATCCTCTATACACAGCAAGTAATTAATGCTCACTGCTTGCTTATGCTATAGATTGTATTTTGTCTTACTGTGTACATACTGTAATAGAAAAAAGGAGAAGAAAACATTGTTTTTCTGCTATCAATTCTGTGACTATTTCATTTAATATTTCACAGCTTTTTAACACTCACAGAGAACATATGCCTTTGGAAATAAACAGATTAATCCTATAAAAAGTTTGCTTGTGTACATACCCAGATAAATAGGCTGTGTAGTAAGGTTGACATCTGTGATGCTTGACATTACAAGAAAAACATTTATATATTTCCATTGCATGTAGAATAGTAATCATAATCAATTTATAAAACGTATGAACAAACTCTAGCATGTACTATTTAATCACCACATATTTGCTCAGAACAGCTTTAAAAATGTTTAGCTGTATCTCTGCCATTTGCCAGAAGATACAGTCTTTCAGGATTGTCCATGTGTTAGATATTTCTCCTTTTAGGAAAAAAAGTGGGCTTAAAAAGCAGGAAGTATAGGTGAGACAATAGCTGTGTATGCACAGCTACGTGTGTTCTGTAGCCCGTAACCCACATCAACAGAAATTACTCCAGTTTACTGCTGTTGAAGACCAGGCATTAGATCCATGATAGCTTAATGGGCCCAGGAAGTATGTTAGACTGCAGCCATAACAGAACATAAACCTCAGCTTATTTCCCCTTCCCATTAACACCACTGTTCTGGGCTTTTTAAAAAAAATGATTTATTTTACATAATGATTTCAGTGTCCTGCACCTTTTTGACAATGAACCTTTATACAAATAACTGTTTTTAATCTTTTTTATAGTTAATGGGGGCAGGGAAGAAGAGCCAGGCAAGAAGACTTAGTAATCACCTTCTCTGTGCTGTTCTTTGACACACCAATAGAATACATCAATGAAAAGAAACCAGTGTATTCACATCCAACAGCTGTTTCAAAGCTGGAATGTTATAAATTCTGCATACCCATGATCCACAAGCCTAATTTTTGCTGATTTTTTTCCCACAGAACACAGCCGTCTCCTTCAATCTCTGATGCTACTGCAAAGATTCTGTCCCTAAATAAGCCTGTGGTAGATGTATACCAGGAGGATCACCTAGGAATGCCACTAAAAGTAACAACATAGTGGCAAAACATAATATTCAACCCATATATTTCCTTTGTTGACATCCTATCTATGCTACAAATTCAGAAAATTTTATTTCTATAAACTATTTGTCTCTTCTCTTTGTTACTAAGAAATTGATCGGGAAAAACTGCATCTAAGTTTCAAATTCTCCATTTTAGCATGATACATTTATATATATTTAAAAAAAAAAATCCGAAATTGAAAACATCACATTTGAAAATTCTGTTTATTTCAGCTGTCTTTTTGGTTTGGGTAAAACTGATTACTCCTACACAATGTGAACTACACTTACACTTTATGAATAGATAGTTTTATAACCCAGTCTTCCTTCGAATATTCCTGCATGCATGAAATCAATTCGTACACATTTCGGCCCTAACTATAAATTCTTAATATTCAGCTGTGCCATACAAACTTCATTTTTACATGCTGTGCAGAAGTTAAGACCAACCAAATGGTCTACATAAGAGGTCCATCTCTGTGAGACAAGTTTTGTTCAGACTCAGTATCCTGAAGGTATTTTTCCTTGAATACAAGAAAAATGATCAGTATTATTTCTGAATATTTTGAACTCAAAATATGGAATCCAAATAACTTTCCTCTTTTGCTCCAGTTTTCTCATTAGAGAAGACTTTTGTATTTCCACTGCTCTCAGTGATCCTTAGGGTAATTTCTTGGAGCATAAAAGTCCAAACTGGAGCTTAAAGGCAGATCTGCCTGCGTCTTTTTTAAAGCATACCAAGGTCAAAGACTGCTAATTTACAGTGTCAAGACCTTGAGTTGGCTCTTCGTTTAATATGGGTGTTCTTGGCCTTCCCCAAATAATGTTAGTAGGTCAAAATGACCAAGGTTGTAGGGTAGGTTGTTTTCTTCAGGCTTTTTAGCACTTTTTGTTTTTAGCTTCTTGAAACCCTGATGACTGTGTTGTCCATCTTTCATCTTTCCCTTAGAAGTGAAGGTCTGTGGCTGCTTCTGGTGCTCATCAGCATATTCAGTTTTTGCTGCTCTAAGACTGAATATCTGTCTTATACTGCCCTCTGCAAACCTTTTCAAGATCAAGCAATGAAATGCTCAGTTGCTCTGAGGGACAGTGAAGTTTCACTTTTTTTCTCGTTTTCACATACACTTTGGCCAAACCAAAGCAAAAAGCCTCTGGGAGGCTCTGCTTCCCAGATTCATCCTTTCAGAACATGCATAAAGAAATAAAATTAATTGCAACTGTAAAGACAGGTTTTATCAGAGCTGAAATTAGATAGAATAATGGTATTTTAAAACACTAATGATGAAACAACATAAAAGTGAGAAACAAATTTTGTGTTTGGTTGGTAAGCTGAACCCGTCTTTCATTCTTATTTCCAGCCCAGCAGTCCATCAGAATGCAATAGTCACAAAGACAGCCACTTTTAGTGAAATATGTACATCCTGAGTCAGAGTAATTTCCCTACTTGCTTGAAAAACTCATACCACAACATAAATATATTTTTATCCTATTTCTCACAGTCTGTGCTTAAAAACCAAGCTTCTCTGGTACCTTCTGGAACAGTTTGGAGCAATGGTCACAGAGATCATGTCATTACAACTGACTTGGCTGACAGTCTGTCATTATTGGCCAAGAGTAGAAATAGTTAATAGTTATGAAAGTAAAATTTTGAACTAAACATCAAAGAAATATAACACCTTTCATTTCAGAAGGCACCAAACATTGCAGCTGCTCCATACATTCAGTCTAATGCAATGCCCTTAGGAGAACTCCTGTCTCCATCAGACCTCTGGGAAATGCATCCTAGCACTCTCCTGTGAATAACCCATTACCCTGCAGTGCAAAACAGAAAAGATGCTGTCTATTCACATCATCACAGATAGGAGGCTACCTCCTCACAGCACCACTGTACATGAATGATGTCCATTTTTGTCTGAATATTAATCTACAATAGACAGTGAAACCTTTGCTGCTTTTGAAGTGACAGACTATTGCGAGAGCAAGACCCACATTAAATGAAAACTGTTGATAATGCATCAGCCAAAATAACTTGAACGTTACTGAAATTTCCTCGTATGGTCATTTGTGTTATTTGTTCATGCAAAGGGAAAAATAGTCCCCTCGTATTTTCTATAAAGAAAAAAAACTTTAATAACATGCAAGGCAAACAGCAAGTGAAAGTCACTAAGGGTATGCATTCCTAAGAGGAAAAACAGTTCTAGAGAAAGTGACAATTAGAAAGCAGAAACTTGTTATCCATAAACATCAGGTCTAATATGAAAGAGCATCAGGGCTGGGGAAGAGGTTATTTGTGCATGAATAAATGTGAGCAAATACTATCACAGTTCTTTATGATACCTTATCCAGGCTTATGTTCTACCCAAGATGAACAGGACAGTTGCTAATCTGGAAAGGAATAAGTAGGGTGTTGTAGTCTAACAAATTAAAATCAGAAATTAAATTTTCTTCAGATCCATGGTTTCCTGATGTAGTTTCCCCTCACACACACACTTAGAAGTAGATTAGATTCAAATGCAATCTTCTCACTAAGAAGATTAGATTGAAATGCAAACTTGCAAACTTATTCTAAGGAAATCTGTAATAGTCTGAATTCGGAGTATTACTTTCATTCCGCTTGGAAATAACATTTCCTCTTTGCATTGCATTTATAAGACAGTCTCTGCAATTGCACTGTTAAAGATCCAGAAATTAATATATCAGAGCTGCAGGATAAAGAACAGAGCATCTAATCAACCCAGTGTATTTTCTGAGCTAACTGAAGATTTGGCACCTGACAATAAACTGAATGGTTTCTCATATTGGTAGAAAGGCCTGCAAGAGCTTTGCCAGCTGGTGCAAAGCAATCACTGTAACATCCCAGAGAAAGCTGCTGTCTGGAGATGTGAGAAGATGCAATAGGATATACTAGAGCGACACTGTATTTTCTGTTGAAGAACAAAACACGAGTCGGCTTTCTGGAATAATTTAGTGCCGTCAGGGCAGGCACAAGTATCCAGCACAATGTGCAATTCCCTTATTTATTTATTTTTAGCTAAATAAATGCTATCCTTCTGGTAAACAAGAGCATTAGATTAAGAAGTTTATATTACGATTCAACCACTTGGGTGTTCTTTTGTTTCTTTGTTTCTCTTTTTTTTTTTCTTTTACATTTAGCAAGGTTGAAAAAAAGAAGAATGGAGTAGTGTTAAGCATATACGCAAAAGATTCAGGGCTGCTGCTTGATTGTCATAATTCCATCAAAAGTCCACAGCTGAAAGCCACACAGATAGATTAGCAATCAAAGAGAGCTTCTTTGGAAGGATGAGTAGTATTTATAGAATCACAGAATCATAGGATGTTTAAAATTGGAAAAGTCCTCTAAGATCATCTAGTCCAATTGTCCACCTACCATTTGTTGTACCCATGGACTTTTTCTTTTACACAGACACACATACACAGTGTATAAACTATTCTTCACAAGACTGTGAAGGTGTACATGACTGAAGAACAAAATACAGATGAATTAATTTACATTTCTTTGCCCCAAATGAGGATAATTACATAAAACTGATCATTGAAAAATAAATGTTTCACTTTAAATTTTCAATACAATTAGGCACAATTAGCAAGGAAGCAAAAAGTAATTAAATATTTTTTCAAAGCAAAACAGACCTCTTGCTAATTCATTTCTTATCAGTGGGAAAGAAAACAGCAAAACTGTTATCAGCCATTCATGCTGTGAAGAGTTATTTAAAATCTCAGAACACTATTAAGAACAGATAAAAGGGGAAATAGAAAAAGAACTAAGGAGGAACAGATTCAGGTTTTCTGGCTGGAACATCTTGTTTCACAAACACAGCATTCCCATCTCGTTGAAAGCGTTACAGGAGGAAAAGATCACTCTGGTGAATTTGCAGTTTCCTGGTTTGATATTCAAATTTCTCTTTTTCCTTGAATTTCAGTCATCCTTTCAAACAACTTACTCTACATTTAACAAGAAGTGAACACAAAAATAAATTACCATTTAACTTCCTCAGATATGTTTTACTGTGAGAGGATTTTTAAAATTCATTTTTATGAGAAGTTTAAAAGTTAAATAAGGGATTTTCCATATAATCAAAAAACCAAGATGATGCCTTTTCAAAGAAGATTCCAGTATGTGAGTACTTAGTCTTTTCAGTCAGAGGTGGCTTTTATATACACCTGTTTCCTTGAAAAAATGCTTGGTTTTCTTAGTTTTCAGTCTTTCAGTTGCTGCCTCCTTAAAAAGAAAAAATTATCTTTGCAACATTTCATCATGTAAGAAACCTTAATGAAATACCTTATAATAAATATAATAAAAACTATCTCTTTCTAAATGTTAGGTTTTTTTTTATTTTTACATTGGTCCCATTAGCACTGCTTAAATTGGAGCTCAGCAATATTTTTGAATCCCCTTGAAGCAGCTAATATGTTTCTTATATCATTAGAACAGATAATCTCATCAGACATTAAGAAAAAATCATATAGCACTTTCTGCACAGCCAGTGAGAGGGCTTAGCAAGGTCCCAAGCACATGCTAGGGAACTGTTCATTGCTGCCTCAGTTTCTTTAAAATTGAAAGCTTATCTGGCAGATGTTCAGTTTCCAAAGCGCCAACTTCTCTGTAGAAGTCATCCTGACTCTGTATGTAAAAACACCCCTACGCACATTCAGAAAGCCAGAAAGACCCCATTATACAATGGTTTCTGCAAAGTACTGCTGATGTTGGGATACATGGCCTCCTGGATCCTCTTTCATGTTATTATTAGTTCTTCCCTTGACATTATGAAGGCTGGGAATGGAATAAGGAGCAAACGTTTCACAATTATTTTTAAGATTATTTTTCTAGTTGCTCTTGGAAACGAGGAAAAAAAAATGAAGAATGAAGAAAAAATCATTGAGAAGACCACTTACATTGAAATGCACTGCTCTCCAGTTTGTTGTTCCTGCCAGTAATAGTTTCTAGAAGGCTGAAAATAAATTATTGCTGAATGATGCTTCAAGTTTTGTCTTTCCACATGTAAAGCCACAAAGAGATCTCTATGGTTTTTCTTTTTTCTTGGAAGGACTCCCAGATCTGTGACAACTTTTCTTAGCACCATCTAAGTCCATCCTTTGATATCTCATTCTAGATTCTCTCAGATTTCTCAAGATTCCTGCAAAGGAAGAAATGTGTTTCCTCAAAACCCAGAGGATAAGTTCTTCAAGGAAAACTGTAAATCACAGAATCACAAAATTGTAGGGGTTGGAAGGGACCTCAAGAGGTCAAGTACAACCCCCCTGCCAAAGCGGGTTCCCAGCAGCAGGTTGCACAGGTATGCATCCAGACAGTTCTTGAATGTCTCCAGGGAAGGAGACTCCACAACCTCCCTGGGCAGCCTGTTCCAGTGCTCCGTCACCCGCACCGTGAAGAAGTTCTTCCGCATGTTGGTGCGGAACTTCCTGTGCTCCAGCTTAAGGCCATTGCCCCTTGTCCTGTCCCCACTGACCACCGAAAAGAGGTTCCCCACCTCCATTTGCCTCCCGCAACTAAGGTACTTATAAACANCGTCTTGCTGATCGGCAGCACGGCCTTCTGGCGTGTCAGCCACTCCTCCCAGTTTTGTATCATCAGTGAACTTGCTGAGGGTGGACACCATCCCCTCATCAAGGTCGATGAAGATGTTGAACAAGACCGGACCAAGCACCGACCCCTGGGGAACACCGCTAGTTACAGGTCTCCAACTGGACTCTGTGCCGCCGATCACTACCCTCTGAGCTCTGCCAGTCAGCCCGTTCTCGACCCACCTCACCATCCACTCATCTATCCTGCACTTTCTCAGCTTCATTATCAGGATGTAATGGGAGACAGTGTCAAAAGCCTTGCTGAAGTCAAGGTAGATGACATCCACTGCTCTCTCCAAATCTACCCAGTCGGTGCTGTCATCATAGAAGGCTACCAGGTTGGTCAAACACGATTTCCACTTGGTGAATCCATGATGACTACTCCTGATATATATTCAAATATTTGTATTTAAATCTCTGCCCTAGCTAGAGAAAAAGAAAAATTCATGCTACAAGTTAGAAATTCACATTGTTCTTCAGTTAACAAATCATTAATATTTTAGGATTTTCTCAGCTGTTCCAAATAATCTCTGATTTCACACAGCTAAAGGTAATCTCTAATGAGGTTATATTTCTTTAAAAAAAACAACAACAACAAAAATACAATAAAAAAACCCAGTTTTTATAAACCTTACAATCTAAGGCAGGGATTTTCCACTTTCTTTAGAGGTTTTCTTTCTCACAAGGACTTTGGAGGCTTTTGAAATGTAAGAGCACAAAAAGTAGATGGGATCTACCTGAGAAGTGTTCTTTGGGGAACAAATTAAATGCTGTAAGCTTCCCCCCCACCCCCTTTTTATTATTATTTTGCTTTGTTGTCATGATTTTTGAAGAAAAGTAATTATATCAATATTGAACTTTTAAGCTTCTCTTAAATAAATTCCAGAGATATGAGCCTCAAATTAGGCACTCTTTTGTTCAAAGGAAAAGAGTTAGATTTTTCACCTTCTTGCTTCTTAAGACCTACTACTAAAAGGAAGGTGATCTATGCAAATATATCAAAGATACACATAGAAATAACCTTTACATAGAAAACAGAAGTTATCACTAATTTGGACAAAAGTCAGTTCATATTACCTTCCATAAAGGGCAGATCTTGGTTAAGCATATCATTCCTCTGTAAAAGAAAAGGAAGCAGAGTATTAAGGACTCAAAATGCTCTGCCAAACCCTATGTCTGCCACCCTTAATGTTGCCTAACTTTGCAGCTCCTTACTAAGGAACTCTCCCACCTCAGGCTTCGCAACTGAGGATGGACATTGAAAACAACCATCAGCCCTATCATATAGTGAATTAGGCTACTGCTGTTGCTGTTACTGAGTTACAGATGAAAAGATGCTTGTGTTTGTATCCACACAGAGGGAGGCTCATTTGTGCATTTGCATGCACCCCATTGGCTGAACATACAGACATACTACAAAAGATTGTACAAGCGATCAAAGTTGTAAGATCACACAAAGTTTTAGAGAACAGCAAAGTATAAATGTGAAGCGTCTGCAAGTGACAGGAAATTGGAACTGGGGTTGTAAATAACAACTGATTTTTAATCAACGGATCAAATAATCCAAGGATTTAGAAAACTTTGTTATAAAACTTAAGAAAAATCCTGAAACAAAACTCCGTCCTCAGTTAAGCTGTTACAGTCTTATACAGATAAACAGGATTGCAAAGGACAAATAATTGAGTAAATAACTTCACAGCTATAGCAATTGTATTTGAATTACTTTAAAAAAGCATAACAGTTTCTGTACTGTGTCTTTTTTCCACATCTTCTATTAGTTTTAATCAAATAATGTTCACTTTTCAAAGAAAAAAACACATCTTCAACCTTCATTAAGTATTTGAAAATTTTCTATTTTCTATTCTGTGTAAATTTAAATTTCAGAATCTGATGTGGAAAAATATTAAAAATAGTCTTTCAGATCTAACACAAATCTGATGGCAAACCAAAATACCTGGATGATTGAACTGCATTTGTTTCCTACTGCTAAGCTGTACTAAGGCAGCTATAAATATAGCCTTTTTTTTTTCCCTCACATTGACAATGACTATTTTTTTTTTTTCCTAGCAATGCCATGCACAAGCAAAGATAGTCTGCTTAATGATACACAAAGCAGGGAATTGATCCATCACATTAAGGGTGGAAAAAACAAAATGAATGATGTTAAAATCCCCTTCCTCACTATAATTCAATGCATTGTTACAGACAGCTGTCAGTGACCTGAGAAGTCTCAGGAACTGAGAACAGAAAGGGTATCATGTAGCTAAGTGTGCTTGTTTATGACAGGAGATACAAGAAAAACACCAGGCAGTATCAGACAGGATAGGATCACTTTAATTTACAGTACATACGAGTCCTGATGAACTCAAACTCGTTTCAGGTTAACCTCAGATAGGCACCTGAGCTGCTGCGCTGTACAGTCATCACTTCCAAAACAGAAGCTATCGAGTAAAACTAGTTATCAAAGTATCAGTACTGTTATTCATCCTAACAGTATAGAATTTACACTATTTATTTTAATATGACTCTAAAATAAAGTGAGCTGTGCATAAAACAGAAGCCATCTGGTGAAATTAAGTGAATAATCAAATGCAGAGATCATTAATAAGAGATGCAGAGTTCATTAATAAAGCTCATTCTCCTCTTGTTTATCTGTTCTTTGTTTAAGGCTCTGGTTTCATTAGCAGTACTATATATGAAATCTTATTTTGTTTTCCTAAAACAAAGTAAAACAAATATACGACCTGGGCCGCCCGGTCCAGCTGACCCTGCTTTGAGCAGGGGATTTGGACCTGCTGACCTCTAGAAGCCGACGTGAGGCTTCCAACCTCAGCTATTCTGTGATCCCTTAGCACCACTGCAAACATATATATTTGCTCACATACAGCTATTTACTGCTAAAAACCAAAACCAACAAAAAGAAAACCTCCCTCCCCCCCATATTTTTGAAATCAAGAATATTTCCATTAAAAAACTAACATTTAGAAGAGAGTTTGAACTCATTTAGACTGGTAAAATTTTCCAGGAAGGAAAGGAGGTAGGAAGGAACTACTCACAGGTAGCTTAATGTAAATTCAGACTCCATTTCCATCTACATTTCTAGTTAATATTCAAACTGAGTGATGTCATTGGGCTTACAACCTCCTCAAAAAGACGATCAGACAAGTGGTTTTTTCCCTTTTGTATGTAACTTCATTGATGTACAGACTTGAGAATAAGATTTTCTTACATATTCTTTGGACCTTGCACAGCATTGAGAATGAAGAATTTTAGGGCAAAAATGTCTCTTAGTACACACAGATTAATCATTGATTGTTTTTTATTGCTAAAAATAGGATAAGGTTTATTTAGTCAAGACTAAATCACTCCTCTTTTTCCCTTGCCACGAAAAAGAAATTGTCTGTGGTTTGGGCCACTTATTCCTACAAATGAAGTGCAAAATAACCCGTATCACATACTTAATTGCTTCTTAGAGGTAGGTTTTTGCCTCCAGAATGCAGAGATGCTGGGGAAATCTTTAGTCTTAAGAGTGCAACTTTGTCATCTGTCCCCTTAAACACAGGCAGAATTTGGGTAGCCTTGAACAAACTGCAGTAGAAAACCTCTAGTTCTTCTACTTCTGTTTTCTAATAGAAACCAGAGACATTTTGTAATCTGAGGCCTAACAATGCCATCCAAGCCTGTTTGAAGAAAATTATGTTTACACAGCTTACTCATTTTGATCTGAACTCCATACTTGTGTAGCAGCGAGATCAGCTCAGAAATAACAGCTTCTCCATCTTTAAAAAAGAAAAAGAAAGGAAAAAGAGAAAGAAAGCAAATTCACAAAGGATTTATTTGAAAGCCAGGACTTCAAAAGGTTACTTCCCGCTTAAGGTTCTTGCTTATGTAATCAAGAAGCTTCCCCTAAAGTAAATGTGATTTATCCATGGAAATTTAAATATTAAAGGAAACTAAGGATAAGTGTAACATTGTTGATGTTATTTGTAATAGTACAAACACAGTCCCAAGAAATATATTTCAATAGCTGTGGCTGACAGAATTCCATGGGATGTACTTCAGAGGTATCCCAAATCTTTATTGCAGCAGTGAAGCTTTTGGGATGACATGGAAGACCAACACACATGACACGTGCTGGAATAACAGATCTGAACTCTGAATTTAATTTGCAAAGGGATTAACTGGTTGCACAAAGATGGTGGCTAATGGCTTATGGGATGCACAAGTGTCCAATTACAGTTATTTCATTTGCAACTCTCCAATCTGAATGGAGAAATGCAGTAATTATATGAACAAATTATACATTATTGCCTTTCCACTTTATTCTTAAGTTCTCTTAAGTTGAAGCCCTCTTTCTGCTATGTATTGTTATGCCATGAGGGAAAAAAACACATGCATTTTAACGAAGTGTAACAATTTTTATTCTTAAAATTCCAAGCATTCCACCTGAGGATGCTCATATAGTTTTGCTAAATGGATCTGCCAGTATATTTCCTAAACTTCAAAGGTCATCATAATTGCAGCTACAGGGAGCTGATGAAAGAGAAATTTAAGCTCCTGACCATTAGCTGTATCCGATCCTCCCTGTTCCTATTCCTATATTCACCTTGGAGACTCTTGACAAAGCAGGGCTGGCACTTTGCCTCTGAACAATACAGCTATTCATGGCAAGAGCAAGAGACAACCCCAGACACTCAGTTTTCTTGACTGCTTAACAAAACCTAGGATTGATAAGTCGCATCATACATTCCTGGTAATTATAAATACTGTATGCTTATAATGCTATCAGGAAGTACATAGTAGAGTGGTTTATTTGAGAAAGAATCTGACAAAAAATCCCACAGCCATCCTCCACATAAGCCTCCTAAATGTCAGCAAGTCTAAATATTAAAACACAGACCTTTGCTTAGGCTAAAGAATTGGTTTTGGTCCAAGCAGGCTGAGGGCCATGCATGTGCGGTTTTTGCTGGGAGGTGTTCCACCAGCAGCAATGCTGAAAGGCATCCACTGAGCTGCCACTGACAGATCTCTTCTGAGACATGTAAACTTCAGAGATGGTTTCAGTTCATTAATGCTACCAATGCTGAAGGTTTGAGAAGCTCTAGTGTGGCTGGCTTCCTATATCCACTTCTCTGAAAGGTCTGTTATGATGGACAAAATGCTTTGATTCCAGGAAGACTGTCAGAGCTGCACTCCCCAGCTACAGCAATGAGATGATAGAAGAATATGCATTTAGATTTCTTTAGCTTTAATTGGTTGGAAGAGCTCATGCATCAATTGTTGTAGTGCAACATTACTGTATATCAAAACACAGAATCACAGAATTGTAAGAGTTGGAAGGGATCTCTACAGATCATTGAATCCAACCCCTCTGCCAAAGCAGGCTCCCTATAGCAGGTTGCACAGGTAGGCATCCAGATAAGTCTTGAATATTTCCAGAGAAGGAGACTCAACAACCTCTGTGGCAGCCTGTTCCAGCGCTCCATCACCCCCACTGTGAAGAAGTTCTTATGCATGTTTGTGTGGAACTTCCTATGTTCTAGTTTTTGGCTATTGCCCCTTGTTCTGTCACTGCAAAACACTGAGAAGATCCTGGCCTGACCCATTTGCCTTCTGCACTTTAGGTATTTATAAACATTGATCAGATGCCCTCTCAGTGATCTGAGACACATTATGGAATAACCTAGACAAAGTAAGAATGTTATGTTTAGATGTGGATGTATGCATTCAAAGAAGAGAAAAATAGGAGGCTAGGTAATTGTGTCTTTCATGTTTGCTTCACTGTAGACATGTGGACTTTTCAGCAAGACAAACAGTTCAAACTCATTCAGTGAATCTGAGAGCTGTATGACAGGATGATTAAAGAGCTATCAGTATTCATCAGCAATACACCATCATTCCTAAAGGAAACATCATTTTTGTGCCTATAAATCCATGTATAAATCCATGTATTCCTGACCTGTTACCCAATGAGATACCGATTAAATAACATTAATTTGAAGTTCTGTGTATACGCTCTGCAGAGTAAATCTACGTTCTTAAAAAGAAAAGACATGGCTTTTTTAATAATATAAAGACTCTTGATCCTCAAGATCCTCTTGAAGGCACATGGAAAATCAAGATGAGGTGATTGGTGGTAACCAACATGGCTTCACCAAGGGCAAATCGTGCCTGACAAACCTAGTGGCCTTCTATGATGGAGTTACAGCATCAGTGGATAAAGGGAGAGCAACCAGTGTCATCTGCCTGGACTTGTGCAAGGCATTTGACACTGTCCCACATGACATCCTGGTTGATAAATTGGATAAATATGGATTTGATGGATGAACCACTCACTGGATAAGGAACTGGCTGAATGGCTGCACTCAGAGAGTTGCAGTCAATGGCTCAATGTCCCAGTGGAGACCAGTGACGAGTGGTGTTCCTCAGGGATAGATACCGGGACCAGTGCTGTTTAACATCTTTGTCGGTGACATGGGCAGTGGGATCGAATGCACCCTCAGCAAGTTTNAGGACAAGAAGGATGTGGAACTGTTGGAGCGGGTCCAGAGGAGGGCCATGAGGATGATCAGAGGGCTGGAGCACCTCCCCTATGAGGACAGCCTGAGAGAGTTAGGACTCTTCAGCCTGGAGAAGAGAAGGCTGTGGGGGGACTTTATAGCAACCCTCCAGTACCTGAAGGGGGCCTACAGGAAAGCTGGGAAGGGACTTTTTACAAGGACAGCTAGTGACAGAACAAGGGGTAATGGCTATAAACTGAAAGAGGGTACATTTAGACTAGATATAAGGAGGAAATTCATCACTGTGAGGGTGGTGAGACACTGGAACAGGTTGCCCAGAGAAGTTGTGGATGCCCCCTCCCTGGAATTATTCAAAGCCAGGCTGGATGGGGCTTTGGGCAACCTAACCTAGTGGGAGGTGTCCTTGCCCATAGCAAGAGAGTTGGAACAAGATGATCTCTAAGGTCCCTTCTAACCTGAACCATTCTATGATTCCATGAAACTGGATATTTGAATAGCGCTGCCTTACAAGGTGGACATATTCATGCTAGATTAGAGAGAGTACTTTGGGACATATCAAGCAAATCACAAGGAGATGGCATAATTCACATAGCTGGTGATAGTTTTATAGAATCATGAAATTGTTTAACTTGGTAAAGACCTCTAAGAACATCAAGTCCATCCATCAGCCCAGTACTGCCAGGTCTACCACTAAACCATGTTCCAAAGTACTGTATCTACATATCTTTTAAAAACTTACAGGGATGGTGACTCAACTACTTCCATGAGCAGTGTGATACAATGCTTCATAATCCTTTCAGTGAAGAAATCTTCTCCTAATATACAACCTAAACTTCCCCTGGCACAACTTGAGGCCATTTCCTCTTGTCTTATCACGTGTTGCTTGAAGAAGAGACCAATACACCTCAATAAAGTCTCTTTTGAGGTAGCTGTAGAGAGCAATAAAGTCTACCCTAAGCCTCCTCCAGACTAAACAATTCCAGTTCCCTCAGTCGCTCCTCATAAGACTTGCGCTCTGGACTTCTCACTAGCTTTGTTGCCCTTCTCTGCACACGCTCCAGCACCTCAATCTGTTTTTTCTAGTGAGGAGTACCAACTGAACACAGTACTTGAGATGCAGCCTCACCAGTGCTGAGTACAGGGAATCAATCACTTCCCTAGTCCTTCTGGCTACACCATTCCTGATAGGAAGCCGGGATGCCATTGGCCTTCTTGACAACTTGGACAAACTCCTGGCTCATATTCATCTGGGACCAATACACACTGATCCTTTTCCTTTTAATCAGAGAGCTCATTCCAATTGCATTATTTTCTTGACAGACAACGTACACTTAGTCTCCACTCTGTCCCATGGTAACTGAATGTCTTGTTGCAATGAAGAAGGAAAAATAAATTTTTGATGGGAAAAAGCTGACTGCATATTAAATCACAGTTATTAGAGAATACAGTTCTTCAATAGCCTATGAAACATAATATTGATACAAACAGCAAGTGCTAGACAGTGTATGAAGTGCAGATGACAAGCAAAAGGAAAGAAAAATGATAAGAATTGTTCTTGCCACAGAAAGTACCAGCACAAAGGATTTTAACCAGACAGCAGTTCTGAAGCTGTCAACTTCTCTGTTTTAGTAATACAAACAGGACACAGATCCTCAGTTCTTTTTTCTCCTCTTCTGGCAGCAGAGAAATATCCTGACAATAATTACTGCTCTATAATCTATGTGATGAGACTTGGTATTTGAAGTTATCTCTACTCAAGTTCAAAAAATTTGAGGTTGGCACAATAATCATTATATAACTCCCAGAAATTTTACTTTACGTTTTGATTATATACTTTTAATATAGAAATCTATAATTAGTCACATATAAACAAGCACAGTTTCAAGATTACTACATCTTTTAGGCTTTAAAAATATGGAGGGAGACGGTTGTTTGCAAGGAACACATACAGCTAGAAGGAACTGTCTGATCCTAAAAAAATTTAAAAATTTAGCCACACATGCAAGTATCCGTAAAATGAAAATCAGAATTGCAGTTAAAATTGAAAGAAAAGAGTATAAGAAAAGACTAAAGAAAATATTCAATTTGGAACATGCTGAGGGATCTGCCAACATAATACACTCTTTCTAAATGTTGCTTTATGCATCATTTGGACATTACAACATTGGTCATATTTGCAGTGGTGAATTCCATTTGGATAAATTTACAGTGTGTCACACACAATACACTATGGCTTGAAGAATCTTTAATTCCTAGCATGATGCAAAGGGAGAAAGATTGTATTGTTGTGGATATGTTGGAGAAAAGGAAATACTATGGTAAGGCCCTTGTGTGCAGTGTTGTCAGAAAAAAGACATTGGCATCCAAGATGACAATCTTCCACATATAAATAGCACACACAAAGAAGGTGTGGTGGGTTCAAGAGTAATTGAGTAGAATAAGTGTAGGTTTATGGGACATACATTCAGTTTCAAATATGCAAGTTATTACTGTCTCTACTGTAAGCATGTATCAAAAGAAAACAACGTTCATTGTGTCTGATGTACCATACCCAGAGGAAATAGTGGAAATCACAAAATTAAGAGGAAGACTTTTTTCCCTGTAAAGGGCAATGGTTCCAGCATTAGAAGGACATGGACCTGTTAAAGTGAGTCCAGAGGAGGGTCACAAGGATGATCAGAGGGCTGGAGCACCTCACTTGTGAAAACAGGCTGAGAGAGCTGGTTTTATACAGTCTGGAGAAGAATCCAGGGACACCTCATTGTGGCCTTCCAATACCCAAAGGTACAAAAAAAGCCGAAGAAGAACATTTTACGAGGTTATGTAGTGATAGGATTAGGGATAATGGGTTTAAACTGAAAGAGGGTAGATTTAGATTAGACATTAAGAAGATATTCAGTATTACGAGAGTGGTGAGGCACTGGCACAGGCTGCCCAGAGAAGCTGCGAATGCCCCACCCCTACAAGTGTTCAAGGCTAGGCTGGATGCAGCTTTGGGCAACCTAATCTAATGCGAGGTGCCCCTGACAGTCTATGCTTCTATGACAATCAGTCTTGTCATCCATGCAGAGACATATGTATTCAAAATGGACAGAAAAGTATAAACACATGCAATACTAACCACCAAGATAAAAGAAACCATATCCTCTTCATTTTCGATACTATGGTGAATGAATGGTCTTTTTGCACCAAGCAGTATGTGTCTCTAGTTGTTGGCAATGTGTGAATTGTGTGCAGAGGTTACCCTCAAGATAAAAAAGGACTATATTCATGACAGGAGTATAGCCACCCACTTTATTTGCTAGGCTAAATTAATTTACAGATTATATCCACTCAAAAATCCGAAGGGAAGATGATTCTATATCAGATGGAGGTTTCCTATGGTATCTAATTATTAGTTTATAAGACACCTAACTAATTAGGTATATTTTCTTCTTTTCAAACTTGTTAACAATCCCCTGAAGTTTAAGAATATTATTCTTACACCTAAAAATTGAATAGTGATTTACATTATTTCTTGAGCTTATGTCTTAGATTTTAAAGAAAACAATTTTTGTACCAGTTTTCATATGAAGAAGCCCTATTATACTTTTAAATGGCATCTGGAAATCTAAGTGAACACAGGCTAAAGGTCTTAGCACAGAAAAACAGAGGTGAGAAAGAAGAGTAAAGAACAAATGTAGTCATTTTCCCTTCACACAGCCTGTAAGACCTTGATTAATACATCTGCTCCTCAGTTGCCATAATTATGAAATTTCTGAGCCCTCATCTGGAAAGTATCACACTAATGAAAGATGAGAGTGCAAAATACTTTTTTACATACTTTTTAATTTATATTTTCATCTGTATTCATGAAATCTTAACAGTTAGACATGGAAGAGACCAATTATATTATCCAGTCATTTTCCCTACTGACATCTCTGAATAATTCCCTATATTTTCAGGTCCTGAAAATGCAGTATTTACATACGGATGACAAATACATTTTAATGAGCCAGGTTCTTTTTCCTGTGCAATCTGAGCAGAACTGTTCAGATTAAGGCAGCTTTTTGTCACAATAGAAGACTTCTAAGGGAATATGTACTGCAGCTAAGATGGCTGCATCCTACAGGATCAAATAGTGAACTGAAATAAGTTATTCTGCATTTCAATATATGATAGGAAAAGGAGACACAGTAATTAGGATCAATCAGCACACCTTCTATAGCCTAGTGTGGTGACTGAGAGGTTGAACATTACCGTAGACATAAGGCAAGGTTTTCCAGTGAGTAGGATAAGGTAACCTTAGGTAAACTTGCTGTCACTCAGTTAAAGATCAACACCAAACCACTTTTAGTTCAGTTCAAAATCACTCTGTCATTAGCAAGCAGTTCAAACTACAATATGGTTGGAATTGTTACCTGAGGATTTGTAGCTATTAATGAATAGTAAGATTGAGTTTGTAGCTGAGAAGACAGCCATCAAGACTGACCTTTTGACAAAATACAACTCTTTCAGTATGAAGTTATGACCAGTGTCTCAAAATTCAGTACAAGCCCGAATTAGACATTTATGTAATCTAAAGAGAAAAAATATTTGCTGCTCAAAAGCCAGAATACAAGAGAGAAAGTGGAATTTGAAGACCTATGCCCCTCTCTGTCCCCCCCAAAAATACTGTTTTTCGCATAATTTCAAGTAAGATCTTGTTTTTTTTTAGACATAGCTTTTTACTACAATTCAAGAGATATCCAGACTCTGGTTGTTGCTCTTCTACTTTCTTAAACTGTTCTCACATGTCAACATTGTGATGAGAAACAAGTGAACTACCATGAATGTACATGTAATGTTTTTGCTGAATGTGCTCCTTAGAACTTGTGAAGGTCAGACACTCTGTATTGCAGGCGACAGTAGATTACTGTAGACCCCTACCGAGGTAAGGAGAAGGGCATGACACCAGGGAAGCTGCAGTAACAGCCGTGGGAATATTCTGACAGTACTGAGCAGAGAGACTTGTACAAGAGATTTGACATCCACTTCACTGTCACCTGTATTTGTTACTCTGACAAAATTACTTCTAGAGCATTAAGCTACCATAATATACTTTTTGCATAATTTTTACACCTCTGAACAATGGTGACATAGCGCTATATCAGATTGCTGGTAATAGGAGTCAAACAGTCTCTGTATCTGTTTTCCTTCTTATATGGAGCTGTATCTGTAAGTCTACCATGATTTTCATTGGATCACAGAATGACTTCGGTTGGAAGAGGCTACAGAGATCCAGTCCCCCTGCTGTGGGCAGGGTTGCCTCCTGCTAAGTCAGGCTGCCCCAGGTCCCATCAAACCTGGCCTTGAAAACCCCCAGGGATGAAGCCTGTTCCAGCACCTCACCTCTCTTATAGTGAAGAATTTCTTCCAAACACCTAATCTAAATCTACCTTCTACTAAATTTGATGAGCTACAGCTTTTTTGTAGTAGAATTGATTTACTTGCTCCACCTCTGATTCACCATAGCAGAAAAAGATATATTACTAATAAAGATAAGAAGTGCTATGATCTATTAGCAATTTTCCCCAAGCAATTACTAGTAAAAATCCCAGTCAGTTCTGACAAATATGAGCTGTTGGAAGTTGCAGGCTAAGACACAAGTACTTAAATACGCTATGTAGTTGATCTATTAGCAAATGCTATCACTTCAGATACATGTATCAGTTGTTCCCAATTTATAATACCGTCTTCATAAAACATGTTTTTCAAGGTCTGATTTGATGAAGGCATTCTGAGTTTATTAGATTGTTTTCTAAACCCATGTAGTGTTTTTCCTGCTATTCGTTTATATGCAAGGGAAGAGCACCTCGTGGAATTTATGAAGCAATGGTGTAGCATGAATGGGAGCTTTATTAAAGGCATATTAATTCCACAAAGTGAACGCACACCACTCTTCAAAACTCCTCTTCATTTGCTGTTCCATGCAGAAGCACACTCTGCAATTCTAGATAGCACAAACTACTTTAAGCAACAAATGACTATTTTAACACATTACAGAAAGTCATGAGATTGGGCAGGATAAAAGCTTGCTCCCCATTGTAATCTGTTCCCCTCTGTGCATATACAAAGTCATCAAGAATATAAAAGCAGCGTCATGCTTCACACCTTCAACCCAGAAATCAGGTTCATCGTGCACCACCATACAAGACCAAAGACAAATGAAAAACAGAGCCAACATCAGACATAAATGACAAAATAAATGGGGATCTTAATGATTCCACCAGTTGCCACCTGTGCATATCCCACAAAATCCCCACAGAACCACAGACAGTAAGATTAGTTCTATGACTGTGTTTATTTTGTGTAATCAGCTCTTGTGTACCCATATGGACTCCAAGGCATTGCAGTGCACGTTCTCTTTCTCCCCAACAGCACTTTAGTGAGTCAGAACTGTTTCCTCATACAACATGACATCAAACGTTTCCTAGAATTCCCTTCATAATTTTAAGTGTTCCTTGTTGAGCTGATCCAAATAAGCAAAGCAAACCATTGCCATAACAATGACATCCAGTAGGAGTATGATTTCCTCCAGAAATTTGGCAGGCTGAAGGACTGAGTTTGTGGAAGCATGAGACAGTTTATGCTGAAATCAAATCAAAGCATCAGAACGTACTACTAAAAAAATTGAAACAGCCACTAATCTCAGAGCCTGCGAGCAAAATGAATCTCCCTTTTCTGACATTTCTGTTTTACAACAGAACACAGGCAAACTGAGGCAAAAAGGAAGGAAGAGGGATGAGACAAAAAATAACTCCTGTACGGGGCTTATGTGGCAAGATGTTAGTAGTGGGGGAGCTGCAAAGGTGGCCACTGTGAACAGAGCCTGGCAGCTGCCCCCAGTCAGACCTGAGTCAGCTCCAGCTGCTCCAGAAGAGACCCACTGCTGACCAGAGCTGAGCTGTGAGTGATGCTGGGTATACTGAGAGAGCAGACTTAAGAAAGGGAAGAACCGCTGTACAACCGCAGCTGGGAGAGAGGAGTGAGAAAATGTGAGAGAGCTGCCCTGCAGACAGACACCAAGGTCAGTGCAGAAGGAGGGCAGGCTGTGCTCCAGGTGTGAAGAAGAAGATCCCTGCAGACCAGGAGAGGCCCACAGAGTAGCAGGCTGTTCCTCTGCAACCCATGAGCACCCCGCAGAGCAGATCTCCATGTGCCCGTGGAGGAGCCCATGGTGCAGCAGTGGATGTGGGCTGGAGGAGGCAAGCCCATGGAGAGCCCCCACAGGAGCAGGCCCCAGGCCCGAGCCTCAGTGCATGGAGGGGAGCCTGCGGTGGAGCAGGAGGTCTGGGGGAGCTGCCACTCATAGGGACCCATGCTGGAACAGCTACTGAAGGGTGGGCCCCATGGCATGGAGCCATGTTGGGGAAGTGCTTTGAGAGCTGCAGCCTGTGGGAAGCCCACAAGAATCAGTTGGGGAAGGACCTGTGGGAGGGACCCCATGTGGACAGGAGCAGAGAGTGCCTGACCATGAAGCAGTGGCAGAGGGAAGGCATTATGGGCTTACAGCAGACTCTATGAGTTACACAAGCGGAGGTGAGGCTTGATGAGGGGCGGGTGTTTTTAGTTTGCTTTTAATTCTCACTCCTTATGTCTGTTAGTAATAGACAATAAATTATATCTCCTTTTACTGAGACTGCTTTGCCCATGATGGTAATTGGTGAGTGATCTCCCTGGCCTTATCTCAACACGTGAGCCCTTTTCCATCATATTTTCTCCCTCTCTTCTGTTGAGGAGGGGGAGCTAAAGAGTGATGTGGTGGAATTTAGCTGCCTTTCAGGGTGTAACCACAACTCCTCAAAATCTTTTGATTCTGCTGAAATTGGAGAAAACCCTCAGGTATGCATAGCATTTGACTGTATTTAGAGGAATTACCACCTTGCTGTTACATTTTTTCATCTGCTTACTGATTTGCTACTTTGGGAGCTGCTCAGTTACTACAGGAGCTGTTATTCAAATCAAAACTGAGCTGACAGGACGCACACAGCTCTACTCCAGCTTGTCTGTGGCAGATGGGAGAATCAGCTATTTTTGGCAGCCATACAGTATTGCTTTTTTTTTTTTTTTTGCATGTTACAAAGCAGTGGTACAGAGTGCATCTTTTATTCATGATACGCTGAAGACATGAATAAAGCTTAATTTCTTTGCTTCAGAGGTTGAAATACTCTGCATGAAACAGCTGTATGACACTTCAGTATTTTGACTGTAAAATAGCTGTCTCTTTGGGACTTTGCTACCATCATCACCCATGATCAATGTCTCTAGTCTTTCTTTTGATACAGAAAAATCATTTCCGTGGGTGCATACTTGTAGAGAAACAGAAGGTAAGCATTCCCATGATCCACCTAAAAATGTGCAATACAAGCTCGACTGTAGTTGTCAAGTATTTTATCTTGTTTTTAAAAGGCCCCCGGGAGAATTTAGCAAAAAATATGCAAATGAAACACTAGCTTCCCAAGGGATATGCACCAGTCAAAAATAATTCTTTCTATCCAAACTGTAACTAATGAACAAATGATTCAGTGAAATACGTTCCATGTTTCCATTCACTGCCATCTGTTACTGGCAAGATACTTTCTTTGTGCCTAGCTACAAAGCTCGAGTGTGCAGATAACCACTCAATAGAAAGAGCAAAGTGAATGCTGAAGGGAACAAGTATGGCTGCATTTCACTTAAGTGCATGTATTTGTACTTCAATGGCTAGCAGAATTTAACATTTATGAGAAATAAGGAGAGGAGGCAATGGTAACTATAAAATACAATTCAAGACGAGCAAAGGTTTTTTTGCATTAAACTCCTTTTCGCTGCAGGGAGCAGCACTTTTGCCTACAAGAAGCTACTAAGTCTTTTCTACTTGTTTTCTAGATCCTCTGTACTTTTTGATTGGGGACCTGTTTCATTTCATGCAGTAAAAATCAAGTGGCACCAATGCTCAGCTAAAAGAAATGGTGTTGGTTTCTTCAATGAACAGCATCTTTCCCATTAAAGGGATTCTCAGCATGTTAACATGAGACTGCAGTCCTATGTAACTCCATTTGGACACATGGAGAAAAAAGGTCATCCGGGGCTGGGCAACAGACAGCAGGATGCTTTGCTGTGAAATTATGAAGAGTGTTTTTTTTTTT
>WBMW01006396.1:249283-282164 GCA_013396635.1 Penelope pileata | reverse complement strand
GATGTGCGGGAGGAGCCGCTGTCCTTCAGCTGTAAGACCCCCCCGGGTCCCCTCTCCTGGTGGCTCTGTTAGGGTGGTCGCCCTCAGGTGGGGTTTTCTGTTCCAGCAGCGAGGGCCGAGGTGACGGCCCGCTGGGAGATGCTCTATCGCGGCACCACGGCGCGGGAGGAGGCGGCGCTGGGGGCGGCCACAGCGCGAGGTACGGGGGGAGGGGGGAGAGGGGTCCCGGTGTGTCCCCGTGGCTCTGTGTGCTGTGTGTTTTCCTCCTGGATTGATGCGAGCAGGTGCTCTGTTCTGCTGCCTGAGCCCAGCCCTGGAGGAGCAGGCGCAGCTTTCTGGGGTTGAGGTAGCAGAGAGCTCAGTTTTGCTGCCTGTGGGGGTAGGATTTCTGCTCCATTTCCTCTTTCTCTAATGAATGCATCTTCCTCAGAGGCTGATGCCGCGCTGCATGCGCTACAGGACTCTTCACCTGGCTCTCTGACTGTGTACGTGGTCCCTGAAGGCTCTGCTCTCCTGCCACAGGTAGGGGGGCACCCTCTGCTACCATCCTCTGTGGGGTGCTGCAGCTGTGGGGCAGGCTCTGCTGGAGGAACCCCACAGCTCCCCACACTCCCTGCCATACAAGGATGCAGCCTGGGGTCAGAGGTATAGAGGGCCTTGCTGCCAAACCCAAGTGAGAAACAGCACCGTTAGGAGAAACATTGAACTTTGTCCCTTGAAGGTGCCTTGAGGGGACACATCCCTCCCTGAGCTGTCATGGGTGGCACTGAGCTCTTTAGCAGAGCCGTCCCTGCTCCCAGCCCTCACTGCTGCCCCTTCCCCAGGGCACTGATGTGTATGTGGGGAAGCACCGCAGCGCCCTGGTGAGGGCCAGGCAGGGCCTGGCCACCCTCCACGCCCGCCTCCAGCAGCTCACGCAGGTGATGTCCTTCTCGGCCAGCTCCGTCGCTGCTGCCCTCTCGGACCGTGTGCCCAACAGCCAGCTCGGCCCCGACACTCGACGGCACTTGAAATCCAGCCTAGGTATGGATGGGTGCCTGAGTCCCCTTCCCTGCCCCATGGAATGCAGGTGGCTCTTGGGGGAGACGCTGTTCTTGCTGTACATGGAGCATCCCTGGATGTTCTGTGGGATAACAGGCCCCCAGGGTCTTCCCTTTGCCCTTAGCTATTGCTTGGGGACAGGACCCATGCTCTGATCACTGTGTGCTGGGGCACTGATGTGTGAATCCACATCAGGGAGGGCCTGAGAGAAGGGAATCCGGTCCTGTGGCTCTCAGGAGCTCTGTTGTGGCCACTTGCCCAGGGCTGGCATCACTGGGTTGGTGGCTGTGCCAGTGCCTCATGGTCTGGGTGCTTGGCAGGGTACGAGATCACCTTCAGCCTGCTCAACCCTGACCCCAAGTCCCATGATGTGGACTGGGACATCGAGGGCGCCGTGAACCACTATGTGCAGCCCATCCTGGACAAGCTGAGCCTCGTGGCCAACTTCTCTGTTGACTCACAGGTGAGGGCTGGGAGAGGTGATGGGGAGAGCCCAGCCCTGGTCCTGCCAGGTGCCCCGGGACATGCTTCTCTGCCAGCAACGTCCGTGCTGCATCTCTGCAGATCCTGTACTACGCTGTCCTCGGGGTGACGCCACGCTTTGACAAGGAGTCCTCCAGCTTCATCCTGAGTGCACACAGCCTCCCGCATGTCATCAACCCTGTGGAGGCCCGGCTGGGTGAGCACTGTGCTCCTGACTCTGCTCTCATGGGACCGATCTGCTGAGGGGGTACAGCCATGCATACACCCGTGACCCTTCCCTCCCTGCTGCACTGTGTATTTCCAGCCCCAATGGGAGCAGGGTGCCTGAGACCTGCCAGGCTGGGTGTTCTGTTCAGGGCTCGCAGCTGGAGGAGGAGCAGCTCTGGGCTCTCTCACTGCCCCTGTGGGCCAGGGGAGTTCTTTGACTCAGTTCTGCTTTAGGTTCCAGTGCTGCCTCTCTCTACCCTGTGCTGAACTTCTTGCTGTATGTGCCGGAGCGCTCCCACTCCCCGCTCTACATCCAGGACAAGGATGGAGCCCCAGTGGCCACCAATGCCTTTCACAGCCCCCGCTGGGGTGGCATCATGGTATGGGGCCATGATTTTAGCAGTGCTCAGTCTCCCTGTCTGCAGCAAGTGCTGGCTCTGGCTGTGCCTAGCTGACACACTTTCTTGCAGATTTACAACGTTGAAGCCCCTGCTTCTCCCCAAGCTTCCCTCCCACTGCACGTGGATGTGGACATGGTACGAGTGATGGAGGTTTTTCTGGCCCAGCTCCGGTGAGGACTTGCTTCTTCCCTCCCCATGCCCACTCTGATTGGAGCAGAGCAGGCTGTGCCCGTGCTGGAGCCCAACAGCTCAGCCCCTCTGTGGGCTCTGGGAGGTGGAGGGTGGCTTTTGGTGGCCTTTGAGGTGCTGACCACCAACCAGCACTACTTCCAGGCCAGGAGTGCTGCTGTTTCCAAATATAGGAGGCTGGTCTTGTCCTGCCCCACACAAAAGAGGCCATCAGGTGTGGGTTGAGCCCTGCTGGGGCTGAACGCACCAGAGAGGGAGAAGAGCAGGGAGCACAAAGATTGTGCATCCTGATGTAGGCTGGGACCTGTCTACTCCCAGGTTGCTGTTTGGGCTATCTCGGGAGGAGCTGCCCCCCGAGTTCCTGGTGGAGAGCCCAGGGAACGAGGGGCTGGCTGACTGGGAGCTGGACTGCCTGCTCTGGGCCCACACCATGGAGAACATTGCCACCGTGTCCACCACCCTGACCTCTCTGGCCCAGCTGCTGGACCAGATCAGTAACATCGTCATCAAAGACGACGTCGCCTCTGAGGTAGGGCTGGAGCACCCTGATGTGGGGGTGGATGGGGCCAGGAGCCATGGTCCCTGCGCAGAGCAGTGGGGCACTGCTCAGGAGCGAGGCCCCTAGCCTTGTTTCTGTGGTTCTCCCCAGCCAGGGGCTGACTGGCTGTGCTGTTCCCACCCAGGTGTACCGTGCGGTGGCCGCGGTGCAGGACGCTATGGCAGAGCTGGCTGAGGGCCGCCTGCGCTCGGCTTTCCTGGCCAGCAAGGAAGCTGTCACCTCCTCGGAGCGGGCGTTCTTTGACCCCTCTCTCCTCCATCTTCTCTACTTCCCCGATGACCAGAAATTCGCCATCTACATCCCACTCTTCCTGCCCATGGCTGTCCCCATCTTCCTCTCCCTGGCCAAGATGATCCGGGAGGCCAGGCAAAGCAAGAAGGAGCCCACCAAGATGGACTGAGCCCATGGACAGTGCTCTGCCTCAGGGCTGGGGCTGCCCCCACCTCATGGAGTGTGTTGCACTGTGGTGCAAGCAGGCGCCCAGAACTGCGTTGGGCTGAGCCCACTTGGCTCTGCTGTGATCCAGATGCAGGAGTGGGAAGAGGGGGGCTGCTTTTGGGGGTGGGAGATGTTCTCAGTCAGGGTCTTGGACCCTCCACTCAGACATGCTGCTTGCACCCCTCTTGTTGAGACTGAAGGGGAGGGAGGGAGCTCCTTGCACGCACCCCTGGCCCCACACTGTGTTCAGAACAAGCTGATGTGTAAATAAAGAACCCCCGTGCCCCACTGTGCAGGGGGCTGGTGTGGGGCTATGTGCATCTCTCCTGCTCCCTGGGCTCTGCCCAGCTCTTGCTTTGAGGGTTTGGGTCCAGTCTGAAGGGTACCTAGCCCACAGCCGTTGGTGGGGGGAAAGTTATGGGGTTCAGCTGTTGAGGGGCAATTCTCAATGAGGTCTTTTGGTGGTGGATGTTGGGCTTGAGCCACCCTGGGGCAGTTATACCATACTGGCACCAAGCTCCTGCCCTTGCCGTGGTAACCTAAAGCCTCTGGGGCAGTTAGGAGAACCCAACAGCCCCTTTGGGCTCTATGGGGGAAACCAGTAGCAGGTAGGTGCATTCAGCGCGANGCGGCGGCTCGCACCGAGGAGGAGCTCGGTCGGAAGGCGCTCATCGGGCCCGACGATGTGCTGGGGCTGCAGCGGGTCACCAGCGGTACGGGGGGTCCAGGGGGTCCGAGGGTGGGCACCACGTCTCTCTCAGGGGGTGAGGAGTGGGGGTGCGGTGCTGCAGGATGTGGGGGGATGCGGCATCCCCAGCCCCACACCCCACAGGGATGCTCGGATTGCGGGACAAGGCTCTCCCTCCCCAACCGGGGTGGTCAGAGGTGAGATGCTGCCCGTCGTCCCCATCCCTATGGGTGAGCCAAGCTGTGCCTGCTGCGGTGGGGCTGGGGATCCGGTGGGGAGGGCGAGTTGTCTCCACTGACCCATCCTGCAGCCACCCCTCTTTGGTTTCCCCTTTTCCACCATAGTACTGCTGCTCTTGGGAGCATCCTCGTGGAGCTTGCAGGCTGGGGGTTGTTGTGCTTGGCTGAGCAGCTGGGAGCAGGTTTGCATGGCACAGCTGTGCTGGACCAGTTGGGATTGCAGCATGCTGGCTTGGAAAAGGCATGTGCCTGGGCCAGCTGGGCTGTAGCAGTGCCCACAAGCAGCCCCCCAAAAAACCTTTTTGCATACCCTGGCATTGCTGTGTTGTCTCTCCGAGGGTTGGGTAATGGGGTGACCGTGCACTCTGTGATGTGGTGTCAGTGCAGGGTTCGTGCTGCAGGCCAGGGCTGTGCTGCGTGACAAACCCCAGAAAGAAAGGATGTGGTGGTGAGTGTCAGTGCGTGCAGGCAGCCCTGTGGGCTGTGCTTGGTGAGCAGCACAGGGGTGGGGGGAGGAAGGGTGTCAGGAACGCCCTGCAGGGACTCAGTGATGCCCCTACAGAAAGAAAGCTGCTGGTCTGGGTGGTCCTTGGGTCTCCATCCCCCTGCTGATGGGCTGCAGTGGTGTGATTCACTGCCCAGGCCCAGGAATGCTGCTGCCTGCAGCGCAGAGGGCTGTGTGGCAGGCACTGAAGCGTGCTGCCAGCAGAGGAACAGCAGTTGGATGGTGAATCCCAGCGATGGCTGCACTGAGTGCTTTGCACGCTCACTTTCTGGAAGCCTGCATGTCCCTGCGTTCAGCAGTGTTGTTGGGGGGGCTGCAGGCACATGCCCACCCCCTGCCCTTGCTTCTGGGGTATGCAAACCTCCCACGGCATTGCTCTGGTGCAGGGTATGGCAGCAGCTGGCCCTGCTGCTGCCATTTGCAGCATGTGCTGCTCTCGGTGAGCACGTGCGCTCCCAGGGGAGCAGGCAGGAGCTGCTCCTCTGCTTCCTCCAGCCATGGGGCAGCACAGGAGAGATGGATGGGAAACTCATGGCAGCATCTTACTCTGCTCCTGCTAGGAGACTCGCTGGTGTGAGGGGCACACATGGGTGCTGCACAGAACCAGGCGCTGCAGAGAGCTCTGGGTAACACTTTCCTATGTTTGTGCTTCTCTGTCCTGCTGGTGCATGGGAGCTGTCAGATGCCCTCTGCACTTGACATCCTCAGTGTGTGTTTGCAGGTGCAGGTGTACAGTGCATCCATATTGAGTGTATGGTCACTTGTTTCCTAGTGATATGTTGTGCCACTCCTTTGGTGGGTTTAGCACAGAGAGCAAAGGCACAACAATGTTTTCATGGTCTTCAATGTGTAATGCTCATCTGGGGCATTTTGTGTCCTTTACTCATTTTTCCACGGGCCACAGCAGCTCGTAACAAGAGATTGCCAAGAACTGCAATGTGAAACCATTCTGGTCTTGTGCTGCAAGCAGAGGATGCTTCAGGGGAGGAAGGCTGTGGGGGAGAAGATGTGGCTGCCCCAGCCCCAGCTGTCCTTGGAGGTGCAAAGTTGGGCAGACCTGAGGCTTTTAGTGCCCTTTGTCATCCAGAAGTACACACGTGTGAGGATGTGGTCAAGTTCACACCATTTCCAGTGTATGGTTGAAGGCCTCTTGAAGTCCTCCTGCCGAGTCCCTGTAGCTCTTTATCCCTGTCTGCCTCTGATGGACAAACTTTTCTTCCATTTATCACGGGATGATGCACAGGGCAGGATGCAGCTGTGTGCTGGACCTGTCTGGGGCAGTATCCCTGCCAAGCAGCCAGCACCGAGCGGCTCCAAAGAGAGGATCTTGCCTTGGGCAGCGAGGTGATTGTCCTTCCTCAGAGCCTCATCCCAGCTTCTCATTCTCACCTCCCTCTCTTCTACAACTTTGGCTTAAACACTGATGTGAACCCAGGTTCAGCTTCTTCCTCATTCTTTCTGCTCCCAGCTTGGTGTGTAGCCTTGGTGCCTGCAGTTAGGACAATGGCTGGGGTGTGGCTTGTGCCTGGCTTGAATTTGGAAGGAGGGTAATGGGCTGGAGGGCATGGGGAGTGCTCCTCAGACTGGGAGAAAGATCAGCAAGTAGTTCTGTCTATGTTTTAACATCAGGAGAATAAGAGAAGCTGGCAAGGAGTATGTGGCACCCTGGTGTTGGGCTTGTATGGCTTTAAAGGGCCTTGCAGTGGTGATGTGCTTTGGGATGCATGAAGGGGACTGTCAGAGAATGGTGGATGGAGAGGTACAGGGTTAAAATTTCTCCTCCTTGTTCCTTTCTTTCCCTCTTTCTTTCTTTCTTTCCCTCTTCTTAAAACTACTCAAATTAACCCCTTCCCTTTGCAATCCTCCCTGCTCACTCCACCAAGCCATCCAGACCTGTGGCTATTACGCTGACCCTGGTTTTGATGCCCAAATCAGGTACTCCAGACAATTTGAAGCTGAAGCAGAAGCTGATGGTGGGCTGAGGATCGCAGCAGCAATGTCCTTGTGCTCTGGATGTCCCTCCTGGTTCCAGATAAGGGTATAATTCATCTTTATCCAAACCTACAGGCCTGTAGCACAGTGGCTCATGCTATCGAGGCACTGTGGTTAGGCAGGTACTGCAGGAACATAGACTTTAAAAACACTTAAACCAGGAGAAGCCTGTATTTCTGAATGGCCTCCAGCTTGTGTGGGGCCAGGCAGAGCTGCTGCAAGGAGGGAGCGTGAGCCAGTTAGGAGGATTACGTGGCTGTGGGAGCAGGGCACCGTGCCCACACCAGGAGGCCCCTTCCAGCCCTGTGCACTTAGGGTGTGCTGAGCTCACGGGTGTTCTTTTGGAGCTGTCCTGTGCTTGCTGTGCCTGCTGTGGAGCTCTTTGATGCTCCTTGATATTCTGGTGGGATCTGCTTGCCCTTCAGCCCCAGAAGAGGGGTCTGTGTGAACCTGTTCTGCTGCATGTGGTTGCTCCCTGTTGAGCAGGCAGGCTGTTAGCTGTGCTCTGCTACTGGGGTTTGGGGAAAGCCCCTGCTTTTGCATCAGGAAGCATGGCCTATTGCATCTCCCTGCAATAGGTATGTCTGACAGGTGACCAGATATTAAATGTTGCGGGCTGGGGAGCTGGAGAAACATGATGTGACTGTATGGCAAAGGCATGCTTGCTGCTAACCCAGAGAAACCCCTTCTGTAACTAGCCTGGATAGCCAGCTGGGCTCTGCTCTTAATGGCTTTCTAATAAGCTTAAAGGGGGAAGCTGTGCAAACTGTCCTGCAAATGCCGTGTCCTTTCAATGTTAAATTCTCCAGCAGCTCCATGGCCACCACCATTTCTGGGCACGCGAAGGTCAGACCTGGTGGGTCTGGGGTGCTGCCCCATGGCATCTGGGTCTTTTGGCTGGGCTGGCGTGGGTGCTACTCCAGCTGTAAGCAAATGAACCATTTTCTTTGCAATTAGCAGGATTTGTTACTTGCTCATAGAACTGTGGTTACAAAAAGAGGAAAACCTTGTGACGTGATTAACTTGGGATTAGCAAAGGAGCAGGGCAGAGCTCGGTTCAAATTGCAATTAATTACTGCAGCAGCCAGAGGATCAGAGGAGTGTGTCTGCAGTTATTGGGATGTCAGTGTCTGCGAATGCCGTGGTGGAGAAGCTGGGGCCTTCTGTCCCTGGTGTCTTTGGCCGTGCTGAATCTTGCATCTTTGCTGGGTCACGCTGTGCTACTCCCACGTTAGCTGCGGGCGAGGTTAATTCCAGCAGAGCTTTAATTTCTTTGTCTGTCTTTGGGGTTAGAGCCACTGGTGGTCAGCAGGAAGATGCTATTACAGCGTTGGCAATGCCACCCTCTTTTGCCGGCGTGTGATAGCACCAGCTGGCAAGCAGACACGTAACAAAAGCAAGCTTCAGCCTCTGAGAACGCCCTGCGTGCCGTGGCCTCGGGCACCCATACAGTTTGTAATACTGGGATGAAGCTTATCTTAAAAGTTCCCTACTGTAAGCTTTATTCTAAAGATCTTATTTTTAGCAAACCGAAAGGTCGAATAAATAATTGACGGCGCGCTTGGAAACAATTACAAAACAAAACCTAAAAATAAGGAGCACACGCTTAATCATTTCTGAAACTAATCCCTTCCGTGAGCTGTCACTCAGGATTGCTCTGAGACTTCTCTCAGCAGCTTTATCCAGAGCCCAACTTGGCCGAGGGCTGCCCGAATGGTCGGGGCAGGCTGTGTGGGTGCCTTTCACAGCAGTTTTGCTGTGGCATTATCATGAAGCTGATGTGTGCAAATCAATCTCCAGAGCCTGTCCTGAACCGTGACTTTCCTTTCCTTCCCCAATTAATTGAGAAAATTTATTATGTTAGGAGCTCTGATGAGCTGGGGGTGTTTTTGAGGAGGTTAATGAATTGCTGTTCTGACTTGTCCAGGGCTGTGATGTGTAAAAATGTTTTGATATGCTGATTTCTTGTAGCAGAGCTGTGTCCCAGAGCTGTGTCAAGCTGCTGTCACCGTGACTTCTTTCCTAGGCAGCACAGCATACGTCGGGAACCTTTTCAAGGCTTTGTGATAACTCGCAAACTGGAGTGTTGTGCAGATGAAGGGCTTTGTTAGCAGTCTCACGCTACAATATGGACTGTTAGATTTCCATGGGAGCACACATGGCGTGTGTGTAGCGCAGGGTGCTGAGCTGGCAGCTGAGTGGGTTTCTCCTTCTGCCACTGTTGTGGGTTTGGGCCATCCCTGGTGGGAATGGCAAAGGGACCCGGAAAGCTGTGGTGTGTGCTGGAGGAGTCGGCCTGGGGGTCTGGGCAGGGCCTGGCTGCTTTGGCTTAGCCCTGTGTATGGCAATGTTGAGCTGATTTTGGTAGTGTTGAGCTGATTTTGGTAGTGTTCTCCACATGGTTTCAGACTTTGTGTGCAATCAGCACAGACAACAGGGCAGGACGCAGTGTTTGGAAGAATTAAGGATGAAGAAAAGAGCAGCTCCCACCTTCCTTAACAAGGCCTGGAGGACTGTGATCAAATTGATTGTGAGAGGGTGAAGCCTGGAAAGCTCTAGCAAAAAAAAAAACACAAAAACAACAAAGTGAGCAGTCTGCCACAAAAAAAGCAGAGCCTGTGTGGCCCAGTGAGCTGTACAACAGGACTTGGTGCTGCCCATGAGGGCCATCGCCCCAGCTCAGGGCCTGCTTGGGTGCTCTCCCCTGCGGACCTGTCCTTTCAGCAGCTTTCCCCCAGCAGCTGTGTGCTGGAGGAGGGAGCAGGAGGCCAGATCTTGGTGCTTGGTGCACGTAGGGTGATGAGCTCAGCGGTGCCGGTGGGGATCACTGCCATGCACCGGTGCCTCGTGCTGCTTGGGGACCTTGGCTTGCTTGTCTGCTGTCCTCTTTATGGAGCTTGAACCAGTGAGGTGGAGGGCAGGGGAGGTGGTTTGGTTTTTCTTTAATTGGGTGCTGATTGTTTCAGCAGACACATTAGTACCGCCTGGAACTTGCCCTGCCTTCCCCTCGAGTTCCTGTGCTCTGTCCTGCGTCACTGCTCTGCGTCTTGGCTGGGTTTGTGCTATTTTTGCTCGCTTCCTCCTGAGTCTCTTCAATCTGATAATCTCCTAATCTCCAGCTCCTAGCAATTCATCTGCAGTTGTCTTTGCTTTATACCTGGCTTACATCTCGGGAGTAGTCTTCAAAATAACTTCTGACCTTGTTGGTTAATGCACGTTAAGAAATAGGCCTGCGTGGCGACAGGAGTCTTCTCATTCCCTAAATTCTTGTCATTGCTCGTGCTGGGGAGAGGTGATCCTGCTGCAAGTCACTGTCATTGCATCTGCTTCTTGTACAGCATCCTCGTGATTTACATTCCTTTGCACCACCAGATTTTGAGTTCTTTCTTGCCCTTGCTATACCCTGCTCTCCTGTCTGGGCTGTGAAAGCTTAAAATAGGAACTGTCCAAGCTGAGCCTGAGTGCTCTGATGAGCACCATGGAAATATCTGTAATGTCTGTGGGGAGGACACGGGAAGGAGCGTGACAAGTAGTGCTAATCCTCTCCTTCTCATGAACTCTTCTTTGTAAAATGTGCTCAGTGAGGTGGTTGCAAAGGATATCTGAATTTTAGTGTTGACTTTTAGCTTTCCCTGGTGAGAATCAAACACCTGATCTCATCCACTGGATAACTGAAGTAACGGGGAGAGGGCAGGAAGAGAAAGTGCCTTTGTTAGCTTTCTTGTAGTGGGGATATCCTCACCTTTGTGCTCCTTTGTGACAGTGGCTTGCTGAAATATTTGGCCGGAAAAAAGAACCAGGGTTCACGCTGCACCATTGCTCAACAAAAGAAGAGGCAGTGCCTGCTGCCCTTGTCTGGGCTGTTTAGCCAGTTTCTTTTGCAATCTTGATTGCTCTCGGGAGGGGAGGAAGGTTTCCTGGGTGAGAACTGGCTCTTCTCTGGGTTAGGACAGCAGTTGTAGCACCTCAGAGCTGTAAACAAGGAACAATCATCCACTGCTTCTCTCACAAAGGAGAGATCTCTTGATGAATGCCATGCTGGGGGGTTGTTGGTTTGTTTGAAGCCCTTTTTCATGCAAAGGGAGCAGGAGAATTCAGGAAGTCCATCACTTCTGCTGCTTCCTGAGACTGCCACAGTGTTGCTAGAGTGCTTCCAGCCTCTTCAAAACCGTGCTGGGTCTTAAGATAGAAAATGTCTGGAAGAGGTGGGACTTGCAGGCCTTTAGGCACGATACAGAGATTGTGGGAAAGGAGCTGCAGAGGCAGCAGCAGGAATAGCAAGTCAGAAGTAGACGCTAATCTAATAGGGTTGGGCTAGTTGCAAGAATTTGCTCTGTGCTCTGAGAACAAGTTCAGCTCAGTTGGTGAACTCCTTCCAGGAGGAATTTGGGCTTGGAGGTCTGGGCTATAGCAAACCGCTGTGCTTTACGGGGCAGTAGGAAATGCTCCTCTTTTGTGTCTTGTTTTTGCACCACTCACTATGGGTACTTCAGACCAAAAGGCAATTTGCTGGGTTTCCTAAGACAATGCTGATGTGTCCATTCCATCACTTGTTCAGAGTGTGCTTTCCGTCAGTGGTGAATCAAGTCAGTTCCTGCTCGGGAAACAATGCAACCTGCTTTGGAGGAAGTGGAAGTAACAAGAAATTATTCTGAGAAACCAAAACGACCTTTCTTGTAAAGATCCACTTCACTTAATGGAAGTTGAGCAGCTTTATGTCTCGCTGAAGCGACATGGATGCGGTGGCTAAGGATAACGAGAGCAGACGATGCTTTTAAGCACGTCACGGAAGTGTGGGCAACTGGGCCCTGCAGTAATTTAAAAATAAGTATACAAGAGATGAGATGAGAAAATTTGGCAGTGCTTCGCTACACAGAAGTTTTGTCCAATTCCAAGCATGACATTCCAAATAAGACCTACCAGTTTGGCTGAGGTGGTTGACATTTGTTCTTTTGAACAGGACTTGCAGAAGACAGGTTATCTTTTGGTTTTTAAATAGAGACTGAGAGGAATACCCCTTTTTTTTTTTTTTTTTTTTTTTTCTTCCTGCTAGGAGACTGGGCACTGCCAGAGGAGGAAGAAGCACTGGGTTGCAGTGCTTTCCCTTTATGGCAGCTAATCTTCCCAGACGTCATCCAGTTAGATACTGGCAGGCTGATTAAAATAAATAAAGGCTTTCAAATACTTTCAGTGCAAAAAGAGTTGGCAAAAATAGTGCAGGGGTGCAAACCTCAACGAGCAGGAGCCTGGTGGGGATTCTGCTTGGGGTTTTCTCCTCTTCCTGAGGCTGGGATTCGCTCTCCTCTCCTGTGGATGAGTCATGGACACTGTTACTGTAGCAACGCTGCTGCCAAGGAGGGGGATAAAGCTGTTGCCATGGTGCTGGGTGGGAAGGAATTCTGCAGAAGGAAAACACTTAATAATTAACTTGCAGACAAACGCGGCTTCAGACTTGCCTTTGTGCTCTGGGGAAGGTGTCCTGGGCTCCTGGGCCTGCTATGGCGGGCCCAGGGATGAAGCCGGGCCTGCTCCTCAGCCTGGGCCTGGTCTGCGGCTGCTCCCAGTGGCTGTAGGGTGGGCTGAGAATTTGGCCAACCCTTGTGCTAGATCCTCAAATCACCGTGTCATGGGGTGACACCTAGCTGAGGACTGCCAAACTTCAGGGCCTGGGGCTGGGGGTTGGTTTACGTTTCTGGCCCCTCACCCTGCCTAGGGTTAAAATAAAGACAATTTTGTGCCGTTCTTAGGTTATTTCATCTAACAGTAGGCTTTGATTTCCTTGTGGCAGTGTAAAGACTGAGCTTTTATCTTGTTCTTCCTGCTGGTGCAGGTGCTGCTGTTAGGTTTAACTTGTGCCTCCCTGCAGAATGCTGGAGATGCTTCCAGCACAGCCCTCTCCTCTGGTCCATTCCCTGTGACCATTCACTGCTGCTGGTGGAGAGCAGTAAAAGTGCCCCGAGGGAAGGTTTAATACTTAATACTTCTCCAAGTTCTTAACTTGGAGGAATCTTGGAAACCTTCAGATTTGCAAATAAAACGCTTTTATGAAGGTGGAGGTGCTGGATGTGCAGCTCACGTTGAGCTGAGGCTAGGAGCCATCTTAGTAGTGCTGACTGTGGCTGTCTTTGCCTTTCACCTTTCCACTAGGGCCTGATTTCTGTAATTACAGACCCCAGCGTGGGGTCTTGCTGTCTGGCAGTTGCAATGTGTGGCATTTGGGGCATTCTCTCTCCGCATCACTGTGAGCTTTCGTTCACGCTTATCTAAGGGAGGTGCTGGCCACCGCCCATGAACCATTACCCGGAGCCATAATGTAGGTGCCTGGTTTGTTGTGCCTGTGCTGAAGTAGAGCTGTAATAGACAGGCGTGATCTCTAACTACGCTGTAACTTGTTTGCACATATACAATGAATAAGCCTTAGGTGGATGGATTTAAACCTTAGGAAAGCAGACAGAAATATGTGATTAAGTCAGACTAACAGGAATTAGTATCGGAGAAAAGGCTTAGAATTAGAATGTTAAAGTATGACTTTTGCCTCAAAATGTCTAAAACAAGTCTCCTAGAACGTGCAGGTGCATCGTCATTCAAAAGCTAACCTGGCTTTTAAACATAGAACTTTTATTTAGGTTTGTCAGGATACATTATTGGAGCTGCTTTCAGTTTGTGCCCATATGGTGAAGTTCAAGGCGAGCAGGAGGCACCGCTGCTCTTTCCACAGAGGACAGACTGCCATCCAGGGCAGGAAACTGTCTCGGGGCACAGCGAGGCTGCACCTTGCAGCAGTGGCTTTTTACCAAAGGTACTGATGCTGCTGGAAGCAGGGAAGGTTCCTAAGCTGTTTTCTAGCACAGGGAAAGGCTTCAACACTATTTACAGTGCTGAGGAAAAGTCCTTGCATGAGAGAAGTGTTGGGGGAGAGAAGAGGCCGAGTTTTGTCTGTAGTGGGCTGGATAGGGAGATGGCACTGGGGAGGAGGACATTCCCATTCCAGTTCAGTGCAGTCGGCTTAGTGCCCATAAAGCTGCTTAGCACTTGCATTCTGCCACAGGGCAGTTTTTAAACAGGCAAAGCCTCTTACACTGAGAAGGCAAGGATTTGGTGGAGATGCTGACTATTCTCAATACCCTTAGGAGAAATGGATCCAGGAGAAACTGGCACGAAGTTGGAAAAAGGCGATGACCTTTGAGTGCTGGGGCAGAGATGCCTTTTCCCTGCCCTGTCCAAGCAGGGCAGTGTGAGCATACAATACTGGGACTGTCTTTGTAGACATCAAACCTTCATGTAAATTTGCTTTCTTCTGCAGATTATTTATGCACTCCAGAGGAAAATGTTTACAAGATAGACTTCACCAGATTTAAAATCCGAGACATGGAATCTGGCACAGTGTTGTTTGAAATCACCAAACCAGCAGCATCAGGTGAGTGCACGCACAAAACACTGTTCTCATGAACAAACAAATACTATTGTCTGCTTCCTTTTGCCTTTTCCCACCCCTTTTACTCAGTATGTCCCAAAAATAGGAGATAACTTTCACCTAGAAGAGGGCTAGGTTCCCAGCTTGCAGCAGAAATGGTATTTGAGTTTTCCTTTGGACCAACACAGTGAGCAGAAGTCATTGCTTCTGTATTATGATTTCCATCTGTGATGAGAAAGGACAGATGGATGTTGTAAACAGAAGCAAAGGAGGAGGAGGTCAGCATGTGCTGGCTGTTCATCAGCTGGAGTCCTCCTGTGCATAGCTTAGCTGTCAGCCTGATGTCTTTCACTTAGAAGTCTTGAAAATGGTATTTCAAAAAGGGAGAAACTTCGTGAGCTGTGCAAATTAGACAAACTGAAAATTTGCATCCTCCCCCCCCAGCTCAAACCCTAATTTGTTAGATGTTACTTGTAACCATGAAAATTGTAACCATCTGTTACCAGTGGTAAAAAAAAAAAAAAAGAAAAACAACAAAACCCACCAATGCAACTGTTTTTTTTCTGATCAAGCATTCTTTTATATCTTCCTTATCTCCCTGCATGTGAGAGGAAGTTTTCTTTAGCTTAGAGGTAGTGCACCAGGCATGCTGAAGTGAAATGGCTTTGTTCAGTCGCAGTGCAATCCTGAATCAGAGGTTGGAACTCATGGGAGTTCGTCACTTCAGAAGATGTGCATCGAACCAAAGGGCTGTCTTGCAAATATTCTCTCTGAGTGATAGATAGGAAGACGGTAACCACATCATTAGGCTTTCTCAGGATAGTTTCCTGGCCTGTATTAATGACTGAAGGAGTTCCTTTGCTGCAGATGATGTCTTTGTATTTAACAGCCCTTCTTTCTTGAACCAATGTACCATTTTCTTGAACCAGTGTAGAATCTCCAGTGTCCTGTGGCAAGGAATCTCCCCACTTAACAGCATGCTGTGGTTAATGCTGCCCTGATTTGGACCGATTGCATACTAGCTTCGTTAAGTATCCTCTATTTAACAGTGAGCAGTTAAGTTTTAAAGCTCCCAGTTTATATTCTCTGTCAAAAACCAGACTTTCACCTTCCCTTCAGTGTTAGTGAGAAAAACCTAACAGGAACTTAGTAAGGCAGATAACAGTTTGTTTTGCTTGCTGCTGCTTCCCTTTATGTTAAAGGAAGTACCTTTATAGAAATTGTCTTGATAACAATTTTAAGTTTATTCTTTGCAATACAAAGGTATGTTGTTGTTGTTTTGCTTTTTTACCCTCATACCTTACTGATTGTGAAATGCTTGTATGAATCCCATTGTGACTTATTTTTATGAACTTGGTTAATATATCCATTACAGAACTGAGTGTAATGAGGTCACTGCAAGTAGCTATTCTTAACAATAAGGAAAATCAGAGTCTCTAATGGATAGTTCATAGTATTTTATATAGCCTTCAGTTTGGTGAAGGAGCCTTAAACGCTGATCTGTGAATCTTCTTGCTCATATTTTATATTTTCTTAGTTAAAATACACAACCATTTAGTGCTCATGCAGACTCTTTACAGAGAGCTCTTTGTCTCCTCAGTGTTCTGCCAGAAGGGAGCTTTAGTTCTTTGTGTTCAGGGGAACTGATTTCCAGCCCTGCCAAATCAATGGAAGTGGCCTGGGGGACATAAAGAGAGCAAAACTTTGCCACTGGAGCTGAGATCAGCGCCTATTGAGGAATGAACCACACAATGAGGAATATACCACACATTTTCACAGTGGGATTGTTAGAAAAAATGTTCTCCCAATGCAGTCTGTCCGTCGTGTTCTGCATTAATTTGCTAACCTCGTCAGTGAGCAGAACTTGGGAAAGGCCTTTTGGTGCAGAGCGTCCTCCAGCGTGTTCACTGTGCCTCATCGTATTGTGCAGCCTCCAAAAAGACCTGGAGAGGTCCTCTCTTGGAGGAGGAGAGGAAAGCTAATGTGGTATTTTCACCAGATTTCTGTTTCTTAGATGTCAGTGACGGAGCTTTGCTTTGTACTTTTCCAGAACGTGAACACAATGACAAGAAGGACGTTGACCCAAATGCGGGGCGGTTTGTACGCTACCAGTTCACCCCAGCTTTCCTTAGACTTCGGCAAGTGGGAGCCACGTAAGTAATTGCTCCTGTGCTGCTTTTCCTAGAACAGGAAACAACTAGAATGCTATAAAAAAGTGGCTCTTCCTTGTTGATCCTGTCGGGAAGTTGAGTGGATTTAATAGGGATCTTTTGTTATTATGAGGACCCCCAAACATATTTGCTGGATTCTTTGCTTTCTCCATCCCTTTGGCTTGTTTATTTGCCTCAAGAATGGGAAGGGGTTGAACAGATTAATGCTAAAAGGGGCAATATGGCATGGACAGGCTGCCCAGATATTCCAACTCTTCTGTGTGTTGTCTTCCAATTTTGGAAGGTATTTCTGCAGCATTCCACATT
This sequence comes from Penelope pileata, assembly GCA_013396635.1. Taxonomy (NCBI): domain Eukaryota; kingdom Metazoa; phylum Chordata; class Aves; order Galliformes; family Cracidae; genus Penelope; species Penelope pileata. The sequence continues at coordinate 265,531 of WBMW01006396.1, read as the reverse complement.
GTTTTTCCCCAAAAACATGAATCCATAGATTAATGAAATGGTGAAGTAGTGTTTGATCCTTTATGTTCCAGAATGGTCTCTGATGTGTTTTAGTACTGCTGAATCCATCCATCAATAAACCACACCAAAATGTGACACCTTAACTATCTTTCTGTAGAGCATTAGGCCAAAGTTACTGCAACTGTAATATAGTTGCATCATTTCTTTAGTAAAAATTAGTAGTAATTTATCTGTAGTTAAATAGTGTGCATGGAGTGATGCAAGTTTTAGCTTAATTTTGTTTTCTGGCCCCCCAGGAGTAGACTGATGGGCTTCTTAGTCTGTAGTGGATATTTTAGGATATGGGTAAAAAAATGGCAGGTTCTTTGTTATCTTTGTTTTTCTTTACATTCACTTAAGTTTAAATTGGATCTGATTAAGAGCATGGTGCCCATTACTATTATGGCATTAAATACATAATACTATAATTGACCTTCAATTACAGTTCTTAGTATATATTTTTTTCAGGTATCTAGAAATCGTGTCAGATTGCCGTGTGATAGTTCCTGTCAGCAGCAAATGTGTATTTCCCAAGGATTGATGTACAGTAGCCTTCCTTGAAATATATATGTAACTATATCTAGGTTAAAATTCAGCATTTGGTTATGATGCAAAAGAAATACAAATTGTTGATGAAGAGTTTACAGCAAAGTTACACATGACCACTTCCTACTAACCTTAAAGAAGTAGAACATGTAGGTCTTGTTTTGGAACAAAAATTAAAATTACACATCCATTCTCTCCCTTTTACCACTTATAAAGCAGAAAAGGACAAAAGACAAGATACCTGTGTATCTGGCTTTAATGCCCATCAGAAGAATTAAAGTAACTTAATAACAACCCAATGCAATAGGGAACTTCTAGTGGCTGGTGCAGTGATGTGCCCATCCAGTAGCGTTGGAGGGCTCTCTTCTTCATGGAAGATGATTTTAAGGTTGTCTTGCATTTCCTTTTTTTCCCCTCCCTTTAGTAAAAAGAATTAACATGTAGGATAATCTATGATTGGTAGTGTTGTGTTGTGCCATTGTGGAACTCTTTAAGAAAGGAGGAAATAATTTGATTGGTGCCATTACTTTTTATTTTTCACTTTTCTTAGAAAGGCTCTTTTCTATATATCAGGAATGGTTGAAACCCATGCTTGAGAAGAAAGCTTATTTCACTCTCATTCTTCTTTTTCAGGGTGGAGTTCACAGTAGGGGACAAACCCATTAACAACTTTCGCATGATTGAGAGGCACTACTTCCGGGATCAATTGCTTAAGAGTTTTGACTTTGAATTTGGCTTCTGCATCCCCAGCAGTAAAAACACATGTGAGCACATCTATGAATTCCCACAGCTCTCTGAGGATCTCAGTAAGTTCAGTTACTGTGATGTTATCTCAGGTGCTTTGAAGAAGTGATTTTTTTATAAGCTAGCTAAAGGAAGTGGGTGTGGAAGAATACTTCAGGTACTTTTATATCTCTGTTAACACAGATCTTGTTCTCTAGTAAGAGGAATCCTTGTCACCCACCCACTAGACAGAGGGTTTTTTTTTTTTTTTTAAATTTTCTGCTCATAAAAGGAGGTTTCAGAGATAATAAAGATGATTGTGTTGTCATAAAACAGCTAAAAAACTCGAACTAAAAAGATGTCCAATAAATGAGTAACTTAAGACTTAAGTGTTATGTTCAATTTTGATGTTTGACTTGCTACATTGATTGGGAGGTTTAATTTTTAGTATGAACATAACTTTTATTTTCTCTTCTCTCTCCCAAGGCACGCTGGGATCATTGCTAAATCTGTATAACCTTATACTCTTTATAACCTTCTTTCTAACCCCTAATCTTGTACGTCAGTGCTCATTCTGCAGTCTGTGGAAATTGTTGTGCTTTACTGCTGCTTGCTTGTTGTCACACCACCAGAGATTTCTTTTGAATTGTTTTGAGGATACAGAGAAAGCCAGCACAGGCTGTTGCCTCTTCAGGGCATCTGTTTAACACAATTAACATCTTTTTTTCCCTGCAGTTCGAGAGATGATCCTTCATCCATATGAGACACAGTCGGACAGTTTCTACTTCGTAGATAACAAGCTGGTGATGCACAACAAGGCAGATTATTCGTACAGTGGAGGACCTTGAGCACAGGATGGGCAGCCAACCTGTGCTGGCCTTCGCTTTCCTATCGAAGTCGTCAGGGACACCAGCCCCTTCGGTTCAGTTGCCTACAATGCCAACTGGACAAGGATCCACAAACCAAGGACTGCCACAGTAGGAGTTTCATGACCAAATTTGCCAGTCTCATCTCCTTTGAGCTTTGAAGCAGACCCAGTTCTTCAGAACTCTTACGCGGTTCTACAATGCTAAATGAACTTCGGATACCACTTCCCTAAGTTCTTCAGGTGTCTGCTTTGAAAATGGCCTTGTGGGACCTGGGGGATTCTGCCCTAATTCTGTGGATTTGTATTCTTGCCCTCGAGTATCTTTTAGGACGTGATTGTTTCTCAAAGAATGCAATCTGAGAAACCATGTAAGTTGATGGATGCAAATGCAGAGTTTTGTTTGTTTCTCTTGGTGAATGCTTCAAAAGCATGGCCAGTTTTAACTTGTACATCCAGTTGAAAACCTTACAAAATCAGGTTTCATCTTTTGGATTATTCCTCTAAAGAAGCATCTCATCCTTTTGTTTTATTCCTTCTATACGATTTTTTTTTTTTTTTAATCTTGGAAACAACAAAACTTGCAGTGAAGACCAGTAGTTCAAAGACCAGTAGTTCAGTGTCAGCTGTTTTTCACCAGGTACTGTCCTTTTACATTTCAGATGGAAGAAAATAGTGTGGAGCGTCAAACCCTCATAAGCATTCTCCATTAATTTCTGTTTTTGCAAACTGAAGCCAGAACAAGCTGGTAAAAAATGAAGAATTTTAGCTTTATTTCACACTTTCACATAACTAGCATTCAGCCTATCCATGCTGTGTGGTATGCACGTCTATTTTCTTTCATCTCTGCTCAATACTAAGACAAGGGCTTCAGCAATGCTTGTTAGAGCAACACTTCAATTCATCTAGGGCAGCTAGTGTGGAATGTCCAATCTCTCATTTTTATCTGAATTTGAAGAATGTTATGTCAGTGTTTTCCCTTTGTTAAAAATGTTTTGCACTGGGTATTAATACATGTGAAACAGTAATAATGTAAGACTTTAAGCTACAGCAAAAATTCAGCAAAAGCTCTCTCCTCAGACTCTGTAAGAAGTTTTAAGAACAACCTTGCACAAGTTTCTCAGGATGTAATTCCTAGAAAGATGTTAGTGCAATGAAGTAGCAACATCAGTAGAATAAACCAGTGTATGCAAAACAAAACCTGAGAAGGTTGTGTGGGGTAAAAAGCTTCCATCCTTTATTTTTGCCGAAGTAGCCTGCAGTCATGAAACCCTTACTCTAAAGATCAGTTCAGTGATACTTAAAAAGAGATAAAGGCAGTTGCAGTCTGTAGATATTTCTATAAATACTTGATGTCTCCATGTCTGTTTCTGTGAGTTTAAGTGGAATGTTACATGTTAGCCTCAGATGTGTGTGGTTGTAATAATTTTTATAAAATACCACTTCCAGTCGTGATGAGCATCTTTCTAGTCACAGCTTAAGTCAAACAGGAGAACTACAAATGGTTTCCAATGTAGCCATCTAAGAACAGGGAGCTTTTGTGCTGTTATTGAGGCTGTGATTGCTCTCAGATGTGTTACCATTTGTGTTGGGCTTGGCTTTCTTTACTTCTGAAAGAGGATTCAGTTTCCTAAAGAAAATGCCATGGGTTTAGGTTACAGCACAGGTTTTTTTAAGGTTGATAGTTCAGCAAGTAGGTAGAGCTCACTGATTTTACACAGCTAGTGTCTTGCAGTAATTATGATCACGATGAGACTTGTAGTTATTGCTGTTTTTTTGTCTCTAGTGCATAAACCCACAACATTTAGCCTACGGCTGGCTTACCCGTTTGCGGGTTGCAAAGAATTTCCTCATTGGTTGTATTATGCTCTGAGCTACTGATCACCAAGTTTTATAACACAATAATTACTAAAGTTGAAAACAATTTCAAAAGTCTCAGTCCTACCCACCTTTTTTTTTTTTAATCTTTATATTCAATGGCATTCTGCAAATTGGAGTGTTTATTAATTTTGTTTCACTCTTGAATGAGCAAATACACTGATGTGAAGGCAGAAGAGTGTGTTTATAAGTAGCACCCTTTACAGTTTTAGGTGTTTTTTTAAAAAAATTATTTCTATCTTTCAACACTTACCTGCTGTTCATGACAACAGCGTCTCTGTATAAGATTTTTAAGAGACTTTTAGCAATGGTGCTTGGCCAGAATCACCAGTCTTACATTTCAGACAGCTCTAACATCTCCGTAGATTTCAGAGAGCAGCTGTTGTACTTTGGTGCAGACTCTTGTCAGTCTTGGGTTATCATCCTGGGTGTCCTCTCTGTGTATGGATATGGCAGCAAATCATTGGTGAGCTGAAACAGTCGTGTTCTGGTCCCTTGTTATGCTACCTGCTTTTAAGACTTTAGACTTCAAAACCACAAGTAATTTGATAAAAGCAGTGCTGTAATCAACGAAACCATGCCCCTGTGAAAAAGGAACCTAAAGAAAATTCCCTTGTTCCGTCAGTGCTCTAGTTTTATGGAATGGGCTTTCTGACGTTCTGCATTTTATGGTTAAACAGAAGAGGATGAGCTATCCACCACTGATCTCCATCCTGAATTCTGCTGACTCTTCTGGTAGTTCAGACTCGATGGGTTATCATTTCAGGCTGATAGGAAATTCAGTGTGAGTCATATAAGAAACATTCTACTATGTGAATTCATTGTCTCCTAATATTAGGAATACTTTAAAACAGGAAAAAATGTCGGGCATTTTTAATAAAATCAATTTCAACCTATTTTAGCTTTGGCTTTTCAGGGTGAGGAATGTTAGTTGTCGTTTTTATATTTACTTTTTAGAAATCTCCATGATTTCCTACAGATAAATTCCTACCCTTAGGCCAAGGGAAAGAACAAAACTTTCTGTGGGAAACGTCATGAAGGTGCTTTTTTGTTTCCCACTGCAACAGTTCTTGTTGTTGCTTAGTTTCACTTGGAAACATGTTGTTTGCATTTCTTCAAGATCTTCTGCAGTCACAATATTTACAGATGTGGAAATCACCTGATGAAGGGAGAGGTTCTGTTCCTTTTCTGCCTATTTGTGCAGCAGTGTGATCCCTATTACTGACCTGGGACGTGACAATTTTGCACACAAACAGCACTGGAATGTTTCTTCCAAAACTTTTTCAGCACAGATGCTGTTTTAATGCTGCTTCTCTCCTTGTTTTGCATTAAATCTATGTGCAAAATGTAATGTTAAAGGCTATAATTGTAAGGCACTTAGCAATTTCAGCTTTCGTTCATCTGAAAGGGAGCTGAGAGCTCTCAGGTCAATTGTAAAACTGAAATTCCCATTTTTCCCCCTTCAATTGTCGGATGATTCTTATTACAGAGCAGTTGAAATTATATGTGTACTTTACATAGCGAATTAATCTTAGAAAAAGAAGTGGGTGCTAATGGTGGCTTTTTTAAAAAAAAATAAGGAAATCAAAACTCAAAACATTCACTTTCTCAGTCTTAACTTCCTTTAAATGTCAGGTATTGTAAGGAAAAGTAGCAGTAAAACTTGTGGTTATCTGCTCTGCTGCGTGGTCTAAAAATTCACAGACGTTAGGGGCAGAAATAGAATAATCTCTTCTCAAGATGAACACACTTGTGTGGTTTAAATTTTAGAAACTGTGTTCTCGTATCAGTCACAAAGGCCAAAGCAATTGCTGTGAGCATATCCCTTGCATTGTGACATTGATGAAATAACCGAATAATCTCCCTGACTTGGAAAGATTTCTTTTTTTTTCCTTAATGCAGAAAGTGTTTTCAGTTTTGAAAACTGTTTTTACCAAAAAATGAAAGAGCAGCCAGAACTGTTGTACAAATGACGATGAGATTTACGTGCACTGACTCTGGTGACAGAAGTTATCTTTGGGAGAAAATGAGGGAGAGGGATGAGGACAGGAAAAATGTGAATTTCAGCTGATGGAAACCTAAAATTTTAAGGCCACAAGAAGTGTAAATGCTTTTTTTTTTTTTTGAGTTTTGAAGTGGCTGGTACCTTCTGCCAGCAGTGCTGTCTGCCCAGCACCAGCACGGTTTATACGAGTGTTTCAGTGTTAATCAGATCTTAAATCTCATTGCCAGCTTGTATCATTTTCTAAACATGGAAATGTATTTGGAGAGTGTGATACTCTGGGTGATGCCCACGTGCAGCTCAAGGGTTCTCTAAATCCCAGGACAGCCTGACTACGTGGGTGAGGTTGTGTTTGTACCTGTTCACAAGGCATAGTTACCTGCCCCCTAGAACCACTGTGCTGATGCCTACTGTGATGTCTGCTTGTATCTGACTGCCACGCCGAGAAAAACCTGTCTGAATGTGACATGGACTTTTTTTGCATAGAATCAGAGTTGTCTGTATTAAAGTGTATTTATAAAAAATATATATTTTTTGTGGAAGGAAAGTAGGATTCTAGTTAATATACCATTGAGAAAATGTTAGAAACATTTTTATCGAGTTCATTTATAATTCTTTGTATCTCGTTAGTAACCTGATCTGTTTCCTAGAAGAACATCCACTGTGGCCAGTTTGGTGGCAATGTGATGCACTTGTCCTGCAGAGGATCTGGTTTTCAGGAAACTGGGAGCCTTTGGCTTCCTTCTGGGACAGTGGAAAACCGAGGAGGTTGCCAGGAGGAAAAGGAACCTTGGCACTGATTCCACTTCTGTGGCTTTGGCTTCGGTCACCAGGCTGTTTGACTTGTTTGCAGCTAGATACGTAGAGAGGACAAGGACTGAGGATTCAGGACAAAGAAAATTAGATGCTACAATTCAGTCTTCCTGTAGGAGGAGAGGACTAAAACTGACCTACACAAGGACACGAGAACTATTTATTATTGGCAGTTTAGGCATAAATGTGCAGACTAGGCAATATGTTTAACTTTTTCCATTACCTTGGAAAAATGGTTAAAAAACATTTCACTTTCATTAGCAAGTGTTTCTTCTCCTGTAACAAATTGCAAACTGTAAAAAATAAAACTAAATAAATTATTGATCCTAGAAACAGAGGTGCTTGTCTATTTTATTTAACTTCATATTTTTGTATTAGTACATGAATTTAAATAATTTTTCATTTATCTTCCCTCAATGTTTTAACTCCAATTTTGTGCAAATTTATGTAACCAGCTTCACTTTCGGGTGCTGACAAACAGAACGATGCACATCCAAAAACTCTGCAGTGGTTTGCATGGTTGCGTAAGTAAAACAATTAAACAGTTTGAAACGGGATTCAGCCTTTTGATTGGTGAGGATATCTTGGGGCATAATTAAAATAAATTATTCTCAAAGTATGTTACCAAAACTTGGAAGTTCCACAGATGGCACCAGGTTATGCTTTGGCGAATCTGGCAGCTGCTCTCTGGAGAATCGATTTTTGAAGTCACTGGGACACCTGCAGGTCTTGTCTCTGCTGTGTTGACTAAAGCCAAAACATCTGCTCAGACTGGAACAGATTGCATTGGGATAGTTCTACATTTTTTGGACGTTTGAGGCCTGTTTTTCTCAGCATTCCTGGGGATATCTCTGTATTTTTCTGTGGAGCAGAACAGCTTATCTACTCTCAGAGGAAAAAATGTATGGTTTTGTTTGAAAGTATCTGCTGTGGTTTTCATGTGTTAGAATGTACTGGAACTCACAGAAGAAACTGATTAACACCAGGCCTTTTAACTGCTGGAGCTACATGAAATACCTGCACTGAATTCTGCAATAAGGCGATGACCTGAGCCCAGGTTTGTGTAGTGATTATTGTTCAGCTATCGCTCATCTGAAGTCTGAGTGAAGGCATCCTCAGAGTCTGACCTCAGTTCTCCTGCAGACGCTCATAAATCAGATGGCAGTTGCTGGTTTTGCCAGTGCAGGCTCTCTGTGTTCAGATGCTTTCTCCTGATTAAGCTCACTCTTGGAATTACCTGAGCAGCTGGAAGCATTGGGTCTATTTCCTAGAATTCTTGAAATGATTACATTCTGATTTCAGCGAATATCTAAGCAGCAGAGATAGCAAAATCAGTCCCAATAACTCTAACAATGCAGGTTAAACAGTCTCTGATTTTGATGCTTAATTACCTGGACTGGTTGAAAAACTTCTGAGGTTAAAGAGAGCCTAAAAAAAAAAAAAATTCTTAATTTTGTTCAAGAAAATGTTTCCCAGCATTAAATGTCTACAGAAACAAATGACTTAGTGCTCCTTAGAAAGCATCATCAATGCTTTTTTTTATCTTTTTTCCTTAGCTGATGTGCCAGTCTCATATTTATGACCAAGCATGCCTGATTATCCCAGAGATGTTCTGTATTGCTCCTCAGGTTTTTCTATCTTGTGGTTTTTGTCAGCTGCTCAGGTACCGTGGCACATCTTGCATGGCCATACCATGCTGCTAACTCTTCTGTCACTGTTCAAGGGTGTTCGTCCTCCTGTGACCTGCATTCACTTAATTTCTTAACTGCAGTAAGAAGACTTCTCACTGATACACTATTCCAAGTTTCCTAAGGTCTACCTTTAAGAAAATGTATCTTTTTTTTTTTTTGAAGAAAATTTTAGAAATTATACAAGTCTGTCATTACAAGCTAGGATAAAACAAAGGCATTTATTCTACCTGCTTAAGTCCACAAAAAGGAGTAATTACGTTATGGTGATGACTTTTTTCCTTAATCAGGGCTGTACAAGAACATGAAATAGGAGGTGAAAACATGCTGGGTAATGCATTTTAATTAAAGCTACAAAGAGAATTTAGGTAGGTGAAGTGTAGTTGCAGTTGGATAATTCCCAGCCATTATTCTGAAAAATGACATAGGATCTTAAATCACAAAGGCCTGTTTTATTTAATAATAATTTAATTATTCTAGGAGAGGGAGTAAACAGTGTTAATGAAGCTGGCATATGAAAGTAATTTGTAGCAAGAAGTAAAAACAGGCAGGGAAGTTACAAACAGCGATACATGGAATGCATAATGATATTTATTTTATGAAAGTTAATACATATGGAGAAAAAGAGTTCTAAACACTTTCAGTTTTTCCTCTCCTGCTGAATGACAATGAATCAGAAGAAGGGAATAGCAAACTGGGTAATTTATGGTCTTTGTAGTTCAGCTTTAATGAGTCAAAAAATTATTCCAGATCAGGAATTACGGGAATATGCCAATTTTGTTGCATGTCCTGGAACAGTTATGCCCACAGCTGTGCTTGTACTGGCTTGGCTATAGGAAGTGGAGGTAGCTTTGGCTTTTTAGTGAGTAGCAAAGCTTGGGAAAAAGGGAGTGTCTTGCAGTTGTATGTAAAGCTTTCAGTAAAATATGGGACTCTTACATTTATGTATCAGCTCACTTGCTACTCCTCTGTATCTTTTAAAGACATATTTCCTTATGCATGCAGCCGTGGTGTGCAGAGCATCCTTCCAGCATGCATGCTCAGGCCGTTTCAGCTACAAAAGGTGTGCTTCATTGGCCTGAGAGCTGGAATGTATAGATCCTAGTGTAGAACAAAACCATCATTTTCTTTATGAATGAGGTCATGAAAGGTACAGTATACCACAGTTATGTGAATGTTGCTCTGTTCACTGGCCTTCAACTCGTTTGGAAAATCATGTTTTTATTTCCCAAATGCATACTTTACCGCCCTTGTATATAATTACTGTCTAATTAAACTTCTGCCTGCTTTGATGTCTGTCCTGTTTTATAAGCCGGCAGAACAGAGGGTACGCTATGTCCCCAAAAATTAACGCATGGACAGAGACCTCATGCCTCATCCCAGACCTGCCAGGTCTTTGCAGCCAGGATGCTGTGCACCTTCCATGACATTCCCCCACTGAAGTTCATAGCTGCCATGTCATAAACCAGGTTGGAAACAACACTTCAGAAATGTTCTTTGCAGCTGAAAAATATATGCCTAAGTTTCCCTGGGCTATCTGGCAAGAGACACTTGCAGGAAATTGAAGTACAAGTGTCATCTCTGATAACTTTTCTGACTGTGGTTTCTGCTAGCATTTGAATTTCTTTAAGATAAGTAAAAAAGAGAAAGTATTTCTACCCAAAGCAAAACCTTGCACTAAGGGCATTGCAGTTTATCTTCTTTGATTAGTTGGCTATTTGGTATTTTTTCCATGGTGAGGTGTTTTCTCTTTTTTTTTTTTTCTTTTTTTTTTTTTTTTTTTTTTTTTTTTTTTTTTTCTTTTTTTTTTTTTTTTTTTTGATGTTCCAAAGTAATGGAGTTAAAGGTGAATGCCGTAGGCAACCACTGCAGCCTGGTGCCTCAGACAGGCACACACACGCTGGGCTTATTCATGTGGTTGAAATTAAATTCTTCAGTAGCCAGTTGATGAGTGAGATCTTAAATTCTTTGTTCATCCAGGCTGGGCAAATTCCCTTCTCCAGTGCTTTTTTCTTTTTAAATTCCTTTTACTGAAATACTCATGCTTTCTGTCATGTCTCTTCCTAAAGGGCTGCAGCAGGCCCCTGTGCCTGTCCATGGCTGTCAGTGCCTATGTTAGCAGCACAAACCCTCCATGCTGGTTTCTGAGGAGGAAAACAACATGTAGGAAATGCCTGCAGAGCCACACCTGCCTTGTTGCTAGCTCATTACTCATCCCTGCCTGCTGCCAGGCCCTGTCTGTTTCCTGGAAGGGCCCTAAACACACCTTTACCCTCCTGGACCTGAGGCTTGGAGCCCTGCTCACGCCCAACGGCCCTTCCTTTTCCCCTCCAAATCCCAGTGGCACCCAGACAGCAAGTGGAGCTGGGTGCCCCCACCAATGGTCACCCCACCGTGTAGCAAGGAGCCCATGGCACTGAGGGGGGGGCCATAATCACCTCAGCGCCGGCTCGGTTGGCCCTCATCCCCCACCCATGCGTGCTGTACCTTGGTTGATGTAATTGGTTTCCTGGTGACCGCTGTGTGATTAAGAAATTTGAGTAATGCACCTAATGACTGCCGTGGTGTGGCTGGGCCTGGTTTTGTGGGGAACAGAAGTTGGATGGTTTTACTTCCCTCACGGGTGCGTGGGTCAAAAACCGGTGGGTTCAACATGGGAAGGGTTCAGCGTGGGAAGTCTTCAATTCGTCGGGGCAGTGGCATGTTTCGGTGCTTTGTTAATCAGATGGCTGAATTAGCGAGGCTTAGCAGCTAGGGATTGCAGTTTGCCCATCCATGTTTATTGGCCTTGCAGCGTGCTATCTCTGTGGAAAAATGCTTTGCAGCAAGGTCGGCGTGAGCTCGGCTCTTAGAAAGGAATTCCAGCTCTTGTGGACATCTCGTGGCCTGTGCTGCTGCAGGGAGGTTAATCCTGGGAACAACATGGGGCTGTCTGGCTCCATGCTTGCCCCTGTGCTCCTCATTACATGGAGCCCGGGCTCAGCAACCCATAACCAAAAGGTGCCACAAAAGTCTGACATGGAGATAGCAAAAGACTGAAGAAATCGCTGTTACAGGAGCTCTTGCTATGGCCGCACATGGGAAACACTATTCTAAAACTTCCAATTACTTTGCTGTAGTAAGGGATGCTATATAGTTCCTCAGCTAGTGAATGTTTTTTTGTTGCGTTAGATGAGAAATGGGTTAAAAATCAGCACAAGTTTACACAAAAATATTTACCATTTTTGATGTTCAGCGCTCCAAATACAAAAATTTACACACAAATATGGAATTCTGATCGAAGTATTGTAAAAACAGAGCACCAGCATTGATTACCTCAGTCCTGGAATCCAAATACTGGCTTCAACCTGTAGCTGAATGCTATTTGGAAGTGCCAATAGGTCCGTGGCATTTCTGTTTTCAAGCCCTGTGTAAAAAGGAGAAAGTTAGAGGTATAAAGTAGCACTGATGTCCTATTTAATGCTTTCTCTGCTCTGTAATACCTATTAATCACATTTTTAAGCAGCTCAGTGCTGTGCTAAGGCTTTGAAAGATTATGCAAAGATACAAATGTCTGAAAAGAACAGTAACTAGGAAAGCAAATGAATCTCCAGAGGTGATGGCTTTATAACAGGAACAGGGAAGTATATGGCAGATATCCTACTTTAGCCAGGAGCCTTGTAACAGTAAATCTGAGCTCATGTCAAGGAAAAAGAGCCTGGAAACATAGTTCTAATATAAATTGCTATTATTTGAATTTTCTGATGTTTAAATGAAACATACAATCAAAAAAGTTAAGCTAATAAATCCTAAACTTTAGAATGCAAATTTTTTCCTCATCATACGCTGGAGAGGGCGACAGTGAGCACCTTCCTCTGTTTCATAATAAGATATTTTTATGGTAATTAAGCCTTTTTTTCTTGGCTGTTTGCATAATGTTTTTGAGTTAGGCTGATTAAGCAAACATCATTAACCTTGGGCTGGGAAAGCTTCATTCTTTTCCTCCTTTATCTGCCTGCATTGACACTGCTGCTTAAAATGGTCTTTAATACAAATGTATCTTCAAGGGATTTGCAACATGTGCAAAATGCATGTTTCATGGTGGGTACAGAGCAAGGTGTCAGCTCACTCTGCTATCAATGATCAACTATAACAAAAATATTTTAGAAGTACTTGCAGAAGATAAATGTTCTTCTGGAAGCAACACACTCAAATACAGTTTTTACTTTTTTAAAAGTATTTTTTCTGGAATTGTAATTTATTATATGACTTTTCATGTGCCTGTATGTCAGGGTGATTTTTATTTTTTGATGTGTATAACATAATAACTAATGCTAAACTGAAGCAAGACAATAAAATTCTATATATAAGGGCCTAAAGGGAAGGGGGAGGAACCCAGACTATTTATATTAGTTAATAACTTGCTGTCTTTTTTCATACATTATTCTTCTTTTAATATAAGAAAAAATATGTAATGACTTTTTACTTCTGTTTAAATATAGTATTCATTGGAAAAAATACTTTAAAGTGCTTAGAATAAATGTATAATTATATAGGGAGGACAAGCCTTGTTGATACAGTATGTCAAGAAAGTTGAGCAAGAACACAAGAAAAACGTGTCAGGGTGTTAATTTCCCTTTTTGTTCTTTGTGTCTGGTCATTCTTCAAAGACTTATTACCATGCAAAATACAGAATATATGATGAAGCTTAGATTTCTCTGTCTTTCTCTCCCCCTCCTTCCCTGCTTGTTTATGGTCACATGTCTAGAACACGTTGCTGCAGCTGAAAGAATGCCCTAGACTGTTAAATGAGGACCTTAGAATACGTGAATGCCACATTATTTGATTAAATATTAATTACTTTCCCTCTAAGTTAAGTCTTTAATGCAGGAAAAAAAAGGTGATTTTTTTTTTTAATTTAATATCTATAAATTTTGAGTTTCTCTAGCAGATATTTAGCTCATCTTGGTAACATGTTGCCCATACTCATACTGTCAATATTAATGGGTTTTTCATAAGCCAGAGTCTCAAGGATTTGCTTCAACCACAAACACGTTATCACAGTTTTGCTGTTTTTAGAGTGATAGACCTTATAACGCCCTTCTGGTGTGTTCTCATGCATTTGCTTGACTTTATCTCCCTCTGCCAAATGCAAATGTTGGAAAGATTGTCAGGTCTATAGGGTACTATCTTGTGAATAAACCCTTCTGTATACTGGGCTTGGTGTGCTTCGTTGGATGCTGCTTGGTCTGCATCCCAAGTGGGCTAGCAAGAATTTGAATTGAAGAATTGTGGTAACACAAAGTAGTTGAGGACTGAATATTTCACTCCCTTAGGCCTCTGAAAATTTTGACCAGTGTGCCAGCTCGCCAGAGGTTACAAGGCAGCACCTCTGAATGGAGAGAGCCTTATCCTGAAAAGTCCTTGAGGTTATAGATAGCTTTCTCACTGACGTCAGTGGGGCTGCTCACGGAGTTTAATCAAATGTTTCAGTCCTTTGAGAGGCTCTGGGCAGGTGGCTGTACCCCAGCAGTGCGGAGTGCTGGCACCGCCGTGTTCTGTCAAAGTCAGAGAGGTGCTGTGCAATGCACAGAGTTATGGAAACCTGTCTCCCAGCACCAGCCAAATCTTTTGTAAACAATCTTGTAGGTAACACCGTGTACTGAGAATGTGTATTTAATCCTGCAAAGCTTTATTGCCTGTTAAAGAATCATGGTCTGGGTGTTCAGGGTGTATTTGTTGCTGCATCTCCTTTTGTTCACACAAAGATACACAACCTGTGTCCATCTACATAAACAGGTACATCCAGGATTTTGTTATTAATGCTATGCTAAGCTGCCACAGAAAGAGCTGTGAAGTTAAATGGACATTTAAACAGTTCTCAAGGTCCCAGCAGATCTAATGAAATGAATAGGATTTGTCACATTTTCCACGGTTTCGTGTAAGCTGGACAATCAAACATCTTTGTTAAGATCTTTCATTCATTTGGTCTCAGGCAAGTGTCACCCTGTCATCTCCCTTTGTAGAGGGCTGAGGAGTGATGTTGGCATATTTCAAGGGACGGTGGCAGCTGTGCTGCAGAGCCAGCAGAAGGCACAGAGAGGCACAGAGGACAGCATGGCTATACTAAATATATTTGTTTGGTTCTTTTTCTCAAAGAGGTATTTAGCATAGTATTATTGCTCTCAAAGTTTGTACTCGTTGCACGTTTATTTGTGGCTTGGTAGCTCATATTGAATTTCACTTTTAGCAACTTTACATAGTTTATGCTTTAGGCATATCATTTAATATCTAGTGATGTGGCATGCACTGTTTTCCCCTTATTTCCTTATTTAAATGTTAAGATGGTCAATAATCAATTCTCCTAGCTCTTGTATGTTTGTATAACCCTCTCCCTGCTGGTTTTCTGCACAGCACAGCCTGGCAAGCCTGACTGCAGCTCTCACCCTGCGTGTTCTGTTTGCAGGAGCACAGAGTAAGAGGGGCTCAAGTGTGGATTTCTTGATGGCTGCACAAGAGATTATGAAGTTACATCACATGTACTCTTCCTAAATCTTCTCTGTCTGTCCCTAATCTGATTTTAAGTTCAGGCCAGTAGGCACAGCTGAGGGTGTAGATGGGAACCTCAGTCTGGCTTCAGCCTGGGCTGGCACGAATCCCACTTGCTGTGAGGAAGCAGGCTGATCAAACCCATGTGCCTCCATCTCAGCAGTGCTGTCTGACTGTTCTACCTGTTCTGTGCTTTTCTCTATGATTCTTTCCTACTGTTTTTCAGTGTGCCTTAGTCTTACTCCAGTTTTAACCTGTTTAGTTTCTCCTGTGTTCCCGTAAAGAGATGTCATCCAGTAGAGTGTCCTTTTGTATTTATTTGCTTTGTAGACTATATTCCTTAGTCTTAAAGGGTTCCTGCTTCAATTTGCTTCATGCTCATGAAATAAAATACTATTCTGTAATGTCACAGGCAGCAGCATTTTGGTAAATCGAGAGAGAAGAGTGTTCCTGAGAAAACGGCTGCTGAAAAGCCTCAGTTTGGTTCACATTGGAGCAGCAAAAGCTGGGTCAGTGTCATCACAAACCCTGCTGGGTGCTCTCTGGATTTGGCTACCTGCAATAATTATTGTTCTCTGTCTTTATGGAAAAATGATAGTAGAAATTAAAGCAAAACCTCGATCTAATGGTTGGATAATTCATCTTACCGCTCAGCTTATCTGGGTAAAAATAGAGGAATGAATATGAATAACTTTCAGCCAAGTAAAAATTCTTCAAATTGTTTTGTTATTTCTTTTTTTTATTAAAAAAAACAGTTTTAAATTTCTTTTCCAACACAGTCAAACATAAATTTTTCACTAAAGTATATTTGTTGCTTTGGTTGAGTCTGTCAGCAGCCAGTCCTTTCTCTTCTAACACTTGCAGTATCTTCAGGTTGTGCTCCTGTTTATCAAAACCCAGAAATCCTTTCAAGGAAACTATAAATGTTTCAGTATGTAGATTTTTTTTTTTTGTAGTGGTCTGTAGAAGATGATGTCGACATCATTGGCTTCAATAAGTTAGAAGTTAGATTATTGTTTGCAAGCAGCTTTCATAAAAAATACCTGTAAATATCTGTTTTCTTCTTACAGTCATTTGCTTCCGGAAGATGCAGAAGATGAGTGGCTTGATAAAATGGTGTTGACCAATGCAGTAGTTAGCAATATTATCTTTAAATATTCCCCCCC
>WBMW01006396.1:222283-249251 GCA_013396635.1 Penelope pileata | reverse complement strand
TTTTTAAATATCTGTTTGTAGAAAATTGTTATAGTAAAGCTACATATCCTGCAGACGAGGTCTGGAAGATCACTCTTATTCCAATGGACACACTTTCAGCACTTGCAGCTGATGGAAATCAGGTGTGTGTCTGATGGCTTGGGCTGTATTTGGGCAAAAATAATTAGAGTTAGGATGGTCTGTGGTTCACATTAGTGCTATAGGTTTGGATCCTGAATTACTTAGGTAGGCAGGTGACACTGTATCCAATTCCATGAAGGCAGAGTAAAGAGTGGTGAGCTGGAGGTCGGGCAAGCTGCTGTGCTGAGTTCCATTTTGGGTGTTGATGTTGTTGCTGTTCTCCATCTGGCAGTGAGAAGGAAAACACTGGGAAGACGACGGGGATGATGAAATGAGAACTAGGGGATCCACAGCTAGGCTGTCATCCTTCAGCTCCTCCCAAAGGTTTCCTGCGACAGAACAAAAAGGGTTGGTTCAACTTGCTGGGCACACGCTTCTAGAAACATATTTCATTTGAGAAATTGATAATTATACAGTTGTGCTGTATGGGGAAATACTCTCAATCACTTGAGGAAAGAGAAAGATCACTTATCTGGTTATGACCTGTCTCCATAGTAAACTTAAATCGTGGGGAAAGATTAAAATCATTATTTTAATTATTTATACATAAGGTTAAAATTATTATTTTAAATAATTTAAGAAAATTATTTCACTTGATAATTGGCAAGATTCTGCTGCAAATATATCCTTATAAAGTGCAACTTCGAGTTGCAAAAAAGTGCCAAGTTTGAAAGGGGAAATCACCTCTGTGATTTTTTATAAGATCCTGAAAACAAATCTGTAGATACTGCACAGTTGGGCTTCTCTTATTGCTATGGCAGAGCTTTATCTGAGCTGCAAACTAAGTGACTGGACACGTGATTAGCTGACAAATCCAACAATCTGAGACGCTACTTTTTTCCTGAAGAATGCCACCGTTTTCTCCTCTTTTCCATGGACTGTGCCTATCCCAGGGAAAGCAGCAAGGTGCTGCAGGAGGGCTCTGTTTTTCGTATTCATCTTCAAAGATTTATTTCTTCCTGGGGGTGGTGGTAGGAACACCATTGGGTTGTGATGTACTAAACTTAAATCTGCAGCACAGGGGTATCTCGGGTCCCTACCTTGGAGATCAAAGTCGGTGAGGGATGGGTTCAGGGCATCGATGTCGGTGCTGAGGTCCCCCTCCTGCAGCAGCGGGTCGGGCACCGTGCGGGCCGTGCAGGGCTCGGCCAGCACCTTCACCCCGCAGCTCGGGGGGGTCTGGGCGGGCAGCGGGGAGTCCTGGGTGATGCTGGGCTGCCCCCTGAGTTCGTTCGGAGCCTCCCCAGAAGGAAACAGCGTCTGGTGATCGGGCGTCTGCGGCATTAACGCGCTCGAGATTTGGGGAAAGCCCTGCGGGGCTGGGTAGCAGGCGCTTTGCTGCCCTCCGAGCAAATTTGGTAAGGGGTTCTTGGCATGGAGAGCTGCCGGTGTGTGGATGGGGTGCAGCGGCTGTGGGATACCCGAGGAAAGCGAGGGCTCGCCCAAGGAGTGGGGTTGGAGTGCCATCTGCCTGGGAAGGGATGCGCCTGCAACAGCGGCTGGGCTGCAGGACAGGATGGAAGATCTCAGCTTTTCGCCTTTGTCACCTATCAGCGTGTCAAGCTCTTCTACAAAACAAGAAAAAAAAGATCATCTATAAAAATCCATAAAAAAAAAAATAAATCCGTAATGTATTTCTAGCAGAGCCTTCATCCTCAGAATGGAATCGTCAGCCAGAGTTTGGGTTCTGCTGGAAATGGGTGAGTGGAACAACCAACAAAAGCATTGGCCCATATCATAACTCCAAAAGCCCGAAATGTTTTTCTAAATATTTAGTGCCAAGTGTGTATTTAGTAAATTATATTTTCCTGTTTAAAGATTATTTATCATTTATTTTCAACTTTTGTTCTACAGTGCTTATTCCGGTGTTGGTCTAACATCTCACCAAACGTTAAGACAGAATGGTTTTGTGCCTATTGAGAAGCATTCCGGCAAAACCAGGTCTTATTTAATTCTTTTATAACTTTATATTAAGAAAGAATGCTTAAATGTTTTCCTAAATGATGTATGGATTCTGTTACACAGCTTGGTGCACCTTGCAGAGAAAGTTCTGGGGATCACAGTTTGAGGACTAACACACGACTGACCTGGCTTTGCCATACTCTTCCTTACAGCAACTGGATCTTTCCTCTTCCATTTCTGAAGCTCCTCCTGCATCTTATCAATTTTGGCTGGATTCAGAGCCCACAAGCAGCCTTTCCGAGAAGAATTGCCCGATTTGTTTTCCACTTTCTCGAAGCATTTGTTCAGAGATAAGTTGTGGCGCACGGAGTTCTTCCAGCCATCTGGAGCTGTCTGGAAAAACAAATCCTATCTAAGAATGGAATTTCAAGGAAAAAAAAAAAAAAGAAATCCCAAATATATTTCTCTATTTGGACAGGTGAGGCAATAAGAAACACTGCTTAGATTATACTTTCTGCAGTAGCAAATTTGTTAGAAGGAAGCCACGAGAAATGTTAGAGTCGTGTCATGCAGGAAGGGAGGAATCAGACGAAATAGGAATTGGTTTTCTAAGCAGGAAGGTTGGCTTTATTTGAGGGGCTATCAGGTTTTTAAGAGTGGATTTGCAAATCTCAAAAACTAAGGATGCAAAGAACTATGTTCTAGCACCGTGAAGTAACAGGAAATCATCTTCTAAATCTATTTTGGAGCACCTGGAAAAATTTCAGACACATGATGGAGGGACTACACAGTGCTTGGGCTCGAACACCCAAAGTGTCCAGGCAGACTTCAAAAGGATCTGAGCATGCTGCTGTGGGTGTAACGTTGTGTGCTGGCCAATTATGTAACCAAATGCTTTAATCACCAGCCCTGCAACTGAGATCCAGGTTTCTGCTTCTGATCACTGTGTCTTTTTGCTTTTTTTTTTTTTTTTTTTAACCCAGTGGTGGAAGATAGAAGGTTCCTTAAACTGCACAATGTGTCAAAATGATTCCTCTGTTTTTATGCAGGTGGTCTCTGATCAAGCAAAATTCCTTCCTTACTCTGTGGACAGTTTTGCTTTCAACTGCAAGAATGGAAAAAGAAGAAAACCTAGGGCCAAAAGGTCCTCCTTCTTTTTCTTAATTTTATACATATATACACACTTCTATATAGAGAGAGATTTTAAAGTATGTTTCTGCAAAATGTGACACAGCTTTGTCTGTCATCACTATCTGTTGACATACTTTTAAATGCTGGTGTTTTCTCTATTTTCAGAAAGTTAACATTTTTAAAACATCTGACTGAAGTTTGAGACTCTTGGTCATTAGGTAAATTACTAACAATTTGTTTGTTCTTCCCCCACCCCGTTTTTACTTTTCTGTTTTTCCTTTCTGTTTGTAAATGAACTGAAAATGAGCATTGCTATTAGGGGCTGAGAGGAGAAAACCAGTCATGCTCTGGTTCTGGTGTTTGTCAGGCTGAAATACTGATCTTGAACCTCAAAAGCCCAGCTCCATTGGAACAGGTGCAACTGCTGATCCAGAAGGACTTCTTCCCCTGTCACTGGAAAATCAGTTCAAAAAAAAAAATTGTAGCTTTACTTGTGTCAATCATGTGATATTCTTCCCAAAAGATCTGCATTTGCAGAGGTGAGAGAAGAAATCTCAAGTGAGACAAACTTAAGATCTCGTTGGATGACAAAGAATCATCTTCAGTACTTGTGTACGTGAGGACTTTTTCTCTCTTCTTTTTTTTCTTAAACCAATATTGGGTGCTTTTTCTTTTCTTGTTTCCAAAAAATCCCCATCTGTGCATCATAAGAATGAAAAGAAATGAAAGTACTCTCTGAAAGACGTGTGAAGTTGCCCATGTGCCACTGTTGATCCATATTCATGGATGCAAAATATATCGTAGTAATTGTTCATATCAGCACAGAGAATTACTGAGCAGAGAGCACAAGAAATAAACACTGTTTTCCATATTCTTTTTCAGGTGGTTAAAAAATTTTAAAATTTCAATTTTAGGTGTCTTAAGGTTCCCATCCATTCTTTATTAATACGTGTCGTTCTCTTAGTGAAAGGCAGTTCTGGTTCTCCAGTTGCTGCTGGTGTCACAGATCTGCTTGGGGATAATCTTTTGTAGATGGGCTCGTGTCCGTTTTTGGTTTCACATGGCACACCGTGAATTTCTGAACTTTAACAGAAATTTATCAGGAATGGAAAATGTGGTCTTTCCCAGCTCGTTCTGAAGGTCTGCCTTGGGGGGGACAAGGAGTTCATGTCCCAAATGGAGAACCTGAGGGTCAGATTTAATACTTCTCTCTTCACTCAAAGCACTGTGAAGCATCGTTGTGAAAGTTGAGTACGTTGTTTACTAAACCAGCAATATTTTCCTGACAGCACAGCTTCTACCCTTTTGCTCCACCTGATGTCAGCATTTCCCTGCTTTGTTAGCCAGTCCCACAGGTGAGACATCCTGCATTTCTGTCACTGGAAACCAAACAAAAACCCAACCCCAGCTCTTCAAACTCCTTCTGCCATAGGGTAACACGAAAGAGGACGACCGTTTTCTCTCCCTCACAGATCATACTGGAGTTTCAAAAGCAAACAAAACTTTCTTCAAGGTAAGATATGTAATTAGCTATGGAATGAGCTAACCTGAGTGAATATTCATGCACAACCCCCTGTCTGTAGCTGAGGGATAATGAGTGTTTCTGCGACGTTTCTCAGAGGTTTTCAGAATGTGTGGGGGTGTCAACTGGGAGATCATTTTAGAAATGTAACAGCAAAAAGCACACGGATTTATTCTGGGGATCAGTGCCAAGAGCTGAACAGGTTCTTGCGTTAAACTTGGGATTGCTGAGCAGTGAAAATCGCTGTTTACCTCGCTGGGCCCTGAAGGAATGCTCCAGCAGCGTGTTCGTGCTCCTGCTCTGTCACCAGTTTTTTATTTTAACATTTGCTTCTCTGTTAACGAGCTGAGCTCTGCCTACCGTAGTTGGTCTTGTATGGCTGGAATCTCCTTGCTACCATCGTTGCTTTCAGAGGAGAATGGAAGAAGTGGTGCGGAACTGACGAGACAAGAGAACGCGTGCTGCTTTGCCATGGCACCACCAACCTCCCTGACCCCCTGGCCCACTGGCAATAACTCCAATGAGCGAGATGAAAGCTTGGCGTTAGACTCACTAATCGCTACAAAGAAACAAAAAGGATGACAAGCAAAAAAATATTGCTGTGCAGCCCCACTGATCCTGACCGCCTCTTGAAGTTTAAAGAGTTCAGTGATCTTGCAAAACCCTTTCTCTTTAAATCTAGGTCTCAACAGAAGGGAGAGGTACATCAAAGAGTAATTCAACTTCAGCTGTGTAGATGATTTTTTTTTTTTTTTAAGGACGTAGGAGTTGGATTGCTCTGTTTCAACTAGAAATGAGATTGTTGCATCATAGAAACTAAATTTGCTGTGGCAGCGAATACAGGTTAATTTGACTAGGCTTGTATCATCTAATGTCTCCCAGCAAGATCCTAGGTGCACTTGTGCTCTGCTGCTCTCCTGCTCTAATTGCTTCCCCTCCTCCTGTTGAGTCTTGTTGTTTCGTGAGTTCTAGTAGCACTGACAAAACGTTTTTGCTGATTTTTATATTGCTTTGCCTTGCTAAAATAGAGGATTTAGCTTTTGCCATGTATTGATAATTCCATGGGCTGTTGTAAACACCAGAAGTGGGTAGGGCTTAGTCCTTGTATTTGCTTGCTTGTTCTCCTGTTCTTCTTTTCAAGATGTTTGGGATGAAACCGTCCAAGTCTTCGAGTGTATTTGTAAGTAAAATGCAAAATAAACTGTCACAGAATGCCCAATGTTCTAGTAGCAACCCCTGCACCATCCTCTACCTACACAATGCATATGAAGGCATTGAACTGAATTAGGATGGCAGGGCTCTCTATTTTTACTACTTTCTCTTGCTTGTAACAGGGACTAGAGTACCCAGTGATTGATTCCTTTGGGAAGAAATCTGGGATTCTGGGAACACAGACAATTAATGGATCCTAACAGTTCTTCCTCCAGGATAATGTACCTTCTTGTTCTATCATTATTGACACATTTAATTTTGTTTTGCAGGCGTTGTTTATCCTCAGCATCCCAAGACAAAATAGTATCAGAAGATTTATTCTTAATTCTTCTTCGTACTCTTTTCTTACCATGAATATTTGAACTGCCTTTCTGCAGTTGCATTAAATCTTTTGAATTGCTGTGTGTTTATTTGCAACAGGAAGCACCATGGACTCGTGTGCTGGTTTTGGGCCTTGCTGACAACCGTAGGCCACTTGACCTGGACTTTTATTGAAATGGTTTTGGGGAATCAGCAAGAACAAAGCTCGGTGTTGAACAGCAGCCGACGATTCAATTATAGCTCTCTTCAAAACCTAACTGTAATCCTTCTGCTCTTGGACTGTGTGCTGACTAATCTCTTCCACCTGCATTCCAAGTGCAAGAAGCCATTTTCTCTTGCAGCATGGATTGAAATTTCAATAGCATCTGGTGCAAACCATGCACCAATCCCTCCACTGGTGTGACAGTGTAATTATGAGCTTAGTACCATTTATGACATATTATTCTTTTCTTTCTACAGTGCATACAAGTGACGAAGTTGCCCAAGATGGATATCCCAGCCCCAGAATGGAGCAAGATATCCCTGAACCTCTGCTCCCACAGGAGTCTGGAGGTGCTATTAATGGCAGAGGAAGCCACAAGACCAGTTCTGCCTGTATCTGAGATCTGAGAGGAAGGGATGGATGTTGTTTTTAAAAATATTTATCCCTTTTTATGAGTTGTTAGTGAGGAATGGCCACTTGTTATCTGTGCAAGCTCAAAGTTGGAACAGTTCTTAATATCCTTTTGTGCTGAATATTACTACATTTTATACTATATTCATATATTCTGCCTAGGCACTGAATAAAATGCTGAGTGGTTTGTGATCACGGAGGAGTGTAGTGTATAAACGATGCTCATCTAATAAGAAATTAAACCTTTTCATATCTCAAATCCCCATCATTATTCCCTCTGGTAGCAGGGAGGCTTAGAGACAGTGAGAGCAAGCGAGAGACCTTTATTCCCCTGTAAATGCAGAACTCACCTTAAAGTAAGGAAAGTGTTCTGTCATGAAATTGTAAATCTCACTGACTGGCAAGCTCCCTGTCTTGCTGTTTTTAAGTGCCATGAAGATCAGAATGCTTTGGGGAGAGAAAGAGAAGTATTTTAGCCTGGTCCTCTTGACTGTTCAGAAGCAGAAAAAAAAATCTTTGTCAGAGTGCTTGTAGGTACTGTGGCTTTCACAGAATGATGCTGATGATGCTTAAAGCTTCCACTCAGATGTTTATAAGCAATCTCATTACTGCGTAACTTTTAGAGGTAATTAAGTCAATTTAAAAGGTCCAGTGTGAGTTTTAAGTAAAACGGTAGAAAGTGGAATCGAGACCACGGCCTTTAAATCTTGGCGGTGGTTTTTTAAGGTTGTGCTCGGATGCTGACACTGATGAGGGGTGCATGGAAAGTATCACAGTGACAGTGACAGAAGGCGTAATTAAAATTTGTCTGATCTGCTTCACTAGGCTGACATTTGGGGGTAAAACTATGTGACAACTACCATATCTGATGTGTTTGCTAGGCATTACCTTACCCTAGTAAATGGGGAAAGAAATAGCTTTAATACAGGTCCTGGAAAGGACACCTAAGCGCGATCAGTCTTGTGCTGGTGACATTTGCAGCACCTAAGGCTTTGTCTTAGAGAAGCCTCTGGCTTTTCTGTGGGTGTTCAAGGCTGTTCACATGCTTCACAACATTTCCTTTCCCTCTGCTTTGGCCCCAGACATCTTGTGATTCACACAGCCAGGACAGAGCACACCGGGAGCAGGACAAATAGGAGCCAGCACGTCATTGCAAATTGTGCTGAAAACATGCCATGGTTAAACAGCGTATTCTGCCACATTAGGACTCAAAAAAAACATTTTATTACCTGTAGGAGTAGATGGGTTTGGGAAATAGAGGTTGCTGGGATTCTTGAGTGCTTTGAGGAGCGATCCTTTGGTACGGGTAGTGCGAAGAAGCGATGTACGTGACGGGGTAGCTGCCTCCCGAGGGGTACTGCAGAGACAACGAGAGATGTCACTCGGCTGAGCAGCAGCTTCTCAAAATATTTCTTTCTTAATGACAGCACTGAGCTTTAATTCTGAGGATATTGTCCTCCACCTACATTTAACAGCTGTTATGCAAAGGCAGACCTAAAGCCTTTCTCGCGTGGTGTTGAAAAACATCAGTGTTAGCAGTTAATGCTTAAGAAGCAGGAGAAGCAGGGCTTGGAAGAAAAGGAACCAGCTGGGATGTTGGCTGCTACCAGTTCCTGTGCAGTGTGTTCCATGCTGAAGTGTGTACACAATTTAATTTATTATTACTTGTTATGCTACTGAGCTTTTGTGAAAAATGGGATCATTGTCCCCTATCTATCACCTCTGGACAATGCATTATTTTATAGACTTAAAGCATTTACTCCTTCAGCAATGCCTCTTCCAGTCAAAGTCTCTTAGCTTGCTCAGCTTCCCTGGTACACCATGCTATGTTTACAAATAAATTAATGTTGTAATTTTAATTATACAAATAAAAAGGCAAAAATAAACTACTTTGACCAATGTGCATCATAGAAAAACAAACCTATTAAGTAAAGCCACTAACAGTGCAAGAAGCAGCAGAAAAAAATTGACTGAGCCTTGTTTGTTTCTGTGTCCTGTTTTTCTAGGTAGAGACAGATATACCAAGGCAAAAATTCAAACTGGAACAATTCTGCTTCCAGGACAACAGCATCCCAAAGCATCTGTTCTGCTTGCTGTTATCAGGTAAGGCCGTAAACAAACCCACCCACCAAACAACAAAAAAAGTTTTAGTGGATGAATAGCATCAGAATATATATTAAAATGAA
Organism: Penelope pileata; assembly: GCA_013396635.1. Taxonomy (NCBI): domain Eukaryota; kingdom Metazoa; phylum Chordata; class Aves; order Galliformes; family Cracidae; genus Penelope; species Penelope pileata. The sequence goes on along the minus strand of WBMW01006396.1, from coordinate 240,244 downwards.
TTCATTATGGAATTATCTAGCAGTGTAATTCTGTGAGTCAGGAGAGCAGCACATGAGACATTTCTTCCTCCCAGCCTCCATCAGCCTGGGTGGATTTTCGTGTTCCCTGATTTGTGCTGGGGCTGTGAGGCTGCTCTGCACAGCTTCCCCTCCTGGCCAACAACAAGCTTAAGTCCTGTTAACTACCACCTCAAGCAATTCATTTTTCTCCACTTTCTGTACCAGAAACCTAAAAAGAATGGACAGGACACCTAAAATCAGGTGGCATTTGTGCTACCCTCACCCCACCCTTACACACAAGCAGCAGAATGCTAAGCTATCTCTTCAAGAGGTCATAGAATCATTGAGGTCGGAAAAGACCCCTAAGACCATCCAGCCCATCCCCACCGTGACCACTGAGCCATGTCCCCAAGTGCCACATCTCCATGGTGCTTGAACACCTCCAGGGATGGTGACTCCACCGCTCCCTGGGCAGCTGTGCCAATGCTGACCACTCTTTAGAGAGGGAATTTTTCCTGATATCCCACCTGAACCTCCCCTGGCTCAACTTAAGGCCGTTACTTCTCACTCTAAAGATCTCCAAGCACGTCCAGTTCTCAACACATACTCAGCAGTGGCTGGCCTGCCACGCAGTCACCGTGATAGAAATACACCAAGGCAAAAAATAGCTAGATCAGGAGAGATATTACATTTAGATAGCTCCGATTGCATCAGAGTTTCTGCAAGTTTGCTCTCGATTTTCTATCGCAGCAGTCGGTCACGTATTTTTCTTTTCCAAATTGCAGTTTAAACCTGCTGGCAAGTGGCTTTGGAGAACAAAGCAGCACTGCCCCACGAAGGTAAGATACCATCAGTTGGCTCTCGGCGAGGCGAAGGCTCCCACTGAACCTGGAGCTCGGTGTGAGAGGAATTTCTGCCTCTTACAGCTGAATCTTTCCAGGGTTAGGGCACGGCCAAAATTAGGAATCATGTCACATGCTATTAAAAATCTGCTTGCATGCCTTTGCTAGTATTCAAAGGCTGCTGAGCCATGTTCCAGTGCTTTCCTGCTTAGCTCTACAAGTCCTGTGTCATGAGTTTTTTTTTTTTTATGGTTCCTCTAAAGACTATAATGTAGCTTTTTGGAGTTGTCAAGAAGACTTTCTTGGTAATTTACACATCTCCTCGCTTTCTTACTGTCATCCCTATTTTCAGACCAGTTGTTTCTGTTGCTCTTGGCCTTTGTCCCCTTAAATACTGAGAGGTTATCGTGTGTGTGCTGAATGGCCATCATTTATTTCGTTATTCCAGATTCTGAATAATCTGTTTCACTTTCTCAGTAATTTTATCGCTGTAGTTTGAGTTTTGGCCTGCTTGCTTTTATCTTTTTAACGTTAAATTTGCCTGAAATGGAACGTGGAAAAACACACTGAATGCACTGGTTAGTTTGCTACAGTGAGCAGAGTGAAAGAAATGAGACAGGCAGAATTAATCCCGTCCTGCCACGTTAAACTAAATGCAGAGCTGCAGCCTCCAGAGCAGCTACAGCCTAATTACCACGTGCAGATCTGTCCTGCTTTGTTGCGTTGTGTGCAGATTTTTCAGAGGAGAAAGCTGGGCAATTCCTACATTAACTTTGATTTTATTGGTTTCTGTGGCTCTTTGAAAGGAAAGGATGCTACGGTGGGACTGGTGGTGATGTCACCGCCAAAAGCAAGGTCTGGGCGTTTTAATGATTATTTCTGTTTTATTGGTTGCATTGCTCCTTTTTGAGGGAGCAGAGGCTGGGGAATGGTCTGGTATGACAGGCTTGGGCTGGTTTTACAGTCGCACTGCTGGCATGAAAGGTGTCAGTGTTTTATGGTGGGTGGGTGAGTGACTTCAGTCTGCTGTGTCTTCCAGGTCAACGAGAAGTAATTTTTCCTCTGAGTCACCGTAGCTGTTGTGTCCAGCAAAGGGGAAGGTGAGGCCATTTTATCATTTGGACAAAATTAATGAAGAAGTTGATCTCTCTCATCCCTCTAATGAAAAGAGAGGCGTAGGTTGAACACCCTGCACTCCAGGCTCGGGGCCCTGTTCTCCTGAGTTCAACTCCCTGGTGATTTAATTTGCTCTGTTCCTGATCATTTCTCTTTGGCTAGCAGAATGTGTTGCCATGCTTTTACTGTAGTAACACAAGGAAGCACAGGTATTGAAAAGGCTATCAGAAACCTGCTGCTTGTAAGAGATCTGTCACTCTGCCAGCCTGCAGGTGCATGGAAGGCTTTCCCCTCCTGTAAGGCTTGTTGTGTCTTGCCTAGCAATTCCCAGAAGATATCTCAGCTGTAACGCTGCGGGTTTGTTGGATGTGCTTATGTGGATGGATGGTAACATTGCTGGTATCAAAACTGCAGGGCCAAGGGAAGGGTGCTCATTTCAGAAGGAATAAAGGAACTAAAAAATATTCAGATGAATTAACAAGCTAGCTGCAGTTTTCTTGCTAAAACCTACACAAAACTGATATTTATAGTGCCTATGAAGTGCTTGGTGCTGTGACAGAGTCACAATGTCGGTGCTGCAGTCCCAGCGGGGAGCTGGTTTACGACTGCAGCAGAGCTGTTGTGGCAAATTAATCCTTCATCTGGGACCCACTCGCTCTAAAACAGTGATAGTCAAATCAATCCATTTGTAAATTAGGACAGGAGTGTAACATTGCCTTTCTTTTTTTTCTTTTTTTATTATTACCTTTTATGACTTCTGAGTTCTAAGCTAACAAGAAAACACAGGTAAATAAATAGTGATGATATTGATAAGCATTCAATAGATAGTTACCTTTTTGCCACGTTATATATATGTATAACCTTATTTATATGTAAATATATGAAATATTGTGCATTTTCATGCATCATCAGCATTATAGGCAATTATGCTTCAGCTGAATAACCTTTCACTGGGGATGATATAAGAGTCAAAAATCACAAAAGAGATGTATATGCCATCAAGCTCAAGGAGAGTGAGCATCATCTTGCTGCTGAAGTTTTGCTTTAAAAGGAGCTATTGTTTCATCTATCATTTTGGAACCGTTACCATAAATACTATTCCACTACAGTGTAAGAAATGCAGCATTTGTGGTTCTGCATGTTGTACTGACCTGGTGGAAGGGGTGCGAGGGGCAGTACATCTGCTGCACTTGAGGCTGATAGCAGTACAAACCAGGCTGCCCTTCCAGTGGGGATGTCCTAAGCTTGATGTCTGAATCCTGCTGGAGAATATTTAAGGGGAACATTATTAGAGGAAACACAGTTACTGTTCTGACTTATCTTTCATTACACTTTATACATATTACTACTATGGATCTGATTTGTCTACCATGTTACATTGACTGTTTTATATTCCAGGGGTACAAAAGAAGAAATGTTCTTTCCTGCATTTTCATGATCACTGCTTTACAAAGTGAAATCCTAGTCCAAATTCCACACGAAAAACCAATTCAGAAAACGTCAGGCTCTGTTTATTTTTTCCCCTGCGTACACAAGCTGCATGTTCCAGCTTTCCTTCCTGAGCATGCACGTGTGTCTCTCTCCTTTCTCACATTTCTTGATTTTATCTTGTGGGCTGTCAGAAACCCCAGCGAGCACTGGAGGTTTGTCACTAGGAAGAGGGTAAATGATGACTGAAGACAAGAAAGCGGTGGCAGAGAAGGATCATACTGGGCTGACTAATACACAGCAAGCATAGTAAGGACTACAGCTGTAGAATTAAGCACAGAGAAGTTGATCAAGTCTTAATTTCTTGCTATTTCTTCCCAGCTGCCTGTCCTGGATTCCACACAGGGCGGCTTGATTCATCTAAGGGCTCAAGCTTCTGGATGTGAAATGGTGCTGTCTGTTGCAGAATGTTGGGCACCATGCAGGGTGTATGGAATCATCTGCCTGATGTGGGCACGTTATTTCAAGGAATGAATCCTTCTCTTTCAAAGCAAGGCCACAATGGCTTTTATAGCATAGATGAGTGTAGGGGCACATACTGAGCTTGATCTGACATCCTATTGTCAACCAAATGTCACATCCAGTATTGACATTGTCTATGCTGTTTTGGTGGACTACAAGATGTTTTTTTTAATCCAGAATCTCAACTTGCCAGCAGCTTGTAAGCTGTTTAGGAGCTTTGAAGTTGCATGTTAACTGAGCCAGTGGAGACGTTAACACGCAGAATCTTTTCCTGTGCCTTTTTTCAGAATTGCTTTGTATAAAGCATGCATGGTGCAACCCAGGAATTTGGGGAGAAAACAGGACTTTTCTCATTAGCTGCTTACAGGTTTGGCATTAAACTCATTTGATCTTGAGGCTACACTGTTAGTCCAGGAAATAAGAGACTTAGATCAACATCCTCAGTTAGTCTGAGTAGTTTAAATCCTGGGGTATGTACCATGAAAATGTCCCCCATTCTCTGGTAAATGTCTCAATTCATTTAAGATTATTTTTATTTCTTTTTTTACCCCTCTTTCTTTCAGTAACCCTCAAATTCTTTGTCTCAAGACCAGTTTGGAGCCAGATTAGGGCCCTCTCCTGGCAGGTGTAGTCGCTGGTTTTGCCTGTGCTGATGAGGAAGGTATGGTTTACACTTTGGATCACAGCAGAGATACTTCGTGGAGATACAGGAAGACTTTGCCTTGCTCTCAGGGATCTCTGTGCTGCCTAAAGAGGCTGCCTCTATGCAGCAGGTGACCTACTCCTTGTGCTTTTATGTGCTTCATGTGCACCTACTATAAACACGTTTTGTATTTAAGTAGCACTGACGTCTTGGAGTTCTTCCTTTATCAGTGCCGAGAAAAACGCAGGTCAGCTAAGGTACTGTAAGGAATCCATATAAGTTCTCAGATGCACGTGTCCCCATGCTTGAAAAATTCCATTTTGTGAACCTGTGTTCCTTGAGAACTCTAATTGATGAACGCTAATTGATGACAGTGATATAAAACCTGTTGTCGGGAAGGATTTGAATTTTTAAGGTTTGTGCCTACTGGGAAATCCTTGGCCCATAAGCACCATTCTGAGAGCTGCTTTTTCAGTAGGGAAAGTCAATAAAATAGAGAGCTTTGACAAATAAATATAGATGTCTACCATGAGCTCTAGCCTGAAATTTCAAAAGAGGCTAAATATCTGTGCAGTCCCGTTGAGATCAGAAAATAATTCCAAAAGCATTTTTTTGACTTAAAAAAGAACAGATACTGACCATGACTTGTGAACTGTGATCTTGACCTGTGCTGCTGTACTGGAGACTGTTACACCACGGCTGTTCCGAGGAGATGTTCGGAATGTGCGTTGGAAATGACTCTGACTCATCAGGGCCTGTAGGTCCTGGCAGACCCTCAAAACCATCGATACTTTGGGCGTTTTTGAAAGGAGGACCTTCAGGTGGGAGGGCTTGGTGTGCTTCCTGGAAGACATCTTCGCTGACCTGCCTCTTGTAGGGGTGGAAGGGGTTTCTGCTGCTCTTGAGAAACCTGTCGTAATTGCCTGCAGTACTTTCCTCGTAACTGTACCGTCTGAATTTTTCAGCACTGAAGGAGACTTTGAATTTGTTCTTGCCACAGTGAACTCCTTGGTTCGTGGGGTATCTCCCATGGATCTGATCCTGGGCTGGAGAGGCAGGGCTGGGGCTGTGAGAAGACTCTGAGCTCTTCCTTTCTGTCCTGCTGTCTGGCTCGTACGGTTGGCAGTTGTAGCTGGGATTGTCCTGCAATGAAGGATTGGCGTTTATTTAGGGTTAGGATGGGCAAATATTTTTCCAGTGCATTAAATTATTGATGATAAATATAAAATTACTAGCCTTAGCCACCTTCACACAGATGAGCCCTGAAATATCTGAAGGTTTTTCTGATTACCTGGTGTCCAAACCCGTTCAAAGGCCAATTAATAAATCCTAATCTGTCAACTATCCAGGAAAAACAGGATGTCATGGGCAACTTTTGTCTGGTTGATCTGACAAAGAAAAGATGATGGATGATCAAATGATGAAAGATTAAATGACAGGAATATGATAAGTGCAAATCTCGTCATGTACAAGTGTAGCCAAATGGGCTTGAGCTCATTCTTTGATTGTGTTACAAGCTGCCAGATCTGTTACCAGTGACATCACTTCCTTCCATTAACCGAGCCACACTCATTCTGGGAGACGTGTAGGCTCTGGGCAGACATTTTAACTTCTCCCTGTCCCATCTCCTCCCTTCCCCTTTGCACTCCAGCAAATAGAAAATAACAGCTACTGAAGGGCTCTTTAATTGAGAAGAGAAAGGCTTAACGAGATCTGATGTCTGCATCCTGAAGCTGAACACATGCAGCTTAGAAATGATGCATGTTTTCCCTGACATCAGTGATGAGTAAAACTGGGATGCCTTTAGAGAAGACACATGTAGCTCGAGAGCAGGTTATTATGTTCAGTGCAGGGGAAACGTTGTGTGCTGTGATCCAGGAGAAGTCAGCTTACATGATCAGGTTATTCCCTCTCTAAATCCAAGTTGTTCTTACAGTATTTTAGGAGAACAGGTAAAGGAAGACACGCCTTCATGGAAGAACCAGATTTCAAGAGATCCCAAAGGGCTGCTGGCACAAAACCCAGCACTTTCTGCAGAGTGGAACATGGCAGAGGGTTTTTCATTTGTGTGCATATGGATCTGTGGGTCGAAGGTATTAATTTAGGAACGTTGTTCTGTCGTGGGTTCTTGCCGAAAGCAAATCTCATGACACTTGCCTGCTTCTCAGATCAATGTGACTGTGCTCAGTTTCTGAGTTCTTACCTCTTCTCTGCAGTCCTAACACGTGTTTATGGTATCTTTTGTCAAGCAAGAATTACCCCCCCCCCATTTATTTATATAAAGCGGTATCAATAGCAGCGCTGTCAATTCTCCATCTGAAATTTTCAGAACATAATAAAATAACTTTGGTTATTTTACTGTTTGGTGCAGGTGGTTTACATCAGTTTATCATTGAAAATAAGGTTTCTATTCTTCAAAATTGAAACTTTAAATATGCTGGGATTTAGTGTAGCAGCTGTGAACATTCTATCTGAGCTTTGCTGCTGAGGGAAGGGAGCAGAGCTGGGCCACCTTACTCACAGTTTGCTGAACTGGGGATGCTGAATCCCCCTGTGTCTTCATCAGGTCCCCTTGTTGGTCCCTTTCCAGAGCGTCCGAAGAAGAAAATTTAATATTAGCTTGATCTTGAAGTAGTGAAACCATTACCAACTCCACTTCAGATGGGAAACCTGTTACAATGAAAGCAAATTACAATAAATATTTTCTTAAAATTAGTGTAAAATAAACCATCTTGTTACCTGCGGACAGTGTGAGATGTTCTGCTGGACATCATCCTGTCCTGCAGTGTTCCTGATACATTTGAATTTTTCTTTAGCTCTCGGAGAAATGCTGTGTGGGTATAATTACAATGAAGAGTGATACGGTGTTATACGAATTTAGCACTATTTCTTAAACAGAAATAACTACTTTTTTTTTTTCTAGGGTTTTGTAGGTTAATGAAAATGTATTGTTTTGGATTTAAGAAAATTTAGCAGCATTTCTTTACTGAGAGATTGCTACAGTGATGAGCACTCACTGCTTTCAGAGGGACTGCATTTAAAAAAAGTTTGTTGCTGTCATTACTAAGATGGATGGACTCACATTTCTGCTTTTGCTTTTTTATTACTACCAATCCCTTCAGCACTTTCCTTCTATTTTGTACAATTTAATGCATCTTAGATATTTAAATCAGCTCCCAGTTTTTGATCTTTGGATATTTCAGACATATCTAAAGGTATTTTTCTGAGTAAGATGAATAAATGTGATCTCCTAGAATTACGTTTTCCAACATTTTTCTCAGTCCTTGTTCACTGCAAATTTACAGTAAATCTGCAGAGGAACAACTCAGATTCTTTTTCCAGGCCATACACATTATCATGGTGGTGTCTGCTGTGCTTAGATTTCAGTTGTACAAATCAGGAACAAAGACACTTCAAGAGTTAATTTGTGAAGTCTTCGCCACGTGTTTAAATGGCTGTTAGGTAAATAACTGAAGGGTTTCTTAGGTTTGGCTAACAAAGACATATCACTTAAAAATATGGAAAATCTATTTCGCTGTTACAGTTCAAAGAGAAATCTGTATTTATGATGAGTTAGACTACGCTGCCCGAGGGGATAAAGCACAATGAGGCTTGGAAATCACGTAGAAGAACTCTAGTGCATCAGGAAAAAAATGATGTTAGCTAAAGTTCAGAAATGTTTTGGGCACAGGCTCGGTTCCCAGTAGCTAAACTGGAGGTTGATGAGGAGATATGCTTAAAACTGATGCTCATCTTGAAAGGAGCAGGTGGGAAAACCGACAGCTTGGAAATATATATGTGTGTATTTGTAAGCGTTCCACACTCTGTGTCCTCTTAATGCCGTTTTCCCACTTATCTCCAGGTTATATAAAGCTGTATCTGAGCTCTTTTACACTGCAATTCTACATCCCAACTGCCTAATTTGTGGTCTTCAGCATTAGAATTTCATTAAAAGCTTTTGTACAGTTCCAGCTCTTGCCTAATGGCTTTTCCATTGCAAGAGACGTTTGACAAACGTTCACAAATAAAGAAACGGGAGAAGCTTGGCTTCAAGAAAATCGGATTAGTCAAAAAGCCTTGATGGCAGAGTGTAAGGAGGTCTGAAGTTTTTACCTTCCCGTTATATTGCCAATGGGATTTGTGACAGAACCAGATAAAAAGCGTTGGCTGTAGGGTTAATTCATCGTGTCAGAAGTAAAGTGACAATATCACGGTCATTTGGATAGTTAACACAATGTGGATCAGGAAAACCTCATTACTGTTGTCTCTCCCCTCTAAAAATTTTGCCAGATTCTGTTTATGAATTCTATTTGGCTGTCTCATGGAAGCTGGTAGGAAAGGAGGAGCCTTGTTGACATTTTAATTTTGTAATGAATCCCTTCTGCGTAGCAAAAGCATTTCACTGAATATTAAATGAGAAGTAGCCTTGCACCAAAACAAGGTCAAGCTGATAACCTGCCTTTAGTGGTGGTTGGTTAAGAGAAGCCATTTCAGAGGGATCTTTCATTTGGGGAAAGAGATGAAACAAATCTGTAATTCCACTGCTGTTTTCAGTTTTCATATTAAGACCAGCATCAATCTCGAGCAGTTCATGGTGCCTTTCTGAGTTATTCCTACCCTGGGAATGACACCGTGCCTATGTCTACCTGGGATGGAAAAACCTTTGACTGTGTACTTTTGACTTTCTTGGAGTCCAAACTTCTTGCTCCAACAGCCACTTGTGATTCCATGTTCACTGGCATGTATCGCAGCAGGCGATGGGGACAGATGGGTAGAAACTGCCAAATTAATGCACTGCAAAAATCTTTACTGTTATCTTTATTTAAACGTGGAGTTTTGCTTAGATACGCCTTAGAGAAACTAACTTTATTTTGTGGAAATGTATGTATAAATCAAAACATTTTGCATCATTAACATGGGTTTTAGAAAGGAGGTTTCAGACCACTTACTGACTCCCTTCTGTAAGGGAGAAGAAATTGAGGTCAGTGGAGGCTGTCAATAGTCAAGATTACAAAAAGTCATTTGCACTAATGTCATGCAACTGTTACTGGGAGAGAATGTAAGGAAATGGTGGGTTGCCTAGATGTGTGCTGAAGAAAACAATGATGCTTTGATTTGGAAAAAGGAATTTGATTATCCCAGAGGTAGCTGGAATGATTTCTCCCCAGCCCATGTCATTTTTTACTTTTCTAAATGTTGCGTGACGATCCGAGGCTCCTATTATAAGATAACTACCTTTAAAAAAAGAAATTAGCGAGAAACTGTAACCCCAGCTGAGCGTTTGGACAGGCAAGGTAGCAGCAGCTGATCTATTAGCTCTGCATGACTGGAGGCTCGTGGCACCGGTCCATGGCTAAACAATCCTTTTTTGTGTCTTTTCTGGACATCAGAGGGCATTTTGCCGGCGATGCTCTTCAGCAGAACTCAGCACTGGGCTGCCTAAGTCATCAGAGCTGCTCTAAATGCTGCATTTTACTGTAAATGCCCTCTCCATCCCTTGGGGCTGAGATCAGTTTTCATGAGAGGAAGATGAGTTTGGATGTTCCCCAATTTGTAAGTCATCCTGCATGCATGCCCTAGGCAGCTCGCTGCTCCTCGCTTGACACTGTGTGATCTACTCCTCTCTTTGCCCCCTCCCCAAAGCACTCCATCATCTTTTGCCTCTCCAAATCACACCGTTGTTTTCCAATCCAAGAAAGAAGTAACTATTGGGGCTTTTTTTTTTCTGTATTTTATGAAAAAGGAGGCAGAGAAGCCATCCAGTTTTACAATCCTAAGTTTGTCGTTAAAAATCTGCCCCTAATAAACACCAAGTTAGAAATTAGAATTGTGTGTGAACAGTTAAGGCAAATATTACTGAAGGGAATTGAATGCTAGAAACATGGTGATGCTATAAAATAAGAAAAAAATGAATGAAAAATGGGGAAGAAAGACAAGTAAGAATAAGCTTGGATGTAGCAATTCTCTTAGAAATATTAGGGATGAGCAACGCGGTGGTCTGCAGTGTCATATGCCGATAAGTACACTGATATTCTGCATCACCTACATCGAGGCACTCAATTCACATAGGAGTAGGGTACTGTTCTTTATGAGATCATTCCTGAATGTCTGGGGTTTATTTCTCTTCATTAAGGGCTACCTGTGGGCAGGGCTTGACACCAAATGATGGCTGAGTGTGGTCCAGAGACACGGGGCAGTTGCCACCACGCTCAGACTCGCTCTCAGCTGGGAGCACTTAGGAGCATAAAACATCCCCATGCCTTCTGCTAGGTGGAGTGAAAAGCAGATTGTTTGCAACAGGTGTTCAATCTGCTATGGAAATACATTTATAAAATACTACATCTATCAGTATAAACAAGGTCTTTCCAAAAAAAAAAGGCATTTGTCCTGAATCTATTGCATAGAAACTTTTTAAGAGGCAGAATCTGTACATTCCTTTCATGGCTGAACTCAGTAAAAACAACAGTGACAGCATTACTATCACTGTAGCCCTTAAGTTCCCATCCTTACATCAGAATTTTAGCTTTTCTTTTTAGTTCTTTTAGCACACATCTGTTATTTTTGACACCAGCTGTGAGGATGGAGAGGCTTGCCCATCCCTGCAAAGGACTTTGTGATGCGCTCTATTTTTGTTATATTTCCATTCCCACCTTAATTTCTTTTCCAGCCTGAAGCTTACTCAGTCATTTCTCATTCTGTAGCTTTGCAGATCTTTGGTTATATCTGCAGCCCTTCCCTGAACAACTTCCAATTCTGCCAGCTCCTTCCTGGGATGGAGAGGAGCAGAACCCAAGATGTGGACATGCCATGGTGTGCACAGCACCTGATGCAAAATCTAAAGAAGCAGATCATAGAGCTCCTCCTCAGCTGCACAGCATATCCTATTGAGTTGGGGTACGTATTTTGTCTCTTACACTAAATTATTAGTTTGGACAGAAACAGAAAACACGGCAGAAATACATACAGCATGACTAAGATAAGAATACTGTCAGAAATTCCACATTTCTTATCATCTGGGAAACCTTTGATGCAGAAAAATATAATATTTCAAAGCCATTATTAATATTATTATTCGTTTAATAACTTTTATCTAACAATTTTTACTCGTCAATTGTTACCACGGGGAGGCAAAAAATTGTTTTCTTGTCTTTTAACGATTTAATGAAGTATTTTCAGATCTCATTGACACAGGTTTAAAAAGAATTATTCCCTATGGGGCTTTACAGACAAAATTAGGCTTCAGCTGAAGGAACTGTATAGTTTTCCAGTTTATTTTGTATGAGTTTGCTCTTTTTGTCAACAGAACCTGTGCAGCTCCTGACCCAGCCATGTGCTAGTCGAGAGGTTTGCCATGTTTATAAATCTCCTTTAACAGTGTTTGAAAAATACTTTTAAAAAGAGTCCATAACATGTATTTTTTTTCTTTTTATCTGAATGAAAATATATGGGAAGTAATCTGGTCAGCAGAAAGGGAGCTCAGCATAGAACAGAAACTAAGCATGGGAGGATTTAGCAAAGAAAATGAACAACTTCATCATCTGGACTTGGTTTTCCCCACACTTTTTTGCTATATAAACACCACTACATCTTTCCAACGACACCAGTTAACCTAATGAAAAAAGATGTTAGCTCTCCCTACCAGCTTTGCATCTCTGGTATTTTCAAAACCCTATCCTTTGCATACTCCATCCTATTTTCTGGCTGAATGATTGTGCTGTTTCCTGAATGAGCAGTATGAAATTTCATTGCTTTGTGCTAGACATCTAAGCATGAAGTCAGACTTGATTCCGAGAGTTGAAGTAGCTGGTACAGAAACTGTGATTCTTTCATGAATAACCAACTTGGTTGGCAGGTAAAACGAGCACGGGAGATAACGGCAAGTGTGTTTGTGGGTTGATCACAGCAAGTTTGGCACTGAACTCAGAGCAAAGTTGTGCTCTGCAGTGATCTGGGAGTGGCAATGTACGGATGCAAGAAGTAGAGCCATCAGGACTATCATCACTTACAAAAATCAATAGGACGAGGCAAAGGTAAAGCAGCTGTAGCCATAAAATTGAGCTGTAGGGAAAGGGAGACCTTCTTTAGCTCAAAAATTTATTAACTGCTATTTCCTGAATGCTAGGAGAATGTATGGGAAATTATAACTTTTCTTCAGGTATCCCTCATAGTCCCTTCATCTCTCCTTCACTCTTACCTTTTCTGTAGCCCTGTTTCACATCACTTTTTTTCCCTTCCATGTCCCTTTCTCCTATCACTTCGTAGCTTGTCTTCTAAATATTTATCCATCCTCTTTCCTTTCTGCTCCCTGCAATGAAAGTCCACGTCACGTTACTTTCTTCCATCATATCACTAATTCTTTTGATATATCTCAACGCATCCTTTTCCCTTCTACTATGACTAGTCTAGCTTCTGCTTTCCAAAGTGGCCCATGGGCTATTCACGATATTTTCTGTCAAAAAGCATCTTTTCTACAGCTCACCGTTATATTTTAAATGAAATCCAAACATCAGTTGGTTTTAAAGACCGACGCTGGTTAAAGCTGGTCTTTAAGTTGGTTAAAGTTTAAAAAAATTTGGGAACCACAGAGTGGCATAATAAGGAAAGTATCGTCAGGTACTCCATAGCCAACATGTAATATATATTCCTGTTCCTTGTTTTATGCAGTAAACTCAATTAATAGTGAGATGCTCCCACAAATCACCTATCGACAGCTTTAGGGCTGCATGCCATGTGCTGTACCCTATGAATCCCCTTTGGAAATATGATATTGGGGACACATGGCACAGGTCCTTCGGCAGCCTCATAGTTTATTTTACGTTCCTTTTCTCTCTCAGTGAGTCATGCTCATCTCCCTGTGACTTGAGAGTTCATCTTGGGATCTCATGCCATCTTTCTGTCTTTATGAGAAGGTGTGTATGATGATCCACCCTAATGGTTTCTGTTGCTGGCTGTGGCAGCATGTTTTATGATGGGTGTGGTGCATTCCCATTTTCTCTGTTGTGCATGTACAGTATTCACCTCGCAGCCCCACCCGTGGCCACTCCCACCCTCCCACTGGGAATCGCCCACAGTAAGCTCTGTAATTACCTTTATTTGATCTGAGGAATGGATTTGGGAATCTTATTTGCACAGTCGTAAGCTGAGGATGTTAAGGGCAAAAAAAAAAATAGGAGCCAACCCCAAAAAAACCCAACCAAAAAGGCTTTGAATGATTCAGCGAGCAGCGATGTGCTAAGAAGAGGAACAGCAGAGACACAGCCAAGTTCAGGGGCTGTGTAGCTGAAATGTTTTCAGAGATTTTGCTTTGGAAATGTCTGATGCTATACACAAGGAGTTCCACCTGCTGCCACCTGTTCTCCATGTCAGCAGGCAAAGCTGCTGTGGGTTGCTGTTGGTTTTGCATTGGATTAGACTGAATCAGTGCAAACCGTGGTTTGTGCTTGGCTTATGTGTGTTGTCCGGGTCATGCAGGGTGGATTACGCTTTCCTCTAAAGCTCTCAGTGCAGAACAGAAGTTGCATGCAGTCCGGAGCAATGCATTTAGTTTCTGGAGAAACCTTTGAAAACAACAACAACAAAAAACCCCAAGACTCAAGCTCCTGCTTTGTCTTCTTAAGATCAAAGCTCTTTTAGCATCCACCTAGCAACTGGTAACTAACTGGTGGAGGCACAGCTGATTTGGGAAGGTGAATTCTGCTGACAGCCGCTTCCTAATCATGCATGGGAAGTGCTGCATGCAAAGTAGCAGAGATGGAGGAACAGGCCATGGAGAAGGGGGTTTATTTCCAGTCCCAGCAACAGCTTTTCTGTCCACAAAACTTTTGTTTTTATGTATGCAGCAGTCAATACTGACTAGCAAGTTCAAGTATTTCAAAGAGGTGTGCTAGCACTTTTTCTGGAAAGGAATCATTGCAAAGAGACAAACCAGCACATCTATGCTTCCTTTTACACCAGTATGTAGGAAGTGATAAGTGATGCTCTCATTATGCTAATTAGAACAACAACAACAACAAGAGTGAAAAAAGCCTCTTCTGCAAACTGAAGCAATAAATACACTTTGAAAAGTTTTAAACTGGAGCCTTTGGTAGAGATCAGAAATATATTGGTGAGTCTCTTACATAACCCTCCTTCCAAAAGGCAGAAATAGGGGGCACTTGGATAAGCATGATGTATATGCCAGCAATCAATATGGTTTTTGTTAAAGGAAACCGTGGCTAAGAACATACTTTTAAGAATTCAGCAAACACATGGATTAGGGAAATCTGGCTGGTAATGTTCCTAGGTTACCAAAAGGAGCTTTTGGCGAGATGCTTCATCATGGATTTGTAAAAGAACTAAAAGGCTGCTGATATCCTGAATATCCACCAGCAGAGAAGGTCTTTGCGTGGAGAAATAATTGGTTAAAAGATGGAAAACCAAAGGTAAAGGTGAGTGCTCGGCTTTCCCAAGGAAGGAGGTGTGATCTTTAGAGGCTGTTGATGAATGTATTCGCTGGCAACCTGGAAAAACAGATGAACAGCACTATGGTAAATTTGCTGATGATACTGTTATTCTGAATAGTTAAGAAGAAGATTAAGTGGGAGGAAGAAAGGCCTGATGAGATTCAATGACGGGCTATTTAACTTCATAGGAAAACCTAAAAAGAAGCACTGAAACATTGCTGAAAATCCAATCCTAACTTTTTTTTGAAGGAAAAAGAAAGCATTTAGTTGACTGTTGAAGCTCAAGAAAAAGTGGTTATAGATGGTTCCCTGAAAATATCAGCTCCATGCTGATAGCAGTCACAAGAGCTAAGTCAGATAATGAAAGTCATTAGGGAAAAAGGAGATGGTTGTACAGGATGGGATGGGGAAAGGGCTGCAAGCCTGATAGACATGGACCAGCTCCCATGTGAGGAAAGTATAAGTGGGCTTTGGCCTGGAAAAAGGGAGATTGGCGATGATGAAAGGATGACAGAGGAGTTAAATCACAGGTAGCATGGAGAGGATGGACAGGGATGGAAGGCTTTGACTTGCAGGCTGTTTGCTCTGCTCATGTGCTTTGCTCCGGGCACTGAGCCTGTTGCTGGACGCAGACCTGAAGCTTTTGCTTTCACCCAGGACAGATGTTTTCCAGCATCATGGGCACTGCACTGAACACTATTTTAAACACATAAAACTGAAGAAGGTCCTTGAACCTTTCAGTGCCATGAACCCTCTGCAGTGTAAAACTGACATATTGCAGAGATATATAGCCACCTGCCTGGGTATGCAAGCAGTCTAGTTTAATTCCTTCTGGCTATCTTAGGGAAAAGGGGGCAGAGAACTCAGAGCCAAGAAATAAACAGGCGAATGCCTGATTGTCCCCACCCTCTTCCTTCCCTGCCCCCAAAATTACAAAGTCATTCACACCCTAGCATCAAGTGGAGAACCCAGTTTTGTAATTTAAAGCATCCTCTTTGGAATACCAGGAGGAGCAAGAGACAGACAGACAGACTGAGGAATAAATGAGGGACACTTTGGAGATTAAAGAACCTTATGGAGAAATATGGCCCGACATTGTTTTGCAAAATGAGTAACATAGAAATATGGTAATCCTTCAAGAAGGAATAACTGCAGAGAACGAGAGATGGGTGACTGGAATGTAGGAAGGCAAAAAGAGTTGGGGAGAGAGAAGGGAAAGCAAATATAATATGGTGAACAAATCAAGAAATTGATTTCACGGAAATGGCTTTGACAATTCTTTGCAAGCCTTGCAAATATAAATATTCTGTTAATGTAAGTACAAAGAAAGTTCCCCAGGGGAAAAAATATCTCTCTCTGAAAATGAGGGAAGTTATAAGACAACAGGCACAGCTAAAATCACCCCAATTTGCAGTGATGAGATGGGATAGCAAAATAACGTCTCCAAAACTGTAAATATGTTGGCTGTACCCAACAGACAGAGTTGCACCAAGGTTCATTCACTCCATGAACCTCCTCTCTGCAAAGCAACCACTGTTTGTTCTTCCCCTTCACCCTCCCCACTTTCCACGTACTCATCCCTCTGCTACACCCACCCGTTTTCCCAGTCTCTAATTTATTCCTGGAGTCTATTTGTGTTCCATAAACATTTCTGCCCTGCTGTTAAAACCTAAAGCACCGAGAACAGCTATTTGACTTGAAGTTGATTTTCCTTAATTCTCTGTTTTACACTTTTTAATGCTTTCAGCAAAGTTCTTTAAGCTTTTTGTTTCCTCTAAAGGAAGAGCAAAACAGAGCTCAGTTTCTGTCGCCAGTTCTCTTGGTTGTTTAGAATCACAATTAAGCCAGCATGGCTTAAATACTCGATATGAAATTTTGGCAAATAACGTGATTTGTTCACCTAGGAGAAATTTTTCAGCCAGGTCCATCAGATAATGAAAGGTGAGATGCTTTTATATTATTTTATTATTACTATTACTGAACAGGACAGCACTCCTGAGTAACAGTTTTTGCTCAGTGAAAAACACCCAGTGATGCCCAAATGGAAAATGCCCAAATTTAAGCCCTCTTCAGAGACTGAAGTGCTGTTCTTCAGGGGTTCAATTTCAGAAGGATTCTGTCAATAGCTGATCTAAGAAACGGAGACCATGACAGTAGCTTGTTCCATGTTCATATATTTCAAATTTTAAAGAATATCTGAAGCAATGCATTCAAAATGCCACATCTACTTTCCACTTTTTCTTACAAATTCCCAATTCTGTTTGTGTCTGTGCATACACTGAGTTGGTTCCTTCAGGGTAAGCACGGGTACTTTGTTGATAACTGAGACTGTAAATATATTTTTAATTCTTTTTGTCTCAAATTGTGGTTAATTAAAATCTCTTACAGCACAGTATTTAAAAAAAATTAAACAATATGAAATAAATGATGAAAAGTAGGAAGTCTGATGCTCACAGCTTTTTAAGAGAAATTTAGTTATATTACCCAGTGAATCACCCATTCTTCCCCACATCTCACTTACAGGAACACCTCAATAACTTTAGAAAATGGAGATCTTCCCACGACAAAATGTAAGATAATGGCATGCTTGAAATAAAGGAAAGGAACTGCACAGAAACAGCAAGCATCCAACATCTGGGTGTGCAGGAAGAGCTGTGCAGTAAGCAGTGTCCTTCATGAGGAAGCATATTTTAAACAAATGTATTGAATGAGATACACATGCCTGGTGCTGTTATAAAATTATTAATGGAGGTGACAATTAGAAACAAGAAGCTAAAATTACGCAGGAATCGTGGAGTCCTGCATTTTCCCCCTGTGCTTCTGATGCATTTGACACAGAAATCAAAAGTTGTCTTACGAAGCACAGAGGCTCTGGGGACTTATGCTCCCTCCAACAGATTTTGTCCATTCTCTCCTTAGTGTTAAAAATTAACTGCATTATTGAAATGGAACCTTATGGTTTTTTTTT
>WBMW01006396.1:163039-222264 GCA_013396635.1 Penelope pileata | reverse complement strand
TTTTTTTTTTTTTTTCTAGGAGAGGCTAGATATCAAGAGGTTGAAACCCTGTTCATGAAATATTAAATTTCAGTGATACATAAAACATAATTAACTGATCTAAGGAGATCCCACATTAAAGAAAGATGTAAAGCTGAACGTACTACAAAAAACATTGTTTTCTCATACATCAAAAATAATGCAAATGAATCTTTTTATAGCTGTTTGTTTCCAACGCTTAAAGTACAGCTGATAAAGAATATTCATTAGGAGAGGAGAAGTATGGATTTAAATTATTGTTAACTCTGTTCTCAGAATGGTAATTTCAGGAGGAAAACAGAATTGAGAGATTGAAATAAAATTAAAAAAAAGGAAGCAAAGCATGAATCTCTATCAGCACTGATAGCAGCAATTAGCCAACATTTTCCTTCATCTTAAATACCTCTGTGTAATAGGTTTTCACTCATTCTGGTGTTTTGTCTTTCTCAGATGAACTGAGCAAGTATAAAATAGATGGATAATACAATATTTTGGAGTACGATGGACAGCCAGTGTTAGAGGCTCGGTGGAAGAAAGAAATCAAGAAGGGAAAGTGGGGTTGTGAGCTATGAACACGCCACTTGGGGACTTTTTAGGTATTTATTCATGAAGTAATATCTTAAAAAAATGTTTTATTTGAGGATTTTTTGTTTGCATTCACATACGTACGTACACACAAATGTATCCCCTTGGATTTAGCATTTCCTCCAGCAGAACCCGGAGTTTTGGATGGCTGCAGCTATGGGTGATGAACTGTGGCACACGCTTTATCGCCAAGGAAAAGATTTTGGGATTAGATCAATCCAAGGCTGTGTGAAGTGAAGCTCTATGTGTCAATGGCTGTCGTTTTTTGGCGATGAAGGGCAAATTGAAGGCCAACCTGTGCTTTGCTTTCGTTGTCAGGTGGTTGTGTCAGGACTGAGCTTCCCATGGCAGCTCTCGTGCTGTGGTCAAAGACCATTTATCCCCACGTATGGGAGCAGAGCTGTGAGGTGTTTTGTCTCCAGTTCACAGCAAGGTCTGGCTAGCACAGACACCACTGGGAAGCTCCACAGAACCACGAGGAAGCAGAGGTTGGAACAGACATCGGGAGATCATGGAGTGAATGCACCCAAATGGAGAGCAGAGAATCAGCAGGAACAGGTGAGAAATAAATAGCACATGCCTAATTTCTTCTGTCAAGGAAATCTGGGGCCTATGTCTGTTACAAACATACGTGTTTGGACGTTAAACATTGCTAACGAGTACATCACCAGATGCTAAACTTGCTAAACTGGGGCACAGGAATTCCTCATACGGGTACGCTTTATTTGATTTTCTGTAAATTATTCATTTCTTTCTCTCTTTTCAAGTTTAACCTTGCCAGTTACCACTTATTTTACTGTGAGCTGTGATTATGTCTTTTGAGAAGCTCAATGCTGCTGAAATAGTGAGTACACAGGAATGGCAATTTTTATTTCATCGAGAATGTGTGGTTTTGCATTGGCAGTCATGAAATAAAGGCCAAAATTTGATTCTCAGAGCATCTGAGAACAGAAGCGAGTACGCTGGTTCCATCACATGCTATTTTTTCAGAACTACATGATGGCAAGATTTGGTTATCCGTGTAGTTAAACGTAAGGAGTTCAGCCCTGGCACCCCTAACCTGAATGTCAGCACCTGCGTATCTCCAGCTTGCACATCTCCATTCTCTCTTAAATATTTGTTGTTCTTTCTCAAATCTTTTAGTTTACGTGTCCTTATATGTGGGAAAATCTTCTGGACGCCTGCACCTGATCTTTTCCTCTTTCTGTTTAATATCTTTTTAATAATGAGTTTTAATTTGGAGATGTCCAGCAATGAGGAGCACCATTACTTGGAGCCAGACGTCGCAGTTCCCTTTGCACTCCTTTTGACTCACTGTGTACATGCATAGTTCCACCTGGCTTGTCCCTGCAGAAAACAGCCCCATGCTGTGTTTTTATAGGGTTAAGAGAGCAGATGTTCGACAACAGTATCTCTTATGCCTCATGAAAACAAAATCTGGGTACCATAAAGTTGACCCCCAACCCCGCTCGGTACATCAGGTGTTCTCCAGACACTCTGCATTTCAAAGAAAAGAAAAAACAAAACCAACAGCCCCAAACCATTCCTGAGTGGAAAAGTAGGGCATCCATTAATTAGTGACCTTAAAGCACAATGGAAAACTAACGGGGCAATGCCAAGTCAGAGTGAGTATGAGAAATTCTGGAATATTAATGATGTTTGCCTCTGATCTCATACGTTGAAGAATACATCTGTTCTCACCTCCCAGAGGACAAGGCTGAGGCTCTTTGACGTTCTCAGGTGGAGTGGACCTAATTAATTTCGTTCTTGTGAATTTAGAAAATCTGCTGAAGTAATACCAGGGCTGCAGGTTTTCTTTTTCTCTGAGAGTTCTCCAAATATGAGTGCCATGCAGGAAGACCAAAGGGAGGTAAATACAGGGCCTGTCTTGAAACCAGAAAGCATGAGAGGATCACAGCCAGCTGACTTAGCTTTAATTCCCAGAAAAGTATTAAATTAAGAAAAAAAAATCAAACTAAGGAAACAAAGACAAAAGTAAAATCCATTGTGATTTAGAAAAAATCGTCACATCGTAGTGGTTTCCCTGTACCTTGCAGAAAGAGGAGATGCTGTGTGATACAGCTTGATCTAAGTGAGGATTTACATGTGATATTTCTGTAGATGAACTAAGAAGAATTATTTTAGAATGAACTGTTGCAGTGAGGAGGGAGGAGACCAGTGTTAGGAATAGTTACTGACTGCTGTTGGAATGGAAGGGCATTTCAAGTGGGTCTCTACGAGTTTGATGCTCTTGGTGTTTTCACTGATGAGTTGTGGGAGAGGTGGGAGAGGAGCAGTGAATGTGGAGACAGCGTGGAGATGGAAGTCTGCCTGTGTACGTAGGAGAGAGGATTGATGTTCAAAAGGAGATGGGAAAAGTGGTCAGAAGAAAGCGAAGCGCAGTCCAGTAATAGCTCAGCTCAACACGTAGGGAGGAATAATGAAACCTGCAGAAAGTGAGTGAGAAAGGGTGATGAGGCAGTTCTGTGTAAAAGAGATCTCAAGGTTTTATTAGGTTACAGGCTGAAGCCAAGCCAGCCACAGCACGCTGTCGTGAAAAAGACATCAGCAGGTGCAAGGTGCTCGCAGGGGTGCGTTCCCTGCGACTCGTGAAGTGAGCTGCTCTGGGTGTTGGCAAAGCATCAGCTGGAGGTTTGTGTCCAGGTTTGGACACCCATTTCAAAATGATGGACTCCAATCTGGAGTCCATGGAAGAGAGTGGTCAGAGGCCCAGAAAATGTGAGGAAAGAGTCACAGAATTAAGATTTCATCTGGAAGAGATTTTATACCGAAGGACATCACAGCTCATTTTCCCCACTGGTTTTTCTATTCTGTTCTGCAGCTTGGGAGGACAGTGCCTCGCTGTTTAATTATTCCAGCTGGGAAAATAGTAAATTATTTCCTTCTATGAATTACTTACATTCCTGGGAGAACAGGTTCCTGTCTAATATTTCTGGCATCCTACCATTTGCCCACAGAGGGGAATGTTGCAGGGACCTGTCCTGGCAGGTCTGTTGAACCAGCAGTTAGGAGTTTGCAGGGCAGGGATACCTACCCATTCCAGGAGTAAAGTACGGGCTAGGTGTGGAAGTTGTAAGCTGACACTGGATGAGCTCCTTTGAGAGGCTCTAACAAACTGGTGAGGCAGCAGTACAGAGGGAAACAAATTGGGTTAAAATGACAGCATGTTTAGCTTCATTACATGACTCTGATGGAACCTCACCCTATATGCTTCATTCATTTCTGAGCACTTCGCCAACAGAAAGATAATAATGCTCTGGATTGCAGTAGCCCTGTCTCATCCAAACATCTTAAAATGATTTTACATACATTAACGAAGCCTCAAAAGGCACTGTTGAGATTTGTAAAGGCTGTGCAGGGATCACTTTGCTAACCACATGCTTAGCAGCTGCCTTCAATGCTACACAGCATTTAAGAGGGCACAAAGAATGTAGTTCTTATTTGAAAATGTTGGGAAATTGAGGTAAAATGCATAGAGTGATCTTATGCATTATTACTTATTGATACAATGCATAAGATACTATTGTTCTGAATAATCCCAAAGGTCTTACATCTCAAATAAAATGAATAATAATATGTTTTATCCCGTTTTCTTGGAGTACATCATTCTTGTAAGAGTTTATTTGGGAAGAGTAGTGGCATATAGGCAAAAAATACTTTGCAAGAAGCTAGCAAGAAGCTGGCATACTGCACAGCAGTGAGAGGTCAGAGCTTTCTGAGCATCAGGGAAGGAAACACTGCCAGTATTTCATGGGTCACCAGGAGAGAAGTATAAAAAGTGGGCTGTGTTGTACAGGACTTAGTTGAGTAAAAGAAAAAAGCAACAAAAATGTTTGGGCGTTAATTCCATGGGGTGAGGAGCTAGGGAAGCAGGAGAGTAGCTGGCTATGACTATGAGGGCATGACTTGAAATTGTATTTGAAACGTGGCAAAAGGGCTATTATTCCCCCCCAATCTTATTAAAAGTGACATAGTGTCTTTGACAAATAGAATTGGCCAGGACTTTTCCTTCAGTCCTTAATGTCAGCAGCATCCTGTTGTTAGCCCCATGGAAGGGCACTGATTCAGCAGTGACTCAGAGGAAAGAGCAGCACCGCACAGCTCTGCTTCCTCGGGCAGACAGAACGATGCCATTCGCTGGTGATTTCTTCATGTGCTCCTACTCAGTGGTATCCCAACCTACTTCAATCACACACAGCTTTTGGGAGCTGCCACCTTGCTTTTAACTCTTGACCAAATGGAAAGCTCTCTCAGAAAGATGTGGCACTGCCCGTACTCATGGTTGTACAAGGGAAGGATTTTATTTGTACCTCTCATTTAATCTGCATTATCTCCATAATTAATCTCTTTGTATTCCAAGCTAATGATTTTCAGGTGCAGGAGAGCAGGGAGGTGTGTTTGACCCAAATCACGGAGCTTGGGTGTTCTGAGTAACACCAGAGGACACGGCCACAAACAGCAAATCCTCTCTGCTTGGAAGTTACCTCTGCTGACTTCACCATGGTTTACAGGCACTGACCTACCAAACACTATTTCACTTCTGCCACATCCAAAAGAGCATTTTTTTAAATTTATTTTCCAATGGACACAGTCAGAGCCAGCTTCCAGAATTTCTGCATGAAGTGCTGGAGTATTTTGCATCTCTAATTGTTTATAATTGTTTATAAGCAGGACAGAGAAGGGCATAAAGAAATTATGCATTCTTCAGTGCTTTGAGTGCCTGCCTTCTAAAGGCTAAATAAATATTGTTTTTTTCTTTTAATTTTGATTTTTTAAAAATTTTTATGCCTTTTTAGATTTTAATGCACGGATCACTGCAGAACTTCTGGCTTCAGATCTAGCTGTGGTCACTCTCACTCCAACCAAAGACTCCTTTTGGTTCTAGGGTGAATCAGTTGTCAATATCTTTTACAGGACTTGGAATTCACTTTTGGAGGCTGCATCGCTGTCCCTGCTCACTTAGCAGCCAATGAAACTGTGTTATGGGGCTGATTTCGTGATGGAAGTAGTTCTGCTTGACACTACTTCTTATGTTACATTTTTGCCAAAGGTTCAAAAGGTTCAGCCTGATGTTGTGTTGGTTAATGTTCGGTTTCCAGGAATCTGAAATTTTTTTTTTTTGTTCTAAGAAGACATAGCACATTATCTCTCTCTTTTTTTCTGATTATCCCCTTATAGAACTGTATTTGAGCAGTAAGCTACTCCGAAAGACATTGCTTCATGTAGATGTCCCTTCCTTTCTCCTCCTGCCCAGTGTCTGGCAGCGATGGCAGCTGTCTTCAGGTGCTCCTGGCAGGTTCCTACCTATCACAGCTGTAGAGACATTCCCATTTGCTCCCTGGAGTACTCAGCTGACTGCTATCTCAGTACCAACACGTGGCTCCAGCTTTATCTAGGAACATGGCAATATTGTACAAGTAGCTGTGCTCGTGTGCAGCTAGCACTTTCTCACACTGTACTTCAACATTTGGGGCAGAGCGTGGAGGCTCAGATTGTCACAGTGCAGTCCCTTTTTCACTTACATCAACACCATTTCTACCCATGTTCATCTCCCCTCACCTGGATGTAGGGTAAACAGAGCCTGGCTGCACGCATCACACAGAGCATCACTTGGCTGACAGCAAGGTTCATGGTCTTCCTTTACTCCTTAAGAAATAGGCTCTCCAGATATCTAAGTACTTTTCATTCTTCTACACCCATAATTAATTGCAAATAAAACATAAACATTTTTAGCCTAAAACTCATCCAGTTCAACATACTCAAGTCAGAAACATGTGCTTCAGATAAACCAAATGGAAACATTTATAGAATGAAATCAAATTCCCTAAGATGTGCTCTGATGTCTGGTAAATCTGCGGGAGGACCAGGGGTGAACGACGGCTGGTTGCTATTTGTAGGTTTGATAATTATTGTGTTTGTGACACAAACATTTCCCTTCTTGCTGGAAATCTAACAGCCTGAAACTAAGAAGTGAAAACAGAGTAGTATATTTCCTATACGCATAAACAAGTTTCCATTTGCTGTGCTCAGAGTTAGACATTTTGGCAGTAAGCACATCCCAGCTTCAGCCTGGATGTCAGTTCAGTCACCTTTCTCTATCAGAGTAAGCCTAAAAAAGGTTTCATCCACTACTACAAAGCACAGAAGGAAAAAACATCATATCTAAAACAGCCCATAGTAAAAGAAAGTTCAGCTTCAAAACATACAACTTCCCAAGTTTGTGATTCACCATTGGAAAAGTCTGAAATAAATCTATTGTGACTCTACGAGACGTGACACTTCCCACTTTCAGAAATACTTTTCTTGTTCTGTCTTTCTATTATTTCTTAACTTATTTTTTCATGTAATGATAAACCCTTCCACCTTTCCTTGTAACTACGAAGCAGAGAGTAGCTTAGATCAAGCTGCTCTACACCCGGACAAGAAGAGCTGTTATTTTTACTTTGGGGAACCACCTACAGCTTTCCTTTCTCCCAGCAAAAGAGCAGAGGATCCAGAACTTACCCAGGGTTTTCTGAGCTCCGTCTCTCTCTGCTCCTCGCTGGCGGCTGATAAATACTGACGGGAGCTGCTGAGGATGTCGGTGCTGACCTTCCCCTTCCCTCAGCCTGAAGTTCTTCAAAGTCAGCCCCAGGGACTTCAGATTAAATAGATGAGCCAAGGCACAGGAGTTCTGCTCCCCCTTCCGTTTGGCTTCCACGGCTGAGTTCTAAAAAGCCGTATGAAGTTGTCAGAGGTTTCCTCTTACCTTTTTAGTGAAGCAAAACGGCGTGCTGCTGCTCCAGGACAGGATTAGGTCATTCAAACAGCCCTGCAGAGAGAGTGGAGGCTTCAGCGGTACGGAGCCTCCACGGGCTGGAAAGATCTGATCTTACATCAGGTGAGAGAAGGCAGCTGGCTGGGCAAGCCAATAATTATGATATCAGCTCTTGTTCGCCTGGGGCAGTCCTGCATTTAATAAGAATACAAATATGACTAAGCTGCAGGTTTTTTTTTCCTTGTTCTCTTGGTAATTCTTCAGAGAAGTTGGGCAGGTATTGCGCTCTAACTGTCTGGAAGGAGAATGTTCCCTCTCAGCCTCTCTGCTTTAATTCTGGTTTAAAACACCCATCTGGTACGGCGCGTTGCAAACCTATTATCTGCAGTTATTAGAACACTCTTCCCTGACATGGATTTTGCCATAGTACCAGAAAGCATTCAGCTCCCAGAAATAGGAGTCTTACGTTGGTTCAGCCTTAGATCTCATCGTGGAAAGGAGCTGTGGCTCCACCACAGAACATCAGAACACGTCGTGCCATATAAATGTAAGGGAACACTACGAGACAAACACACTCCAGGTAATACTCCCCAAACCTGAGTCATAAAAATAGAACTAAGCTGGAGGTGTGTATGCATTTGTGTGGGCACGTATGTATATATATTTATATGGAGAGGTTTTTTTTGTGTGTGTGTGCAGGTATGTAGAGTGGAATATGAGTTTAAATGTGCAATTGCAAGAATATGCATTTCTGCTCCCTTACCTGGCTTACGCGCAGTCTGCAGTCCCCTACACTAACCTGATCACACCTACTGTAATAATGCTCACCTACCTCATAGGGTGCTGTGAGGATTAATTAATGTTTGTAAAGTGCTTTGAAGATGAAAAGCCTTGAATGAGCGCTAAATATAATTATCGTCATTCCACAAAGCAGAAGAGACATCTTTGCGGCCCCCAGGTTATTGTATAGGTACACCCATGTTTATCTCCCATGATTATGGTAAGATACTGAACAAGGTCTTGAAACTTTGATAAAAAGTACTTTCTACTCTGGAGGACATAATTATATGCGTGTTAAGTTCATGCTATTTGTGAAGTGTTTTTGTGATTCCTGTTGCAGAATACATTACACAAATTTGTGACAGAAAAGATCTACCATGGTGTCCACGTGTCATAACCATAGGGACGTGGAAGAAAAGATGTATTTTTTACCTGTGATGAATTGCTTCCCATTAAGAATTTGTGAGTTTGATTCTTTTAGATCTACCAGGAACTTTTGATATTAGAAACTAGGACTTTGTCATCTGCATCTTTGTCATCTGCAGGATCTTGTAGAGATAGTGGGCACAGGTTGCTGGTGGATGTGCTCTTTCCTGTCTGTGTGATAGCAGAGGCAGTGTTGGATATTCCTTTGGCCTTTCCAAGGGCTTTTGCATTTGGTGTCTCTGAGGGTTACATGCCTGAAGCTGGTAGGAAAGGTTCTGAGGTGGTCAGGGCTTCACTCGACATCTTTACTTAATTATTCCCAGATTCTGCACTGCCTTTAATTTACAGTTCTTACTCTGATGGCTGAGATAGACAAATCTGTGATGGTTTTGTAATGGTAGCTTAGTTGCTCACTGCAGCAGCACAGAACCAAAGTAGGCTAATGGCCTGATTATTAACCCAGTTTCTCCGGTGAGTTTTGCAGGCTGCCTTGGCACCCAGGCTGCTGCAGCTGTGCAGTTACTGGTACCTAAGTTAGCTGGTTTGACATTTACTCGTTGGGTGAGTCTACCCGAGCCGGCGTCACAGGGCGATTACCACACGGAGATAAGATCCCGAATGAAAGTGAACCACGGGCTAGCAAGCGTTATCTCTTCTGTTCTCAGGTAACTATCAGAGGAAATACCCAGAGGAAAGGGGACTGTCGATATCTGCTGAGGACTTTTCCTGTTTCTTCCCAATGTGTACCACGGCCGTATGTCAACATCCACTTTTGCGGACGCGTAGGCCTCAGCCCACCGAGCACCTCGTAGCGGTGCTCCTTTTGACTGGGAAAAGGGCTTGCTTGAATTTAAAGGTAGTAATATTTTGTCTTACAGTCAACCCGAAAGGTTTCGTTAAACCAAAGCAGTTTGGTCTTTGGGAGGTGCAGCCATAAGCCACAAGCAGAGATAGAGGGGCTGGGAGCTGGACTTGATGATCTCCAGAAGTCCCTTCCAACCCCTGTGGTTCTGTGATTCTGAGTTTTCTACAGCAATCAGAACAAATGTAGTTTTATCAGATCCAGACCAGGCTATTTTAAAGAGTAAACTTCAGATCTCTTCTTGATCTGAGATTTTGTTGAAAGACCAAAGCATTTTTGGTGTCCTGGCAGCTCGTCTAAGTTTTGTTCCCATGTCTGATCCTTCATTTTGGGGCAAAAAATAACATTGCAGCCGTCGAAACTGCAATGTGAATATCCAAACACAACTCAGTGGAACCAATTCAGGGACATCTCTAGAGTCTGAAGTAATAATGCCATTGGGTGGAAGTGGTTCCTGTTTACCTCCAGGAGGGTTTAGCTGTGCACTGAAGGTTACTGAAGTGTCGGTGCAGTTTGATATTTCTACACAGGCAGTGCTGCACAGTGAAAAGAAATGTCAGTCTGCACAACTACCGCAGCATGAGGTCTTTGTGAGATGTGCAGGTGGCTCAAGAATGTGCTTCCAGGTTGGCTTCCATCACTTGGGGAGGGAACATCCCGCACAATCCATTTCCCATAATGCCACGTTTTGGCACCTTGTGTACATGAGGTCATTTTGTAAAAGAACTTGAAAAAGTGTCATCACTTCTAATGCTGTTCTGGAGCACTGGAAATGGACAAGCTGAGCTCGGAGGTGTCCATTTCAGAATGTTTGATCGGTTTTAACATAAAGTGTTCTTGGGCTCCCTTACGTGGAAAACCACTGTTGACCTTGTCATAAACCCCTCCTGCTATGTACAACTGGCAAAATGATCCCGTTGATCTGGAAATTTGTCAGTGAGGAGTTCTCCCTACGAACTTCACTCTGTGCCCAACCAGAGCATAAATTCATTCCTTTGATAAAATATTCTTATTTCATTTAGTAGCGAGATAATTGCTGATTTTTAATACATTGTTTATGTTTTATTATGCAGTGATGGCTGCAGTATTTGTTATCATAAACAGCTTTGTAGGCTTTCAATTTTTGTATCCTAGCATTTGGATGATAAGGTTACAAAATGACTTAAGACGTAATCTAACCAGCTATTCTGCCACCATTAAATAGGAAAAGTGGCCGAGCATCTCTCCCTTGGGATCACCCGAGGGAAGACACACCTGGGTGTAACTTAACCGTCTGCTGGGCTGCCTTTAAATAGTAGTCAGGGCTTGCTTTTTATCTTCTGAGATATCCCTAGGGAACACACACCTTGCTTTAACCTACATACACTTCAGCCCATTTTTGTCCCGAAGTGATCATTCCAAGCGTATTTATCTGGAATGCATTTTGAAGCATCTAGAAAAACACATGGGTAAAATGAACACATCAGTTTTAGCATTCAATATATTTGAGTGCATCGTTCTCTTTCCCTTTTGAGACATTTTGACAAAATGCTTCTGTCATTTCCCTATCACCACTATACCTTAGGGGAGCTGTGAGGTGCAATATCCACTTGGAAGACTGAAGGAGAAACTTCACTGAGGAGATGGATCTGAATTATAGCCTCCAAATCTGGCACTCCCATAAGGTGCTCTTTTCTTGGCATTTGCAGAACTTTCTGTGAATTGTTTAATCTTTAATTAAAATATAAAGAACCGTGATTATATATGAAATATCATTTCCTGACCAGTGATTTAGTGGTGCCTGCAAAGCACGGCGATGTGACAGCCACCCTAAGCTATCATTGTTTGGTTATTTTGGAGAGGAAGACGAGCTGAAGACGTGGTGTTACACTTGACTCCGTGCCTTTCTGCTCTAGGTGAAATTCAGGTAGGTAATGTAGATGTGCTAAAGTCATTGTGCCATCCAGCAATACGCTTTGTTTTCCTTTCTTGATGAGACTGCTACAAGTATGCAGCTGTCAATACACAGTGAGATAATTAAATCGATGCAGATACATTGGGCTAATGTAGTAATAATCCCTGATTCTCTTCACTGGATTATTTTGCTTTATGCTTTGCTATTTCTTCCTTATATCATATGCCAAGTTCAGGACCCTGCATAGCTCCAGGCCCCTTCTGACCTCAGGGAGAAATGTTTGTTCCTCCCTGGAGCTGATCACTGTGAATGTGTCAAGTTTGAAACCTCAGAATCAGGCTGAAATGTCCCGTAACGTATCACACACTTTCTCCTCTTATCACAGCACGTAATTTGTCAAGGGTTGGCAGCATTCCACCAACTTTCCCTTTTTTGTTGACATTACACTTTAGGAAGTGTCTCGTGATTTTCTTCCCTTTTTTGTTACAAGGTTAATGGAAAGAGGGAAAGTTCTCCTAGCCCGGAGCTGCTGGATGAGGGGCAGCCCAGCTGGCTTTGTTTGGTCTCATGGCTTTGTTGCTGGCTGTCAGACTTTTTCTAACATCACAAAGTTGAGCAGAGCGGGGAGAATATTGGGGAAGTCCTGGTGACAATAATAAGGAGACAGTCTATGTTGCATCAACTTCCAGAGCATGGTAATTTGATGAATGCATCCTCACTGAAAGTCCAGAACGTAGGAGGTGGTCAGGAGACAAATGGCTGAGCCCCAGAGGTGTTTTATTAATCCTCCGTTAAAGGGACTGATGACTTTGATGCTGACATGGGAAGAGCAGAGCAGCTGGCTGATGCTCTGCAGAGGCACCTCTGGCTCTATCCAGGCCGCCCTTTCCAAAGGTCAGACCACATGAGATTCAAAGGAGGATGCTATTGCATCCTGGTTTTAAGGCCCTGAGGGACTGTGGGAGCCTCAAGAACACGCAGAGCTACAAGTGAGGCCTTTGAACTGCGTGAGTCTTCCAAACCCAATCCTGTCACATCCACGATTTTGCATACGTTGTGCAGGTTTGGCCACTTAGCACTGTGGCATAGGCAATGGATCGCTCATACATTGCTTCGTATTATCGCTCCTACGGCTTGCTGCCTGCTCTTTTCATTTTCCATTCATTTTAAGCTGCCAGATGATTTCTCAGGGTGTTGAATAACCCACACCTACCCTGAGCAGAGCGCATCTTTTAGTTCTCAGGCTATTTTCTTGTCGGCTCCTCCTCGCTGACGTTCTGTCATGAGCGTGCAGCATCCTTCCTGGAGCTGTGACAGAGCTTAGGAACAACATTTGTTTGTGAATGACACGGGGATGCTGCTTTGTGGGACAGATGCAGCATGTTAGCAATTTGCTGTCCTTACATATTCTGCAACCCAAGATGAAGGGCGTTATATTCTTGCACCGTTCTTTTCCAGCAGCTGAGGAGGATCTGTTTGGAGTCCTTCGGGGATCTCTCACGTTGCACTCAGAGCAGCAGGGTGCTCTCAGAGCACGCTGTGCTTCTCAGCTTGCAGAACCTCCTATAACTAACAAATTAGTCCAAAAAGTCATGAATTTGCTAATAATTGATATCTCTTTCATATTGGCCTTGCTTAGCATGTTTTCTGTGAAGTCTGGGGATACTGCAATTAGAGATAAAACGCCTTCTCCGTACCACAACCTTTAACCAAGTTTCCAACCAGTCAGTGACATGATGGGTTCCAAACAGGGTGATTAATATTTAGCTACCTAGAAGACAGCTAACAGTGTCTCACTGCTGCCAGAGGCTTAGGCTAGCACACGATTATCTTCTTATAACTGGCTTGGCAGAAGTGTTTTTCTTTCTTCTTCTTTCTTTGTTTCTTTCTTTTTTTTTTTTAAGCCCCTTAACCATGTCTAATAACCAGTACAACAGGTCTGTCCTCTCCCTTTCGTGGAGTGTGCTGGGATGTTCCTGACTGCAGTGCTCCACGAGCAGCTGCTGCCAACACCGCGTGCCCTCGTAGCGTTCCTGTGCTCCCAGATTTGGGGAATGTCTGTCCCAGGTTTCCCAGGCTGAGCTGATACCCTGAGAAATACGGATTGACGGAGTCTTACTGCAGAAAAACTGCTTTAGGGATACGGCTTGAATCCAGTTCTTGAAAGATGAGTTTCTTATGAGCTCATTAGAGAATATAGTTGTATCTGTGCTTATACCCAGGGCTGCTTAATGCCACCAAGGTGTTATCTCAAAATTCAACCAGCTGCTATCATAGTGATTTTGGAGCAGAAAAAGAAAGTGAGAAGAGTTTACTTGGGACATCCATAAGGAAAAGAACACTTGGGTTTTCCTAAGCAATTATAGCAAAATGCAGCCTGGGATGAATTCTTAGACACATTGTAGGGTATTGCTTGGGTTTGGGAAAATATGTTTGGAAGGAAGGGGATGGAGCTGTACCTGGCATTGGTTAGGGCTCTGGGCTGACCTCACCAGCTGCTGTGTTCAGGACCTGAGAGCTATGGGGTCAGCAATTGGAACCATGTGAGAGGTGTCCGCCACCCTGTCCAAAACCTTCTCCCATCTTTCTTGGGCAATCCTTCCTTCATCTTTATCTTCACACACAATAATGGAAAAAAGAAAGCCTTGCTCTTCCGCAAACAGCAGCTGAAATCATCCCGGAGGTATTATCTTAGAAACTAGAAAATGATTCAATGAAAGAAGGAATGAATCACGTAAATACCCAAAGTGTTGTGCCTCAGCAATGTCCCTCCCTTCTTAGTACAAAGCAGAGAACAAAAGCAGGCTGCTGCCTGGCATGGGCCCCTCCTAGATGACTTACTGGGACTGTGAAATCATCAGAAGCCTCAGAAAGAAGTGCTTAGGCAGCGTTTATGGCTTGCTTTTCTTCTCTTCTTTCTCTGTAAGCAGGGAGGCAGCAGCAGTGCTCCTTTGGATGCCTGCCTGCATCCCAGAAGGTGGTGGAGGAAGGCCATGGATTGAAGCAAATGTTTTATATTCATGGATTTGTAGATGGCTTTTATGTTTCAGAAATTAAACATGGATCTTTGGATATAACACATGCTGCATGGAAGTGGGGACAAAAATGCTACAAGATCATGAAAATACAAAGCCACATTTTCAGTGCTGGGGATCATCTTTTAGGAATCACTCTTTTAGGAAATTGTGTGTTCTGGCCAAGTGGAAAGTTCTAATGGGAGGTAAAAACCCCAAGCAGGGCATTGATTCCCACCTGGCAGACAAACCGAGATTGCTTCAGTGCTTAGAGGAACTTGAGGAAATGCGTTGATCTCAGATGGTTTGCTTACAAATTGGATTTTTAAGTTAGAGGTGTGAGACACACGAGTCAGACTAACCCAGCACCAAAGCCGTTTAGCACAAATTATTTTTTGGAACATCAGTGTACAAAAGATGAAAAGAATTAAGGAGCATATGAAGAAGTCATTGCAAGTAAAATTTTCATTCTAAATTTAGTAATTTTTTTTTATTTTTAATGTTTTTTTTTCAGTAAAATGAGGACCCATTGCTGGTATTCAAAATTGCTTGAATGTGTCTTTTCTGATTTTTTTTTGGTGGTCTGTTTGCTTGGTTTTTGTTCTCTCTTTTTTCTTTTTCTTTTTCTTCTTTTTTCTGCACACTGTGCTTTTCGTTCAGGTTCTTGTGACATCAGTGGCAAATGTCTGTGAGGAACTGCCTGGGGCCAGTGTGACTTTCAAAGGATAAGACAATTTGTTACCTTGCCAGTGAAGAGTTTATTACGTTTCTAATTATTGTTATTAGTCTGGCAGGTGGTGCCATGCACGATATTTTTACAACTGCCAAAGTTGCAGATACTTCTTCCGTGACAAAAAATAACCTGAGTAAGATTTCAAGCAAACCAGGCATTCTGCTAGAGTACATTTTATTGATCTTTGCACTAACACAGTGAGTGTGGCACATGAATTTTGAGCTGGAATGTGCTGGCTCCTGAGACATTTAAGTGTAAGAGCAGTTGTAATTAGAGTGTGTTAGCAGCCCAGCTTAGATATGAAGGTATCTCTCCCTCCCTCTCAAGCTGTTTCCTCTAGACTTTGCCACTTGTTGTGTAAATCAGAGACTCATCGTATATATAAACTCTGAGTTCGTGTTAATCACCACTCAAGAACACCGAATATTTCTTTCCCAATAGAGATCTAAGCTCCTAAACGCAGACACTTTGCTTTCTCTGGTTTGTAGGGTTGCATGCAGAGTCAGATCCAAGAAATGAAAGCAACAGCAACGTGTGCATTTCAGCAGGGAGTGCAACACCCCGCTCTGCTTCCTGAGCAGCACAGTCCAGTTCCACCCACTGCTGTCACACAGCAGATGATGGAGCATCTCCTCTCTTCTGCTCCGTGTGGCAACACATCCTTCCCTAAACAGTTTCACATCACTTATCCTGCTCTGGAATACTGAGTAATTTCATGCCACACTATTACCAAAAAGAAGAAATTAATTCGAAAGGAACAGCGCTAGGAAATGCATTTGTTGTTTTCATCCCAGCAGTGTTTTGGTCTCATGAATTGCAGTAGCAGCTGCTTTGCTCTTATTCACGACTGTTACCTTAACAGATGTGTTCTTGTGTTATTCTCTTAATACAAGGAGAGAAATGGAATGTTGTCTTTATTAAAAAAAAAAGTTTTTCTTTTTACATATAACCCCTTTCTTACCTCTTCTTCTGTTTGCCCAGGAATAAAGGACAGTCGCGTTGAGGAGAACCAGACACTTAGGTTTGCTGCAGTTAATCCAGGAGGATTTTGCAGTATTAGGTGGAGGAGCTAAGAGCACAGGGCAGCCTTATTTCCTGACCTTGGGGTTCCATGCTGTGGCTGCTCTGCGACAAAGCATCATGCAAAAATGGAGCACAGACTGGCAGCCACAGGAAATGAATGCAACGAAAATGCATCGATACAATCCTTTAGTGCAGGAGTTGGTGGTTTTTCCTTTCTGTGACAGAAGGGGCTGCAGCTGTGCTCGAATGGTTCCAGGATTTGGCTGACATCTCCATGTCCCTGCCAGGGCTCTGGGTAAGAGCTGATGGAACAGGAGCACAGCCGTGTGCTGGAGCTGTTCCGCAGGGGCTGCTCAGTGGCTGCTGCTGGCCAAGAGTGGCACCGAGTCACAACAGTGGCTGGAAAGCTATTGCATACCTGCCTGCACCTGGTGCAGAGGAAAGATGTTGGTCCCTCCCCTTTCCCCATCAACTCTCATGTTTCTGAGGTACAGGTGTGTACCTCACAGCGTAAACAGACCAGAGATTTTTCTTCTAGGCTGATAAGCCGCATGTTTTCTTTTAGCATCCTTGCTGAAATACAGAAGCATATGGCATGAACTCCATGTGCCCCATGCACACTGAGGAGAAAATTTTGCTTCTAGAGCCAGGGTGGCACAGGAACCTCTGTCCACAGCCCATTAGGAGTACAGTTCAGAAATTAATGTTTGTCTCGCCCATACTCCATGTTTTCTACTAACTGTTGGTACATCTCACACTAAGAGATAATGTGTAAGCATGGCTGTTTTCTTCCAGGCCACCCACTGATCTTTCTCCCTTGGCTATGGCCATTGGGTTTCGCCACTAACGAGAGGAAAAAGCGTTCTGTCTTCCTCCCCAAACTCACAAATTGCATTGAGCAGGCCACCTCTAACAGCCACCCAAATTCTGGTGCCGTTACTATTTTCTATGTAGCTTGGCTGATAAGGATGCAACGTTAAAGGAATGACAAAGGTTACTTTGGATTGAACTGGTGGGATCTTCTGAGGCTGTGCTGTAGCCGCTGGGGCTCTGGATGCCACAACACTGCCTGCTTCTGTCTAAGGAGAAAAGGAGCAGCACAGGTGTGAGGAAGCTTGCATTGTACAGCAGTGTTATCTACAATGCAGACAAATGATTTATGATTGCATGTTTCACGTAGCAGGAATGATATTGCCAGGGGTAAGAATAAGGAGGAAAATCCGAACTTGCTTCGGGTGACAGACACCTTACAAATGACGAGGATCCTTTTGAATTTTCTGGCAAGTCTCATCAGGACAGTCCTGCAGCAAGAAGGGAGATGTGACTTTCCCTTTGCAGTCAGTTGAAACGGCTCCAGAGGAACCGCTGTGCGCTGCCTGAGATCTCGAGAGGCAGCCGGGGGAGCGGAGCCATCGCGGTGACGGTGCCAGGCTGTGTGCTCCTCTGTTCCATTCCCTATGGACGTGGGCATCATTTTCATGGGCAGCTCTGACCGCGTTTCCTTTTGCTTTATTGAAAGAAATGAGAAGCTCTATAATCAGCAGAATTAACAAAATTTCGTGTCCAAGGGCTTTCTGTTCCCTTCCAAAGAGCAGGAGGGCTGACCCCTGGGGTAGCTATGGCAGGTGACAGCTGGCAGCAGCTATGGGGAAATTCAGAAACGCTCTGCTGCTCACAGACTGAGCAGGGTCAAGAGAAATGAGGAAATCCCTGTACCACTGGGAGACTGGCAAGAGAACTTCAGTGCTCACCTGAAGCTGGCTGAGTGGTGTACAGCAGAATAAGGTTTTGATGTTGACCATAATTAATGTTAATATTCGAAGTACAGTCCCATCTAAAAGCAGTCAAGGCTTTATTAAGATAAATACCTTACATAGGCACGCAGTGTCTGAGCCTTGAAGCAGCTGCATCTGGCCCGATCTAAACCACACATAGTAACTCCGGGTTGAACTCTGGAATGAACCATTCTGTTCTTTCTCTATTTTCAAGCAGTTTTTTTCTCCTTCTGACAATTTGAATCATTTATTTAACTGGATCAATGGGAATGTTTCTAATCCTGCAGCTATGCTGTGATGCACATTGAGAGGTGTTCCTGTTGTTCCATCACTTTCCCCTTAGCTCCATGGGGATGCTTTAGGACCAGGGGTCAGCATGAGGTGCTCAGCCCACACTCAGAGCCTTGGGGCTTGCCCAGCACTCTGCTTGCAGCCACTAGATGGCACATTGCAAAAGGCTGTCTGCACCCCAAAGAACAACTCGATGTTTTCGGTCTCAGTATGATTAAAGGATAAATAACATTAAATGCGTCTTTAATAGGAGAAAACTCACAGCATTGACAGCAGTGATTAAGTTCTATTAAGAGGTGTTATTTTGGACACGGGGCGATTAGTGTGTTCAAACCACTTCATTTCCAGGCTTTAGCACCTTGGTCATTACTAACTTAAATCGTAAAGTTCAGTGAGTCACGTTGTGAATAGTTTTATTGGTTCCACGTTGGGAAAGAAATGGAGGTTTGTGAAGTTCCTTGATGACTTATGTTTCCAGATTTCCTAAATCGTCCTATTTGTGCTTTCTGTTCTATATTTGGTCTTTCACCACTGAAGAAATTTTAAACTCTGCCTTTGCAAATAGTAAAGATGGCATGGCAGTTGGGAGCACCGTGGCACTTCTACAGGTTTGCCAAATGAAGAGAGTTGGAGTTTGGGCTCATGTGCACACAACTGCTAACTTGCCATGGTTATCCTGGGGAGGAACTTGGGAACTTCCCTTATCTTGGGAACTACCTCCAGGGGCAAGAGTGGAACTGCTCTTACAACTTCTGGAGGAAGGTCCGTGTCTACATGTGTGCTGATGACTGTTGGATAAAACAGGACCTTCGTTTTCCAGTCTACAGTGGTATTGGACTTTCAGTTTTCACCTCTTCATTGTTTTTAGGTCTCAGCTCCATCTTTGTTGTAGCTCTCCATAATGTACTTAGACTTATTGACAAGGCCAGTGAGAATTTTGGTTTATATTTTAGTGTAATTTTAGAGTACATCATTTAGGTCTGTCTTGGATCCTCCAGCCAGTTCTGTATTCATTACATTGTTTTCTAGTCTCGTTGGCTTGTATTTTGTTTTCTGAAAATGTAATTTGTCATCTTTTTGACATTTTTTTTAATATCCATTATATTATGAGGCTTCCTTCAAAACATTTTTTGTGAAAATAATAATAATAATTAAGATCTTGATATATTTCAAGATCCCAGTGCCATGCAACAAGGCTTCCTTTAAGATCATTTTAATAACCTTTAAGTGACTGGGAACACATTTTTGTTCTCTCCAAGCCAACTTCTGGATAAAAAGACATGTTGGCTTCACCTAGTTTTGGCTTTACCATTGTCACCTGTTCTGTTAAGTCTGTTCATGATTTCAGTGCTTGATGAGGTGACTCTTGCATCACTTACCTGCCACATTACTCAGTTTTGGAGATGTTGATGGTGGAGTGCCTTTCTCACAAGTCACCTCTTTCCCTTGTTGTATTAGCCTGCCTGAAATTCATCTGATTTTCTGTTGTGGTCATGTGCTGTAGAAATGTTTATTGGGATAAGTCCTTCGTATTCTCTTCTGTGTACACGTGTGTGTGTGTGCCTGGGCAAGGCAAGGCAAGACAGCTCCATAACTCCAGGGAAAATGGAGGAGGTGACTGCGAGTCACCCACTTACTCACTGGCATACGCTGTGGGAAACCTGTATTTTGTGGTTTTGTAGTGCACTTGCTTTTTAGGCAAGGCAGGCAAGAAGGCAGACGTCCCCTTCTCATTACCAAATTTATCACTTACAGCTCTTATGTAAAGCAAACTTAGTGTCAACTCTGAAATGAAGAGCTGCATTGGAAATCACACCTAACTCCAGCAGGTGCTGAGCTGGCAGTTTCGCAGGAGATTGCGAAATTTGATCACACAATGGGAAATAGAGCCACTCCTCGAGGGCAATATCTGGAAACATAATGGGGAACCACCCTTCAAAGGCGATCCGTGTAATAATGGGGCTTAGAAACACTTTCTACCTGCTTTGCTTAGAAAATTATGAACATTTTTAATAGTGTTACTGGTTTTTGCACAAGCACACTGTATTTAGATGTACCTCAGCTAGTCCTGAGCTCAGACACACCCAAGGCAGGGAACTGCCCAGCGTGCTCTTGCTGCTGCCATCACAAGGTGGAACCTGCTAATGAAATTTTCCGTTCTCTTTATGCCCCAATATTATCGTTAGCTCCTCTTCTCTGCCTACAGATCACATCCTTTCAGTCACCTCCTGGGAGCTGTAAACCCCTCGAGTAAGCCTCTTGCCTTTCTACGCTCATGAAGGTGAGCACCCAGCAGTGCTGCTCTGGCCCCGTGATGCTGTGCTACTCGATGTCTTTCTTCCTGAGATTGCCATAAAGATTGCACCTGTGCATGTAGTCATGCACACCGCAGCCTCTGAATAATGTAGGCTCACAGAAAAAGACTTCAAAGAATCGTAACACGGTTTTAAAGGGCTGGGAGGAGAGGCTGATGGGAAATGTTATAAGAATTCAACGTTCCCTGCTTAGCTAAGCAGTAATTCAGAAGGACATGTAAACTGTGTGTGAGTGTTTCAAAGAAAACAAAAAGCACACAAAAGCTGTGCGCACTGCCCTGGTGTTGTAGACAAAGA
This sequence comes from Penelope pileata, assembly GCA_013396635.1. NCBI lineage: Eukaryota > Metazoa > Chordata > Aves > Galliformes > Cracidae > Penelope > Penelope pileata. Next base: position 201,473 of record WBMW01006396.1, on the reverse strand, counting down.
GCAAGGAAGGGAGAGGTGTGCAGCAAATTGTGTGCTTGGGTTTGTTGTTTTGTTGGGCACTCACACGTCGGGATCAGGGTAATGGAAATATTTAGGCAGATTTGGATATTATTTGATAGCGATATGTGCAAAGGGAAAGAAGGTGCAGGGATTAGCAGTGAGCTGAGAGAGCCTAGATGTGAGATCAATTACCCAGGAGCTCATTAGCCAAAGGGAATGAACATCCTTCCTTCTTGTGCTGTGGATACGATGTTGGATCCCTATCGCATACCAGATCAAAACGCTGATTCTATCATCTCTCACAGGCACTGAAGAGTTAACACCACACTCCTTTCTGAAATCTTCCACAGCAGCTGCTCTTGTCAGGCCAAGGAAACCGTTGGTGTAAAGGGAACCAGCGACCAGCAGATCCCAGAATTGTCTTAACAGCTGGAACTGGAAAGAAAACACTGCAGGTCAGTGCATTCTGCCATGCTATAGATCAAAAGTGCAACGGACATTGTCCTTGTCTCTCAATAATTAGCACAGAGAAAGAAAGAAGAAAGATTCTGAAAGCTTAAGTGTTACTGTAGAGTGAAAAATATTCCCATTCACTCTCAGTGAGGCACTGTGATTCAAATGGGAACTCTGAGGTGCAAAAGGCTGTACAAAACGTATGCAGCAACAACAGAACAAATAATTTAACGCAAAGTTGGGTGGCGTTTCCTGGCTAACTGATCTGTCAGAACTCAACCTCATTTTTTTTTTGTATGAAATACTTGGTTTGAGAAGTTGTCATTGGAAATTTGTATGCTAATAGGCATCCAAAAAGTCTGGTATCTGTGCCATTAGGAGCCTGCGTGCTATGAAAGATGGTTTCTGTCGAACAGGGATTAAACACTGAACTATAGCAGGGGCTTTTGGAAAGGGGCATCTTGATATTGGTAGCTCAAGAAAATTAAACTCTTAGTAGTAATTATTACTTTAATGATAACAAATCCAGTTATGCTAACTGAATGTAAAGAAACTCAGACAAGCAGTTGACACATGGAAGACAAGTTTATTTACAGTGATATTTCACAGGAAAAATCCCCCAAACACGGGGAGGCACATAAAAAATAACAGTCTTTAATTAAATCATTTACACTTTAGGACACGAGGCTTCCACTCTTCTCAAAAGAATATTTCTGTTCCTGCCATGACCCTGCAGACTGCAATGGTACATAAATAACATTGCAGATGTGCTAGGATGAAAGCAGTCTTCTACACTCATGACAGAGTGGGCTGTAAATAAATACATCTCAAAGCAATAGAAGAGGCCAACAGAACGTGATTTGTCTCTAATCACAGAACTCATACCATGCTGTGAATGCCCCCAGTGTATACAACAATTTTATGTACATATTGAACATATACAGAGGCCTGGAGACTCTCATAGAGGTGAATATTCACGTTGGTTGTGATGATCCATGGGTACAGGCATGAAATCAGGCACACAGAGTCTCTCTCCTTCCTTTTATAGACACATTTCTCTCTCACTCACTGCAGATTTTGGACTTTTCATGCAACGATGCACTTGGGGAAAATTCACCCCAGCTGAGACAGAAAATGGAAAGGTACCTGGAACAGCTGAAAAGCAAGGGGTTACCTCGTCTTACTGCTGGGGTGACAAAACTGCCTGCTGGAACAGCACTCTCAGGCAATTCTGTTGCTGTTATCAGCTGAAGGGTTTTGCTCTCAGATAGCGAATCCTTTTCCATGGAACAGGGCTGGCTCTTAGCCACTGCCTCAGCACAGCTTGTGTCAACGGTGGTCTGGCTCGCGTTGCAGTCCTAACAGGTCCCGCTGCTGTGCCCTCGTCTCCCTGTGCTACGGGCACGAGGTTGCGTTTGCCCAGGTTGGGAAGGTGTTCAGGTTGAACAAGGATGAAGCCCAGGTGTTGATGGCTAGAGTTATCGTCAGGACTCCCAGGATGTTGAGTACAAACCCAGCTTTGGCCTGGAATTATAAAGCAGAAAAGTTATCAGTTGAATGGAATGCTCTTTTTCCTTCCATGCTGATTAGGGTTGTTTTATGATTTGTTTTTCTGGCCTGCTTCTTTGGCTCCTTCTCGCAGCTCCACCAGAGCTCCATCAAATTACATTTAAACGTGTTTTCTTCACAAAATATAACTTGTATTAGGGGAAACTGTTTCCATTGGATAGAACTATTAAGCTAGAAGTCCTGAAATCCTTTTCATCCACCTATGTAGGGCTTTCTCCTTTGACCTGGTATTGGTACCTAATGTTATTAACTGGAAAGTTATCAAGAGACGTGACATCCTTGTCCATCCTTCTTTACCATATTGAGAATGGGCATCAGGGCAGCCTAGTGAGACTTGCTGGGCTTTGCCCTGGTCCCTGCAGAAGGGCTGTACAGGTTACATCACTCCTTGACATCCTGGATCAGATCTACCTTTGGGCTTCTGGAATAGTTACACATTGCCACTGGAACATCTTCAAGGAGCCTTGGCTGTTTTTTAAAATCTCTATAGCATCTTTATAAGGCTGTAAAGAGATTAGTAAGAGTGATCCTTTCTTAATTCATACACGTATCTTCTTCTTTCCATTTGGCTCCAGTAGAGTCAATGGACTCCAGACACAGTGAGTGTTCTAACACACTTTCAAAAGCCAATATTAGAAAAAGGAAAGATCAAAACTAGTGATGAATATTGTGAAAAGAATGTGGTTTTGCTCACCATATCTATGACCTTGAGGTGTCCATATGAGAAGACAATGGCGTTAGGAGGAGTGGCCACTGGGAGCATGAATGCCAACGATGCAGCAAGCGTACAGGGCAGCATGACATAGAGTGGATTGAGGCAGATCGACTTAGCCTAGGCAAGCAGGGAGAGAACAGATGATGTTTTCGATATACAAAAATGCATAGAACCCTTTTGGCAGAATACTGATTGCATTTGTTCATGTCAGAAATCATTTCTTTCACAAGTTCTGTAGCCACTCTTATTTTGGTTCTGCTTTAGCAACTTCTACTCAATGTCTTTGTGCAGCAGAAGCAAGAATTGCGTTTGTGGTCAATGCTTTGTGCTTCTGATTAACAAAAAATTAAATTATTGGTGGAAACTGGGAAGGTGAGTGGGTCATTTTAGGGACTAGCTGGAGGCTGGCTTTTGCAAAAGGATTTTGGTGGGACTTACTCCAATTTCAACCTGTAGCCACCTTTTCACCCTGCAGAACTACATCTACCCCAGCAACAGGATTCTCCTGTGGAAATTCAGAAGTCTGAATTAGGTCACAGACCCTGACTAATGCTATCACCTTTAGAGACTTCTGGAAGGCCAGTGGCTGGAGTGAAATACAGTAATGGAATGTTGCAGGGAAACAAATGCTGCTGCTGCTGTCTGTGTGCAGAACAAATAGGAAAAAACAAGTGCAGCTGGCAGTGACCTCACGAGGTTGTTTAGGCCAGAAGGCAAAGTCTGATATGGCAATGAATTTAATCCTTTTACTTTTCCCCAGCAATGATTTTAGAAAGGTTGAACTAAGCACATAGTATGGGTGAATATATATGCATTCACCTACATAAATGTGTGTTTTAAGTCTTTTAGGAACATGAAGCAGCACTTGCTTGTGTCAGCCAGTTACTTCTTATCATTGAGCATACATCTGCCTGGAGCAGGTGTGAAAGCTGTCCTTATAAGAGCGTTCTGAACTTACCATTGAAGCCAGAATAGGGAGGAAGAGGGTAGTAGTGGCCACGTTGCTGGCACACTCAGTGAAAGTAGCAATGAGGAGACACAACAGGAAAGCAATCGCTGCGGGAGGGATGCTCTCCAGAGGAGTCAGTTTGCTGCCTAACCAGTCAGACAGACCAGATTCCTGTAACAGAAGAAAGACACCCGTCAGGATAGTAGGCTGGAGAGGAAATACAGTCCATATCACAGTCCAATGACATCTCCCTTTCCAATTCTACCTTATGGAACTCCCCATGTAAACTGCTTTCTGTAGAAAAACAAGCAGAAGCTGTTAGCACTGTGCTGGAGACGCAGCCTGGGTGCGTTATCTCCTCATGCTTGCCACATGGATTAACTTTTGTTTAAAAGAATCTTTGGTGTATTGGGGTATTTTCTTAATCATCCTCTTCTCTAGAAACACAGTTAATCGTGCTGCCTGGCTGTATCATGCCGTTTGCACGGGAAACAAAACAAATCTCTTCTAATTGCAGGACTCCTAAGGATGAAGTCTGCCCGGCTGCAGCTAGCGGAGGGATGCGCGTTTGGTGCTACCATTGTGCCCCCTGGTGTCCTGGGAGAGCACCCAGGGAAAGCAGGAGAGAAAACACCCTCAGAGACCGGGTGAGCAGAGGAATGTTACCTCGCTGCCTTTGGCTAAGGCAAAGCCACCTCCCAGCAGTAGCACAATGTTCCATGGCATTTTCTTGTGAACCACTTTCCACTCCAAGAGAGCTGGAGGCGCTCGGATCTTTGGCTTGCTGTCTAAAGTCCGAAAAAGATTTGGTGATTGTATTATGTTCTTCAAAGAAGGGAGTACTTGTCAGTGAGAGGCAAGTTTTAGTCTGAGCACGAGGAAACATTTCTGTCAGCAACATCAACAAGACTTCGGAATGATCTCCACAAGCAGATGATGACTCTCGTCAACTGGCATTTTAAAACTTGACTCGCAAAAATACTAAAGAATAATCTGTAGCTGCTCAGAGAGGCATAGCAGAGTAGATGGAAAGGAAGAGTGGGTTAGAAGTATGGCAACATTTCTACAGAACGGTCTCTGTTTCTGCTAAGTGGTGTATTCTCTCCTGAAGACTCCAATTGGAGAAGTTTTAGGTAGCTACACACTAGTGTCTGGAATGCCACTGGGATAAGAATTTCCTGCTCAGTTAAATCATAAGAAGCAGAGAACTTTCAAGGAATATTTGCCTTGACTAGCTTGAAACATAGAACTGCAACTACACAGGAAGAGCAATTTGAAATTTCCTTTGTGAATCTAAAATATAAATCTTCTGATGCGCTCATCCTGGCAGCTGGGTTTTGATGCCTTCAGTGAACTCACCTGTTTGTTCGCCTTTAGTTCTGACAGCAAATTCAGAAGGGATGATGAACAACAGAATGGCAATGAAGATGGCGACTGTAGCATCAGTGACGTAGCTGCAACAGATCAGTCAGAAAAACAGGAGTGTTTAGATGCACAAGGAACGGAATAAAGTGGATAATGCAATAATAAGTGAAAATTTTTCTTCTAAACTAGGTGTGATGCTAGATTAATTCACAGACTAGGCAAGGATAACACCAGCAGGGAATCCACATAAAATATCATTTGGGAAGAGAGAAGTTAGGCTGTGCTTTATAATTTGAGCATTTCCTGATTTATTTTGGCTCAAAGTGAGGAGCAAAAGGGATGGTACCTTGTATCATCTTTGTTGAAGAGAACAGTTGCCCACCCTGTTATGAAGCCAGGCTCTCTTGTAAACCAGAGCAGGACCAGCAGTATGAAGAGAACCAAAACTGCTATCTCTGCAAATTTCATTGTACCCAGTTTCTTGTTCTCATTCTTGATAATTTCATAGGCCTGCTTCTCCTTAGCCTTCACAGAGACATCTTTCACACAACCAAAATTCTTGCGAAAACTGGAAAAAATGAACAAGAAATATTAAAGAAATTTGACAGATGTCCTAAGAGTTAAGGATCCAAATTTTGTAACTAAGCTGCGTTGTATTACATATAGATGTATTTACATAAACTATGTATAATTATTGTCACATCAGCTGTCACAGATGTGGACAGTAACTGCATTGTACTCTGTGCTGCCAAGATTCAAAAAGAACTTTCCTGCCCCTAAAAACTCGTGATCTAAATGTGAGTTGTTGTCTGGACACACAGGGCAATAATGACAGCATCAGTGTGACTGACATTGTACAATCACCAGGAAGTAAACAGTTGCAGAGTTTTAAAAATTACTGAACTTGAAGAATAAAATATCATTTCAGGTATCTGCAAAGCTCGTTCCAATGAAAAGAAAAGAGGTTGAGGATAATACAAAAGTGATAGGACATTAAATAGGTAATGCGGGCTGGCTGCATGGGGTGATTACTGTTGGAGTGGCACAATGTTAATCCTGCAGGGCTGCAGCAACTTTCGTCACAAAGGTATTTACCAGCTCTGTGCAGAAAGCAATTTCCTGGTTTGAAGCACAGCAATCTTTTAGGGCATGAAAGCAATGCTGCAGAACAGGTTGCATGCAGCTACAGCTCCCTATTTCCAGCTAGAGAGTACATTATATGATTTGATCAGGTTCTTTGGAGAAAAAGTTGCAATGTTTTAACAGATACTTGGTGTGCATTGCTGCTGGGCTCTGTTGTATGGGTGCTCGTTTAGTTGCCATCTAAATTTCGATGATAGAATCACTTCTGGTGCTTAATGGGTGCTTAAGAACAGACCAGCCATCTGTGCAGTAACATAAAGGTACTTACTCAAAGCCCATGTACAGAATTTGCAGCCAAATCCAGCACAAAGCCAGCAGTATGACCATGGTGGGAAAAGCAAAAGAGAACCAAGAGGCGAAGTTGATGACGTTGCCATTGTTAGGAAAGATCCTGCAAAATGTAGATGGCAGTCAGCATCCAAAACTCTGGAGTCTCTTCTGTATTCAGACAAGAGGAGGTATTTTGAGGCTCCCTAAGGAAGAGAAGCTAACTTCCCTGCAAGGTTAGCAAGCTGGTATTTTCCTTCTCTGTATTACCTAGAACTCAGCTGTTGCAGGAAGATCCAGCTCAATGGATATACATTCCCAAATTCAACCAGACTTACTCATCAACTTGTCCTTTCAGGATCAGATTTGGTGTTGTCCCAGTCAGAGTTGCAATCCCTCCAATACTGGCTGAGTAACAAATAGACAGAGACATTCCCTTGCAGAGTTTCTTGTGCTTCTCATCTAGAAGGTTTTCATTTCTCTGTTTGTCTTCCTCAACTGCCAGAACATGATTATTACCTAGGTCCCAAGACAGAAACAAAGGCGTTACAGAAGCTGGGTTGGATAAGAAGAGATCTTGTGCCTGTGAATTTCAGTACTTGAAGAGTAGCACACAACGGACTCAAAGCTGAAGGAGCCAAATTTCCTCATTTTAGGAGGCTGGTGTTGTTAATTCTTGGATGTTCTGTCAATTTTTATTAAGTGTTGGTGAAAATGACAGTTCTTCAGGAGAAGTTATGTGATGAAGTCTGAATATACCGCTGGTGCTTCTCAGTGAATGAGGGCAATGTTTGAACTGCTCATAGGGGGGAGAGAGAAAAGAGTTCAAGGAGGAACAACAGAGCCGGGAGAGCTGGAAGGAAGGCAGCTCTGTACCAGCACTGGCTGCAGGCACTCAGGTTTATGTTCAGAAATACTACAGCTGGCTCCAAGATGGAAAAAGGGAAGAGAGCTGCTGAAGAGATATTGTTGCATGATTATGAATCTTTGGATTAGAAAGATCATTCTTGGGATTAGAAAGATGATTTTAATCTCCAACCTTCAGGCATGAAATAGACCAGAATTTTTCCCTCAGAGATTTCCTGTTGCCTGATAAGTTACACAGTAGATTATAATTGAACTAACACAAATATATGGGGAAATATCAAACCTAATGTAAAGTCTTCAGCTAATGGAGAGTATAAACATTTTGTCGTTTTATCAATTAGTTATCAGCTCTTTGCTGGCTATTTCTACCTTCAGCCAAGTCAGCAGATCTTACAGTGCTTTTGGCCGAATCATGGAAGAGCCTCACAATTGCTGCATGACACAGCTGGGATGTTTGAGGTACACTCCTCTTTTAGCATTTAGCAGCATCTATTACGCCAGCGAAGAAGGCATCAGGACATCCTCCATCATCCTGAAGAGAAAAAGCACCCATAACCCATTCACCTTTTTGCTCCGTTTCCTTGCAGTCATTTGATTTCATTGGCTCTTCTTGCAGCTCAAAGGCCTTGTTGATGCTCTCAGAATGGCCGGCTGTTTCAGATGCCATTTCCGAACTGTGCAGCTGGTCCAAAACCGCCTGTGCGATGGGCACCATCATGGCGGTGGTGGCACTGTTGCTGATCCACATGGACAGGAAGGCGGTCACGAGCATGAAGCCCATGAGAAGTCTGAAATGCAAAGGTGTGAAGAAGCCAGTTCAGGTCCCAGGACCGTAACAAAGCTTTGGTCACAAATGCTGGGTTTGGAAAACGCCTATCAATTCACACCTAGCCCCTCCTCTTGTCACTCACAGAGCAGACTGAACTACAGTGAAAATGTAACACATTTTTCTATGTGCAGTTTCACCAATTGTGCTTTTATGTTCTTACAACCAGCAAAGCAGGAGCTGAAATCCTGGAGCCATTTACCTAGCTGGTATCCTGCTTATTTTACATGCTTCAGAGGAAGAAATACCATCTCAATAACATACATTAATGTGTTATAATATATTGAGAAGAGGAATTTCAAGGCAAATGTGATCCCAAGTGGCAACCAGTTTAAACCATAAGGAAAATAATCTATCTTTCTTCTTATTATTTTTTTGGTAGATTTATCCTACCTCTATCATTTAAGAGTCTCTTTTTACTCATATAAAAATCTAATCCTTGTTTCAGTATTACTCTGTTATTTGTCTCAGAATTATTCTGTAGATGAGATGTAGATTACATATCAGATGAAGAGGGTTTTATCTTCTATGCGTTTTTGTTCTATTGCTTTGTAATTTCCTTCCCTATTCCCTCCTCTTATGATCTGGGACAAATTAAATAGAGCAACGTAGCCTCTGCATAGCTTAAAGCCATAGTCTGGCAAACATTTCTTGTTTCCAAAACAAGCATCCTGTGTTTTCTCTTCTCTTTGCAGTCAGTATAATATTTAGAGTGCATGTTTTCTGTGTTTCAGCTATAGCCTTTCCTGGTTGCCTAAGGCTGTGCTCCTGCCCAAGCCCGACAGCACCCCTGACTTTTCAGAACTGACTCTTGTTGCTATTTCTCCACTGAATGTCTTTTGGAATTCAAAACAGAGGCACGAGTCTGTAACACATCAAAGGAGCCTCACCTGCAAAGTTTGCTCAGGCACGATCTAACTCATTTGGGCTGCAGAATACCATTTTTAGGATACGATTTGCAGGTTCACATGGGAGGCTTCAGGCAGCACTGATAGGAAGCAATGCATTGAAACCCTTTATCCCAGCTCGTTTTCATGGCTGTTACTCACAGGGCCGGCCGGACACCAGTGAAGAGCAGGACCCGCAGAGCCACGCGCTTGTGTAGGTTCCAGTTCTCAATAGCAATGGCCATCAGCAGTCCCCCAATAAAAAGCATATTGGAGTCCTTCAAATACTCCCTGCAGACCTGCAACATGGAGCAAGGGAAGGAAAACAGCGATAAGAAACCGGAACTTAGAGAGAAGGCGTTTTCTGAGGAAGGACCTTGTCCCAGAGATATTGGTAGAATCACAGAACCATAGTACGCTACAGATTGCGTCTGATGAATTAATTTTCTTCGATATCAGATTAGCAGCTCCACCCAGAGTTCACTCCGGGCATGTGCAAGGTCTGTTCCACAAAGGGAACCGATGATTGCCTGCGTAACGCTACTGCAATCTTTTCCTCTTTGCACCACACTCCGGAAATCACCCTGCAATGAATCCCCAGACAAGAGATGGCCAATCAAAACCACAGGCAGACAAGACCAGGATCTCTTACTGTTGTCGAATCCATGATGTTCATGAGTGGGAACAGCAGGACGGGAAGGAGTGCGGTGACAGCCAACGGCAAGGCCTCTGTGCACCAGAGCAGTGCCATCAGTATGATAACGTAACCACATTGTGCCACCTGCAAGGAGGGAGTACGTGCAGTCAGAACAGACTGTACAGCTCACTTAGGCTTTGAGGAGGTAACAGCCCATCGTTACATTCATTGCCTGATAAAGGGATTTGGGAAAAGGTTATTTTCTGTCTTTTTCTCCTGTCTGTCTCCCTGCTTGTGCAGATCCTAATCAAACTGTTCAACAACCTTATCAGAACGGCAAGGGAATGACAAGAAACTTTGGAAAAGAAACAAATAGATGACTTTGAACCTTTTACGATAAGGGATTGGCAGTCTCTGTACAGATGTCTTGATTTCACTGGTGCTGGTGTTTTGTTTTTAATTATTTCTGTCTTTGAATTGCAGAAATAATCTTCGCTCCACTCATGGTTTCTCCACATTTTTCTCTGTGTGTTTCAGGACGTGGCCCAGATGAACCCTAGCTAAGTGCAACAGCCTGAATTCTTTGCCTTGAAAGTATTTTTATCTTTTTTAAAAATCAGATTTTCAGCTCAGTACAGACTTTGAAATGCTGACAAACTGGTCACAGATCAGTTTCAGCTTCCATTGGTTTTGTGTTATTTATTTGAAGGAAGTATGATCCTGTGTTTCATGTTATCCTTTTTCTGAGGAAACTTTGATTTAGTTTTGCAGTGAACAATCTCTCCAAATGTTATGTAAAAATACTTAACTCAGTCCTGGACACTAGAAGAATTCAAAATAACATCACAAGATGGCATATTGCTGGGCTGCTGGCAAAAAAAAGGACACTGCAGGATGCCAGCACTGGTCAGAGCCAAGGATTTGGGAGGAAAAAGTGGTCGCATGCTCCTGGATCAAGAAGGTCTGCTTGAAATACACTGGGCAGAACAAATGGAAGGGTACTGATGCTTATTGACTAAGTAATGAAGAAAAAGTGGTGGAAAATGTGATGGGGAGATTACAGAGGATTAAACCCAAGGACTGCAATAACAGCCGGTGGGACAAAACTGGAGATGATTTAGAACACACTCAGAGCTTCTGCTGAAGCAAGGAAGGTAAAGAGCTGGGAAAGGAAAGGATGAACAGAGAGCTGAGCAGTCTGGAGGAAAGAAGAAAGTAATCCAGGGGGCAAATTACCAGGACTGGAGAAATAATGCTGAAAGAGATTCCTGGAGAGATAAAAAATGCCTTTTGAGCCTTATGTTTGAACAAGAGCAGTAAGAACCTTAATTACTGATTCCATCAAGCACTGAAGACATTTTCCCATTTTGATGAGCCTTTTTCTCTTTTTGTTATGAAGAAACATCATTGGGTCACAAAGACAACCCACTCCCTGTATGGAAAGCTGTCTCATTCCTCTGCCTTTAGACGAAATCTTGCATTGTCTGCTCTCATTTATGACAGTTCAGTGTCGGGTGCTATGCCATTAGATGACAGGTTCGTAGCTCAACAGGACAGAAAATGTAGAATTTTGTCAGGTAACTGATCTGCTTGTGGCTCTGCTGCTGCAGTGCCAGCTTTTGTGGCCCAGCAGCACCACAACTCAGGGTTCCAACCCCAGAAACCTTCCTACAGTTTACCAGGGGAAAGGTGTGTCCGGAGTCTTTTCAATCTTTGTGTTGTAGCTGACTGCATAGATACCAGAGAGTCATTTCCAAACGGTAACTGAACCAAGGCTGCCACCCCACTGATTGGCAAAACTGAGGATTTCTGTCTGGTAACCATAACTCCAGCAAATACAAAAACAACGGCTCCATTTCTGGCTACTTCACTTTACGATCCAGATCCCTTTTAACTTCAGTAACACTTTGGCCTATATAAAGTTAACTAGCCAAAAAAAAAAATTAAAAATCCCTTCTTTGTTTTTCTTCTTAGCAAGCTTTTAAGTGATAGTTTAAGCTCTTTTATTTGCACAGCAAGGGAACAGGAGGACATGCCTGATCAATCACCGCATTTCACCTCTGCTGCTCTATTCTCGCTTGCAGCCCTCTGCCCTTAGCTCCAGAAAGTCCCAGAAAACACTCAGAAAAAGTGCAGTGAGGAAGAAGGAGATATGGGACAGGCTGCAGAAAAAGACAGGCAGGTGAAGGTAGAGGGAAGAATGGGGAAGAATTGGGGAAGGAGACTGGAAGGGGACTGGGACTGCCTATATAATGATTCTGGGACTGGAATAAGAGAGCTGAAGACCAGAGATGAGATCTGTGTGCATGAACAGAGTGAGAAATAAATGAGAGTGAAGAGTAACCCGACTGCTGGCACCCTGCCTGCTCTCGGTGCTGTATTGGAATGATCGATGGCTCAGGAATGCCAGCCCCACTGCTGCAGGTTTTTGCACTTAACTTCTCCTGAGGGAATCCTCAGTGATGTGTCTTCCAGAACTCAGCATTTTAAAGCATTGTTTGGGGAGATTATTACAGAAATAACGCTAAAAAGAGGGAAATATGGCTTATTTTTCCGAATGTTTCAGATTTCCTTGTCTACTTGACTATGAAAAATGTCTCTTCTATCTGGCAACAACGACAAAAAAAAAAAGCACTATTAAAAGAGGATGTGGAGTAGATACCTAGAGAAGATCAGAAGGTGGATTAGAATTGATCCTTAGAGTATAAATGAGGTTCACAGGTACAAGCTTCAGCCTAGGAAGTGCTTTGCTTAATCAGGTAGGTGGGAGGCATACATTACAAAATCACATGGCTGTTCGTGCTCCCAGAACACCCAGACACAGGTGTGTCTGCTCGTCCATCCAGGTCCTACCGCTCCTGCATCCCCCCACCGTCAGTCACCGCAGAACAAAACGCTCTTCGAGCCACAAACGAAGGAAGTGCCTCCAAGAAAGCATTTGCATCTTCTCCTCAGCTCTGCCACATGAAAGGAACACCTCTGCGGAGAGATTTGACTCTCAGATTTGATTTGAAAGGTTCTTACCTTGGTAGGAACAGCCAGAGGCAGGGGCAGGAACACGAGGGGCACGAGGATGATGATCAGGTACTTCCTGAAGGCCAGAGCCACCTGCCAGAAAGCTGCCATGGTGCCGGAGCTGGCCCGGTGCTGAAAGGAGCAGAGCTGCTGCTGGGGACTATATAAACACTTGGGAATATTAAACATTGACCTCTGGCAGCTGGGTGTTGTTTTTGGATGTAATCAGAGAAAGAAGGAAGAGAACAAAGAAGGGAGGGGACAGGAGAAGGGTGTCAGATCAGGAACTTTCTGACAACAGCCCTTCTGATAACCAGTAAATCCAGGGGAGAATTAACTCCTTGTACCCAGGTCCTTCCTCAAAAGCATCCTGAAAGATCCAACACTTTATTTAAAGAATGGTAAAGCTTTGGACTTTCATAATGCCTTCCTTGAATAGGTATCTCCCATGAGAAAACAGAAACGGCGTGACAATTTTCTTCTACTCTGTTTAAAGGGTAACAGGGGAATGTCAAGGTGTGCTCAGAACTCAGCTCATGTCTCATGACAGCTTGGTATGCTACAAGAAATGCTCAGGGCTAAAGAGGGAAAGCAATGACTCTTTCTGGCTTATCCTGTTGTATCTGGGTGCATTGGGAAAGACTTGGCTGCAATGCAAAAAAATGGCAAGCATCAGGCTGTGGCTTTTTTCACCTTTCTTACCTGTCAGGTTTTTAGGCGCAGCTTTGGTAGCTCATAGGACAATTATTTTTAATTATTTTTTTATTATTATTTTTTAAACTGCTGCTGGGAAATTAGTGGCAATTTTTGCCCCATTTGCAAAAAAACCTTCCGAGATACAAGCAGTGAATTATTTGATTCTGTACTCAAAGCTTGTAATTCCAAAGGGAGTATCCTGTTAATGATACTTGGATGTCTTTATCTGGTAGATCATGCTAGCTAGTAGTTTTTAGATAATGCTGATAATGTTTCCATTTTATTGGTATTAATTGTCACAGCTCTGTTTATAGTTCTGTCAAGTGCAGAAAAAGACACAAGGCCATCTGATGTCAGCTCCACCAGCTTCTGCTGCTCCTCTGTCCCACCCCTCTTCTGCTGGGGGAGGGTTTGTTTCAGTGATGTGCTTGTGGCCCAAGAACAGCGGGGTTTCCTTTGCTGAGCTGCAAACTCACTTGCAAGCTTGATTCAGTCATATTGCTCACAAGAAACAGCACCATGTCAAATAGCTGCCAGCCCTGAGCTCTAGCATTTCACTTTTGGTACAGAAAGAATGAGGGAGAGCTTTCAGATGAATGATACTCCCCACGTTTGCACGCACTTAATGTTGAATTAGCATTCGAAAAGGTGCAGTGGCACAACCAGCCCATGGCAAAGTCATTTTTTTCTGCTTTCTGTTGCGTCCTAAGGAAAGGAAACCCCTCATTCTCACATGCCAGCAGCACGCAGGCTGGCTGCAGCTGCAGGGTTGTCAATGGGAGGGAAGCAGCCGTGCAAAAGAACCTCAGCCAACAAATGGTGCCTTTGTTTCTGCTGCCACTCGTGTCTGTTGCTTTTGGAGATGCTATGAATGAGCTCAGTCTGTCACTGCCAAACCAATGGTTTGTCTTCAGGAGCTCCACCTGCAGCCTGTTAACAGCCCCTTAATCAGCCCAAGGAGTGGTGACAGTTTACATTAATTAGGAACTACTCCAGTTTATATGAATGGGTTAATCCCGTACTCTGAATTGTGCTCATTGAATTTAAAGCATTGGTCTTTGCTCACAGATCTGTTCTTTGAGGCAGTGACAAACCCAATGACAAACCCGATGACAAACCCAAGGCGCAGCCAAGCCCTCCTGCGTGTGACTGTGAGTGCTTTGGTCCTTTAGAAAAAGAGATAATCCTGATGTGCTGCAAACTGCTAGAGTTGATTACACGCTGCTAACTTCAACATTTTCCACGTTCTGCTGCATTTGCAGCGGTGATTACAGCCTGAAGATAAGCACAACACCAGGCGGGGAATGGAAATGTCTTTAATCACCGTTCAGAAACCCATCCCGGCATGGAAGTGCCTCCCAGCAGGGATCACCAGCGCACCCCGCAGCACTGCAAACAAAGCATGAACCCCTCCAGCTCTGCAGGAGGAATAGCCACAGCGGGACACGAACCGGAGCAGCACAGCCTCCGGCCGTGCCGAGCTTCCCTGCTCCCATCTGCGGGGCGGAGTCGGGGCCGGGCCGGGCGGTGACGCTGCTTCCACCGCCTCTCTTCTTGCAGCCGCCATGGCCGCTCCTCCGGAGCCCCCAGCAGCCGCCCCGCAGCCGCCCCCCGCCCGCCGCTGCCGCCCCGTGCCCGCAGCAGAGCCGGTGCTGTTCCTGGGCACGCTGGCACTGGGGCTGCAGGGCCCGCTGGCCACCCAGTACCTCTGGGAGCGGCTGGGGGCTGAGCGTGGCTACCACGGCCCCAACAGCAGCAGCCCCGCGGGCTGTGGGAATGGCAGCGGGGCCGCAGATCCGCTGCGGGAGGTGGGAGCCGGGGAACGGCAGCGGGGCTGTGCCGTGCCCTTTGCGTGGCCGTGCGGGGCGGTGGTGGCCCATGCCCTCACTGTGTGCTTCTCTTCCAGGAGGTGGAAGCATTGGTGTCCCACTGGAACCTCTATATCAACCTCGGGGGCTTCTTCGTGGGACTCTTCTCCGTGACGCTCTTCGGGCCGTGGAGCGACAGCGTGGGCCGCCGGCCGGTGCTCGTGCTGCCGGCGCTGGGCATGGCACTGCAGGCGGCCGTCTACCTCCTTGTCATGTACCGACAGCTGCACGTCGCCTACTTTCTGCTCGGACGCCTGGCGAGCGGCCTCCTGGGGGACTACAACCTGCTCCTGGCCGGCTGCTTCGCCTACGCGGCCGACGGCAGCGATGAGCGCGCGCGCACCTTCCGCGTCGCCATCCTCGAGGCCTGCCTCGGCGCGGCGGGCATGGTGGCCAGCCTGGGCGGCGGGCACTGGCGCAAGGCGCAGGGCTACATCAACCCCTTCTGGCTTGTGCTTGCTGCCAGCCTCGCTGCCGCTCTCTACGCTGCTTTCTGTCTGCAGGAATCGGTGAAGCAGCCCAGACCGGCCAAGCTGTTGACATTGCGGCACTACAGGGCAGTCTACAGGTTGTACATGGCCCCTGAACGCCCCAGCTCCAGGAGGAAGATTGCCCTCTACTCTGTGGCGTTCTTCCTCCTTGTCACCGTGCATTTTGGAACCAAGGAGCTCTTTGTTTTGTACGAGCTCGGCTCCCCGCTCTGCTGGGCCTCTGATCTCATCGGGTACGGCTCGGCCGCCTGTTACCTGGCCTACCTGAGCAGCCTGGCGGGGCTGAGGCTGCTGCAGCTCTGCCTCGAAGACTCCTGGGTGGCAGAGATAGGACTGATCTCCAACATCGCTGGGCTGGTTGTGATTTCTCTTGCTACCACAACACCACTGATGTTTACAGGTGATGCAGAGTTCCTAAATCCCTGTATCTCAGAGGCTTAGCTTGGAGGTGCCAGTAGATCATAGAATCACAGAGTTGGAAGGAACCCATCTGGGTCACCAAGTCAACTGTAGATGCAAGAAGACAGTGTGCTTTGGGGAGTTCAGGAGTGGAGGACGTTCTGCCCCTGTTTCAGCCAGCGTACCAACAAAATGATGGCTTGCTAACAGCATGGTTGGCCGAACACTGGCTTTGAAACTGCAGCCATATAGTCCCTAGAATATTAGGTTTCCAAAAAGCTGTATTACTTCAAAGGCACAGATTAAAGTGCATTGTGAGACACAGGAGAGCAAGTGCAACTAGTGATAGGGTGAGAAGTAATTACCTTAAGTTGTGCCAGGGGAGGTTCAGGTTGGACATTAGGAAAAATTTATTCTCAGAAACAGTGGTCAGGCACTGGCACAGGCTGCCCAGCAAAGTGGTGGAGTCACCATCTCTGGAGGTGTTGAAGAAAAGGGTGGATGTGGCACTGAGAGACCTGGTTTAGTGGGCATGGTGGTGATGGTTGGCAGTTGGACTCGGTGATCTTAGTGGTCTTTTCCAAGCTTTTATGATTCTACGAATGGAGACTGAAAGGTAGCAGGTAGAAACTGCCTGGAGTTTCAGGTTTCTGAGGCTGACAGCTTTCCCTGATCTGCCATGTCTTGCTTACAGGTTATGGGATTCTCTTCCTTTCCATGGCAGCTACTCCAGTCATCAGAGCCAAGCTCTCCAAGCTGGTTGGTGAGACGGAGCAAGGTAAGGAGTTAGCCAGCACACTTAGACCACATCCCAAAACACTTGTCTTGGTGGAACACTGAAACCAAACTGCTTTGGCAGGTTGGGACTTCCCTGACTCCTTTGGGCTCCTGTACCTGTGCATTCACCCTCAGGCCCAGGGTGACATTTTAATTTTTCAGAATAGTTGTCAGTGTTCATCCATTTAAACTCACTGCATTTTCAAGATGAGGATGAGAAAGAAAGCAAGACAGAAAGTCTTGTGTTCACGCTCAGGAGCAGGTCATTCACTCATCTGTTCTGTTTCAAAAGATTTGAGGAGCAAGAGTTAAAATGGATTATATAAGGAGTGGACATTAGTGATTTCCCTGGCGATGACTCTTCTCTGTAGATCAGTAACAGTGGGTAGAAACTCAGTGTTATTAGAGGGTTATATCATTGACCATGGTGAATGATCATGGATAACCCCTAGGAGGAGCGTGTTTGTCCAGGGTTTGAAGGGCTTACACTTGCTGTTACAAACTGCGTGGGAGTGCATCTGCAGGCAGGGATGTGAGGTGGGATGGATCTGAAGGTGACTTTGTAAACTTATTAGAGTGAAGGTGGCACCCACTTGATGCCTGATTTACGATGCTAAGCCTATAAAATGCCGTCTTCTCCTGCATTTAATGTTTAACAGGTGATAAGATGTGCCTGGCAGTAAACAGATTTAGATAGCCCTTTCTGAAGCATTCGTAATTCAACAGCTAGATAACGTCCCTGGCCAGCTCCTGTGGCCCCAAGTCTGGAAGCTGGCATTGCCCACAGAGAAGTTGAGCTTGGTGTGTTTGGCCTGCTGGGCCAGAGCAGTGCTCCCAGCCCCTGCTCCCAGCTCTGCTTGGCAGTGCTGACAGCAGCTTTCTGTCTCACCAAAACCTCGTGTGTCTTTTGCAGGTGCTCTCTTTGCTGCTGTTGCCTGTGTGGAAGGGCTCTGTTCGCTCGTGTCTACAGGAGTGTTCAACTCTCTCTACCCTTCCACCCTGCATTTCATGAGGGGATTCCCCTTTCTCTTTGGGGCCATAATCCTTCTTATTCCAGCAGCTATTATTGGGTAATTTACTTCAGATTTCTAAACTTTTAAGTGTAATATAAAAATTATTATTTAGTCATGGGATAAGGGCTCACAATTTTTAAGGTGTATTTTCAGTTATGCTTATGGGAGGGTGTTTGGTGCCCCTGTAGGCAGAGGTCCAGGTCCATTTCACAGAATCATTAAGGTTGGAAAAGACCTCTAAGACCATTGAGTCCAACCGCCAACCCATGCCCACTGAGCTACGTCCCTAATTTCCATCCCCAATTCTTCTGGCCTCTGGGTCCTCGTGATAACCGACAGCCCGAGTACTGTGGCTGCTTATACTCAGAAACCTTCCAAGTCTCACTCCACTTTTGGAATGGAATCCAAAATCTGGAGTTGAATTTGCAGGTCCTCCTTTATGGAAGAGGTGGAACTCTCGTAGGAGTCTCTCTTCAATTATTTCTCTGCTAATTACAGCAAAAGTTGTGTCGTGATAGGGAATGAATCCCCTGCTTAGTCCTGGGAGAGAGGATGTGTTGGGTTTGTGGTAGAAGTGCAACAGCTCCTGGCAGGATCATTTTGTTCTGTCCCTTTGAAACTTCAAAACTCACTTCATTCAGCAAAGTCCCAGCGTGCCTTTGTAGGCCCTGACTGTTCTTTCTTTCCTTCTTTCTTAGGTGGATAGAAATCCGGGACTCCAGCCCTGAGTACAGTCACTTCTCAGATGCTCCCTCGTCCCCTGCAGATGGCTGAGCAGCAGCCTAGCAACGAGGAGCTGCCCAGCCTGGCAGCATCCATCGAGGACTGCTCTTTATTCTTCCCATGAGGAACAGATTGGCGTGTGAGGGACACCTTGGGTGTCCTTACTAATCTTTAAATGCCCAAAAGTTGGAAGTCGTGGCTCTGGCTGCCCGGAGGAACGTGATTTCCAGATATGAGTGCTCCCTTGGTGTGATGTTGGCTCATCTGGCAGAGAGAGCCCGAGGGGCTGCTTAAAAGCCAATCCAGAGTAAAAGCTGTTGTTGGCCATTTGCAAGGCCAGTTAGTGGTGTTTGGTTTGTGAGGTGGGGGTGGACGATGTGACATGCTTTAGTGGTGAGAGAGAACAGAATTCTGCTGTAATTGCCAGCCGTGTTCTCCTCTGAGCAGCGCAGTGTGCAGCACAAGAGCTGCTCGTGTGGCTGGAGCAAAATGAAGGCAGAGGCAGCTTGACAGTGTTCTGCTGAGGAGAAAGGTGTGTGCTCCAAACCAATTGTGAATAAAAGTCACAGAAATGTTGCAGGGCAGCCCAGGCTCTTGCAGAAATCCTTGTAGTGAGCAGCAGTTTGCCACGGGAGTGCTGTTGCTGTCCTGATTCACTAAGCCATAGTGTTTTGTGAAATCAAATGGCAGAGCCAGCAGCTTCCTCGGCCCGTGTGGGGTGGGGTGACCTGGAAAGAGACAGTACTAATGTCTTTGGAGGTAAATTTTTTTATGTTAAGGGGCATGATTTTGTGTCTGTGACCTCAGTTCTGCTGCCCATCTCAGGGTACGTTGGTGCCAGCAGGCAAACCTCCGCACTCAGAGCATTTGTCATCATTCTTTCCAAAGCATTAACTATATCGCTTCAATCTTATTTATTTTCTTCAAACTGCCATAAACCAGCAGTTCTGTGTACACTGCGTTGCACACAGTGTTCAGATGTATGCAATCATGTTCCTGCTGTGAAATTGCTTAGCAGACACATTGCTTTCTGAATGAATAAAACCCCCATTTTCTTTTATGACTCCTCAAAAGATAGCTTTGCTTGCGCAGCTGTTGATGAGATTTGCTTTGGTCCGTGCTTCTCTCGATGATTTTCGTGCTTCTCCTTTTAGTGAAGACTTTGCAGAGAAGCAGCAGCAGCAGGAAGTGCTCTGCTGTGTGAAGAAGGAGTGTGTGAGACCTGGGTCAGGAAGAGTGCAGTTCTGAAACCTGCAAGGAGCAATCTGAATTTCCTGAACACCAGGGTAAAGCCCACAGCAGTGCCTGGTCTGTAACTACCCTTAATGATGCAGTAAATGCAAAATGTGTATATGTAACTGTTCCCCGTTTGTTAGGAATGTGCTAAAAGCAGAACTGGGGAGTAAAGAAGCAGGGCCTGAAGAACTTGGTGTTACGCCACGTGGTCTGTGTGGCTGTGCCAATGGACATAGGCAGAGCTATTTGTCTCGATTCACAGGCAGGCCCTGAATCAGCCTTCCCCAGGAACAGGGCATGCTGTGAGTGCTGCGTTGGGTGCCTGTGGCTGAACCAATTGTGGGGTGAGCCTCTCCCCTAGCAGCACTCCATGGGCTTCAGTGGTAGCAGCTGTGCAGCGAAGTGAGACCTGTGTGCAGGCTGTGCTGCTGGCAAAGGAGAAATTCAATGGGAACTATTATGCTCTATTTAAAAAATTGAAGTTTTTCTGGGCTCTCCTCCAAGAACTGCAAGCAAATACACGATCTGTGCATCGTGACCGCGGGCAGCAGGTAGAGTCCCCGGGTATGCAGTGAGCTCCATCAGCCCATGCAAAGGTCATAGAGTCATGGAATCACAGAATCATAGACTGTTCTGAGCTGGAAGGGACCCACAGGGATCACCAACTCCAACTCCTGGCTCCACACAAGATCACCCAAAGTTCAAACTCTATGTCGGAGAGCCTCAGCTGAACCCTAAGTGTGGGGCCCTGCAGAAAATGGTGCCTGGAGGATGTGCGTTCCAGAGAGCCCTGCCCATCAGAGGGTGAGAGGTTGTGACGTCAGTAGGCTGCAGGGAGAGAAGCATGTGGCACAGCGGTTGAGATTTAAAGTATAAACCAAATTTATTAATAATATCTGATAGAACAATTTACAACACTTTCTGACGTGGTATGGCAAAGGAATAATGAAGGGTGAGTACAGAAGCATTTATCTCCTTGGGCATGTCTGCTTGGACTGGAGGTGGGTGGGTATGGGATGTTTTGTCAAAAGCAGAGTCAGGTCGTTAGGGTGAGGATAATCACGGAACAGGGAGACAGGGGAGCTCCCCTCTGGGCAGCGGAGCATGAGGTGGGCTCCCACTGCAGGTGAGACACCAGAGCTCCAGAGGACGACTGAATCTTCTCTACAGTGAATGAAGAGGTTAAATGCTAGCGAGCTCCTGGGAAACAAGACACGGAAATCGTACTGTGTTATTCTGGGAAGAAAAATCCACCAAAGCATTTGTGTGGAGCGCCTTTAAAGGCCATGGAGACCTTGGTCTTCAGTGGGTTAGTCAAGCCTTTTCCCTGAACCAAGTTGATTTTACACTCTGGCAGAGTCACCTTTGGGCTCATGTGCTGCCTTTCTCATTATTTAATCTCAAGATTAGATGTGTCTGTTGAATGCTGGGCAGATAGAGCTATTAACCTTTCCCTGCAGAGCAAAGATGCCATTAACGGTGAGCTGATAAGAGCTATCTATAAAGCTTTGATTAAGCACCAGAATATAACTTGTTTTTATTTTTTACGATACGCTCATGAACCTAAGCCAGCAGGCAACGTGTTTATGTTTCTGGTCGTTAAGGCAGGCAGCGAGGCTGCGGGGAGAGCCAGGAGGAGGAGAATGGCCAGGATGGAGCTGTGCCTCCCCACTGCCTCCCAGGAGGGTTGGGTTACCCTGGGCATGTTTTTGGTCAGCGCTGATATCTTGAGCCCTTTGACTAGATAATGCATATAAACATTCCTTAAATTTGGGCAAAAGGTAGAGAGGAACATTCTAAAGCATAGCCCTAAGATATATGAGTTTCCATATACTCACAGAGCAACGACGACTCTACTAAGCCTCGTAAACAGACAACTTCATGCTGGACTTCATGCAGCATTGCAGCGTGTCAGCCTGGGCTGCAGAGTGCTGGGGCAGGCTGCTGCTCCCTGCACATTGCTCTTGTTCCTGCGTGTGTCCTGAGTAAGGAAGTCTTTTTGCATTATTAACTTTGCACCAAAAGAAGAACTCAGGTAGGAGGTGTGATTTCTGGTCCTAACTGCAAAGTGCTGTGTCGTTGCAAGCCTGGTCGCCCTCCAAGCAGATGTGAGAAGCAGGACGAGGCCAGGAGGGCAGAATTCGGAGATGGTGACACATTGGGGTGCCTGCAGTGTTAGCAGTGCTCACATCTCACCTTCACCCGCTCTTAGCTTTGTCTTCAGCTCTCCTGATATTTCAAGGTGAGCAACTGCAAAGAGATCTGGTGGCACTGCAAGGAGCTTGGGAAGGGGAAATGGCTGCTGCTGGAGATTGCAATGAGCAGAGCAGGGACATCCCTGAGCTGAGCCTGAGGAGCTGTGCTGGATAAGTGCTATAGCCAGCAGGGAGACAGCAGCTCTGCTGGAGGAACAGACTGTAGGGGTGTGCAAGGAGCACCAAGAGCAGGATAAGATACAGCCAGCGTATGATATCTCTGCAGTGCAGCATTTAGAATCTTACATATCTGCGTGGATATATATTTCCAGGGTCACGGTCCAGCCCCCTGTGCTTTATGTAGAAATACAGCTGATACAGGGGTAAAGCAGAGACGTCAGATGGAGGGAAGGGTGTTGTTTCAACTGCACTTTTTGCAAAGGCTCTTTGGAAGCTTCGTGTGACCTAAAGTCAAACTGCAGTCCCCAGAGCGAAGAGCACAGCGTGGTTTTGCAGCATGAGGAAGGGAAAGGCCTCAGGGTGGGGACAAGCTCCAGTAATGTGGGGATATCAGTGGGGAAGAGAAAGCTCCTGCTGAGCAGCTTCGGAGGCCTGTGGGTGTTATCTTCCCCAAACACAGGGATTCTGTGAGGGCTTAGCTTCTGTTTGCCCTTTCCTGCTTCACCTTCAGAGCACAGTGACGGGCTGTTCCCTCCTGTGTCCCCTCACGCTGTCCCCCCGCCACTCCCCAGCTCTGGGGGCAGTGTGTCCCCCCCAGGGCCACCAACGCCCAGTGCTGCGCAGGCCGCGGCCTTGTCTCAAGCCAAGCGGTGGTCGGGCCCTGTGGGAGGGAGGGAAAAGGACGGAACCGGGATGGGGAACACGGGGGGGAGAAACTGGGCCCACCTCAGTGGGGGTCACCTGAATGTCCCCGAAAGGGGACAGGGCTGCTGCGCTGGCTCTAGGTCGGCCCGAGGAGCGGGGAGCAGTCCAGGCTGTTGTCTGATCCCGCAGAGGAGTCCCGGGAGGAGCGGCCCTGGAGGAAGCGGATGATTTTGTCGATTGTCGCCTCCTGGTACTCATGGGACCACCTGTGTTCGGGAGGCAAACGGAGTTGAGTTTTCCATTAGGTGCCACGAGGTAGCTCAGTGCACGCGAGCCAGAGCCCCTCTTTGTCCCCTCATCTCCCCAGAGCACCCCATTTCCCACGGGAGATGCACAAGGACAGATGCCACAGGAGAGGCTGCAGCGGGGACCTTTGCTCCCTGGAAGAACCAAAGTGACTCAGTTCCCCTTTGGCCTCTTCGTTCTCTCTCATCCATTTCTCCCAATTGCTTTGTGCTCTTTGCCACCGCTTATGCAAGCTGTTCCCTCCGTCAAGGAGCCACAGGGCAGATGTTCCGCTCACCTACCTGATGCCATTGAATTTCAGGACAGCCCTCATGTCCTTGGGAAGTGTCTCTGGATCAGGCCACTCAAAATGGTCTGTGACGGGTACAATGTTCTTTCCAGAGTTCAGGGCCGTCACGATCTCCTGCGGGAACACACAGGTGCTCAGGGTACGGCTGCGTCACCCCGTAGAATCATAGAACATTAGGTTGGAAGGGACTTCAAAGATCATCCAGCTCCAACCCCATTGCCATCATCCACCCTCTCCCGCCCATCCGGGCTCTCCCTGCCGTTCCCCTCACCTTGTGCACCCAGTCCTTGCACTCGGGGTCTCCCATGCACTTATCGAGCGCGTGGGGTGATAGCACTAGCACGAAATTGCGGGCGCTCAGGACGCTCTGGGTCAGTTTGTCCTCGAACTTCCCCGCCTCCAGCTTCTCCACGTCGATGAACACGCTGAAGCCGTGCAGCTGCAGGTGGACCTTCAGCAGGCTGGGGGTGATGGGAGAGGGCACTGAGCATCGCCAGCACCTGGGCTTCGTGCGCTGTCCCCCCGTGGTCATTGGGATATTATGGGATAGAGGAACAGCAAGCAGCCCCTACAGGGGGGCTACAAGAAAGAAGGGGACTGACCCTTAAGCAGGTTCTGTGGGGACAGGACAAGGGGAAATGGTTTCAAACTAAAAGTGAGGAGATTTAGATTGGATACAAGGAAAAGGTTTTTTACAACGAGGGTGGTGAAGCATTGGCACAGGGTGCCCACAGAGGTGGTGGATGCCCCATCCCTGGAGACACTCAAGGTCAGGCTGGACCGAGCTCTGAGCACCCTGATGGAGCTGTAGATTCACTGCAGGGGAGTTGGACTAGATGACCTTTAAAGGTCCCTTCCAGCTATAAGGATTCTATGATTCTAAGTGCCACGGTGCTAGAGATGCCAGCTGCCAGCCCAGCTGCTCACAGGGGACTGCAGGGCATTAACTCCCACTGTGACCTCTGCCAGGACCACATGGAAAGAGGGAAATCAGTGCCAAAGAGGGGAGGATGGCAATGATGGGACTGGGAATGAGCTGCTTCACCATGCAGCTTTATCTGTTAGTTGTCCTCATTTGCACCTGGATTTTGTATGCCTCCCCACTCCCTTTCTCAGGTGCAGGCAGCTCCATGCTCTTCCTGCAGCTGCTCTCCATTCCACACCCTGGGCTCCATCCCAGCACCACGACACATCCCGCATTGCTCACCTGGCCAGCTGCGACCCCGTGCTCCTCCGGTAGCTGATAAATACATCGGTCCCATCGGACGCCGTTTGCAGCGTTACAGGTGAGTGAACCATTTCTAAGCAGAGCAAACAGCAAGAACAACAACAACAAATTAAAAGCGCCCAACCTCTCACCCCAACCAACCCTCAGTGCTCCCGCACCCCTTGCAGCTGAGAGGATGCGGACGCGGTGGAAGCCGGTGCTGATGTGGCAGTCGTCCTGCAGCTGCTGCTCCGTCACATGGTGCAGGAAGTTGCGGTTGATGCCACAGGTCAGCAGGTTGTAGGTGTACTGCCGGAACGTGGGGTCGATGCTGCCCAGCCAGTCGGCCAGATTGCTGCGGTCGCAGGTGGAGTAGTTGGCGAAGGTTTTCAGCTCTGTCAGCTCCCTGAAGAACCTGGAGGGGCAACAGATGGAAGCGTGGAGCAGGGATGGGGTGCAGCTGGTCCGGGCAGGGCATGGAGGTGTGTGGTGCCATACCTCTGGCTACACAGGAGAGAGCACACCAACACAGTGTGGTGGAGAATCATAGAATGGCTTGGGTTGGAAGGGTCCTTAAAGATCATAGAACCATAGAATGGCTTGTGTTGGGAGGGTCCTTAAAGATCATAGAATCCCAAAATGGTTGGCTTGGAAGGGTCTTTATAGATGATAGAACCCTGGAATGGCTTGGGTTAGAAGAGTCCTTAAAGACCATAGAATCCCAAAATGGTTGGGTTGGAAGGGTCCTTAAAGCCCACCCAGTTCCCTGATGTGGGCTGGTTGCCACCCACCAGAATGAAGAAAAGAAATGGAGACAAACAGCAGCGTGGTTGTGGGAGTGATGGTCCTCGGGATGCAGAGGAGCTCAGGTGAGGGAGGAGGGCTCTGGTAAGTTCACATCCTTCTGGGTAACCTGCAGGACCCCACTGCAGTGTCTATGCTATAGCTGTTCTCTCCCCACCCCACACCTCTCTAGCATGTTGATACCATTGCAGGAATCCCTCTGGATTGCATCCTGCTTTGGAAAAGCCCTGGCAGTCCAAGTTTCCCATTTTGGGAAGGGAAGGGCACACACCTCCTCCCTGGCTCTGCCACTGTGGTGATGGCCACGAGGTGCCCATGTGCCCTCCTACCTCTTCCGAGTGATGCTGGAGCCCATCCCCAGGTCCTCCTGCAGCTCCTCCTCCGTCAGCCTCAGCAGAATGTCCCCATCCACCTGGTGCTCCTGCCAGGAGAAATCTGGGCTGGAAAATTCCTGCCAAGGAACCCCAGGTCCTACCCCGGTGTCCCTGCCCAGCACGCAGCCCTACCAGGAAGCTCAGGCAGAATTTGTTGAATCCGATCTGCTGCAGCCACGTCTGCACCTCACAGGGCTTCCAGTTGGGGACCGTGGGCAGGATGCGCCGGGGCACCTCCTCCCCGATCAGGCGCAGCACCTTTTTGGCCAGGGCGGAGGTGGTGCTGCTGGTGGAGTAGCAAACCACCCTCTTGAGGCTCTGCGTAGCCCCGATCTCGCTGAAAACCTGGGGACACAGCGGGGAGAGGGTCACTTCGCTTCCCCTCCTCCTGCCCACAAGGGGGACTTGGTGAGCTCAGCATCCAGCCAACCTTTACCTTTGTTTTCTTCTGCCTGGCTTTGATGACAGCCTCTGTGCAGAGGTAGAAGGCGGCGATGCACTGTGCTTCCAGCCGCGAGCTGTCCAGCAAGGCCACCAGGCGCTGCAGGTCCTCCGCCGTCCTGCCCTGGCTGTTGTCGCTGCTCCCCAGCATATCGCACGCAAACCGCTCCGGGTCCAATGAAGCAATGAACGGCTCCACGAGAGCCAACGTCCCCGAGCGCTCCACCTCCTTCTCGATTTCCTTGTTGGTGGCCAGCACGGCGATGGCCAGGCACGCGTGGAGGCGGATGAGTTCATCATCCCTTGAGAACACCAAGGGGAAAAGCCACTCCGCTGCCTTCTTCTTGATCATCAGGCGCTGGTTGGCGTGCCCACCGTGCATGGCGCAGTTGGCCAAGGCCATGGCACAGTGCCGCAGCACCACGGGGTCTGTCCAGCGGCACCAGTACAGGATGGCATCCAGGCCTCCGTCGGAGATGAGCTGGAAGCAGGTCTCCTCGCTGTGCTTGAACATGTGCTCCAGGATGCCAGAGACGCTCTGCGCCAGCTGGGGAATGTCTCGCTCCTTGGCCAGGTTCAGGATCACGCCCAGACCGATGCGGGCGATCCGGTCCCTGTGGGAAGGAGAGGTGAGGGCAGGTGAGGGCCCCCCCGTGCCGCAGTGGTGCTGTGCCAGGACAGCCAGATGTTGCCCCAGATGTGCTGCCAGGCTGCAGGGCAGCAGCAGGCCAGTGTTGCAGGAGGGGTGCACAGCCCAGCACCGCCATGCTCATCTCTCCTGCTCCAGGTAGTGATGAGCAGTGCAGGGTGGGTCAATGCCAGGCTAGGAGTAGAGCTGTTGCCCTTGCTTTCCTGAGCTGTTTCATACTCTGGGGTGAAAACTCGTTTCCCTCTAAGCTGGTGCTGTCCTATGGCTCAGCCCAGGACCTGGCTGAGCAACTGCTCTCATAGATGGCATACAGCAACATGAGGTTTGACCCTGTGCCACCAGCAGCAGCATCTCCACAGCCTCTTCACCAGCAAAGGCAGCAGACCCTGGCTGTGCCCTGTCCGTACTCAGTGCAGCTCCATCACATGCTGGGACACGGCCACTCCACAGCCCTGTGCCCTCCTGGAAGGGGACAGTGGGAACTGGGGATGGGGCACATGGATGGAGCCAAAGGGTGAGGAAGGGGAAAACATTGGGCACTCTGCTGCTGGGCCACGGGTATGACAGTGCTCATGGGGCTCAAATGTGAGCAGTGCCAGGGTGGGGGCATGGCAGCCTGCTGTGCTGGCCAAAGGCAGCGCACTTCTGGGAAGCCTGCAGCCCACGTGGCTGGCACTGACCTTGGGCTGGATTTGGCAGCAAACACCGTGGAGAGCTCTGGAAACAAATCCTGTGCCCTGGGGCTGGCTGCTGGCCTGGCCGGGGATGGGCGGTGGCATGGCCCCCACTTATCCATGGGGCTGGGGCCCTTCAAACTGCTCCTAGAGCAACAACAGCAGCTGCTCCCTCCTGGCACAGAGCTGAGTGCTGCGCTCACACCGTGCCACGGAGGTTTCCTGGGATTAATTCCACTCTAATGGACTTTCCCGATTTAGCTGCTGCTCCTTTTTGCCTGCTGCAGCGCTCAGCAAGGGTTGAGCTGTGCGATGACCTGAGAGCAAGATGCATTGCACATGGATCTGGAGCAAAACCCTAAACTCTGGCCAGCATTGCTCAGCACACTCCCAGAGTGCTGCTTTGGGGCTGGGCTTGGGCACGCCGACCCCGAAAATAGAGCTGTGAGCTGGCAGGGTTTGGGGAAAGGAGTGAGCAGTGACCACAGGGATGGGGAGGATGGGTGCTGTGAGCAGTGCACAGGGGCTGCTGTGCATTCAGACATGCTGAGTGCCACGTGAGCACCGTGCAGGTACACACCCTCATGCACACACACACGCTTCCATCCCATTGGTGACGCTGCTCTGGCACAGCCCGATGCCTCTCACCTGTCCCGGGGCGCAGCGCATGCATCTCCAATCCAAGCTAGGAGCCACACACCGGGGGCTCCCAGGGCCACCAACCTCCTATGGCCTTCGCTCCACCCTGGTCAGCAGCAGGGAGTCCCTGGGAACCGGCTTCATCCTCCTCCTCCTCCTCCTCCTGCTGCAGTTATGGCTAAGGGGCAGTTGTGTCACTCATTGTCGGGGTCAGATGCCCTGGCCCAGCCAAACCATCCCAGCTCAACCATGGGAGGCTCTTGGGGACACCTGGGGGTGACACCCTGACCCTCACCAGCACCCCCTGTGCCGGGGCTGTCCTGCTCCTCCATCGGGGCTCTGGCCACTGCCTGGGTGTGGGCAGTGAGCTGGGGACCTGCATGCAGGCAGGGGGAGCGGCATGGGGTATGGGCACCGGGAGCACCCAGAGCACAGAAATTTGGGGATGTGGGAGGTAGGGAAGGCTCCTCACAGACTCACCTGTTCTCTGCCACCAGAATCTGCTCCAGGAGCTTCCCCGCTTGGCACTTGGTCTCCAGCTCCGCCGTGTAGAGCAGGTTGAGCAGCAGGTCCAGGCCTCCCTCCAGGCGGATGGCATCACACAATGCTTTGGCCACATCCCTGCCCAGCGTGGGCATCCCCCAGGCTTCCTCCACCAGCTGGAAGATCTCGGCGATGGCCTTCCCCAGCTCACCAGGGCCGGCCGCCTGCTTGGCGCGGGCGATGGAGCGCTGCAGGGCAGGCAGGATGCGCTCCAGGGCCGCCCGCACGTCCGAGTTCACCCCGGGGGAAACCTCGCAGCGTTTCCTGGACCCAGCGGCCCAGCATCCCGCCTGGCTCACACACTCGGGCACCGCCAACTTCTCCGTGCCCGACATGGTGAAGAGCCGGCACAGCTTATAGACGGAGACGAGCAGGGTGAGCACCATCGACAGCTCCTAGCGCAGCATCCTCGGGGTCCAAAGGGCTCTTTTTGGGGAGCCGGGGTGGGGCCGCGTGGCCGGCAGCGATGGCGGAGCCAAGCTCAGCATCCCGGCTCGCCCAGGGCGGATGTCATCGGCCAGGCACCGCCTCTGCAAGGAGGGACTCGCTCCGGCTGCAGCCCCCTGCTCACTGCGGCTGCTCCAACAGCACCAGAGCCCTCCTGCTCGCAGCCCCTACCCTGCCCCGCTGGGTCCTGTCCCCCCTCACCATGCACCCCAGGGACCCCCACTGCCGTTGTGGCCCTTCTATGACCGCCCCTGGGGAAGGGGACACGGGGTGAAGGCACAGTGCCCAGCACCGCGGTGGTTCTGGCTCTGCATTTTGGACGCGTTTTGCATCCGTGCGATGTGCAACGTAATGGTTGAGGCGAAAATGCAGAGCAGCTCTTCGGGGTGGGCTCAGGATTTGCATGATAAAAGGAGCAGAGGCAGCCTGGGCCTCTTTTATTTTCTTTTTCCAGGCCAGACGTGCTCAGGGCAGAAATGCCTTGGCCGCTGCGAGTGTGGGGAGGAGCAGCTTAAATCCTCGGCTCCAAAAGCGGCTCAGCCCGAGACTTAAATTCAAGCTGATGTTTTGATGCCACGGAGCCTCTTCTAATCCTCTCAGGATCCAGAACGCGGGGACAGACACAGGAAGGGACATTCCCGGGTGACAACAGACAATAAACGAGGCGGCACCGGACCTGGCGCTTGGCACAACCAGTAAGCAATTCCCTGATAAGCTGTTATCAGGGGCCGCGGTACGGGCTGCTGGGATGCAGCAGTGCAGAAGAGTTTGCTGCCTCGGAGGGCACAGAGTTCAGACCCTTCCCTTTGCCAAGAGAGCTTGGCTCTGCCTCGCCTTGTTCCTCAGGAGGGATTTTGAGCGATGGCAGAGATCTGCTGGGAGATTGCTGGGAGGTGGGTGGGAGCCAGCAGGCAGCTTGGTCCGAGCCCATCAGCAAAAGGGTTTTGGTGCTGCCCAGTCCCTGCTGCTGCCCTGGGGCTCCGCAGCCCTGGTGCTCACCCTCCAGCCCTGGGTCAGGAGGGATGGGATGGAGACCCAGGGATGGTGCCAGCCCTGATGTGGCTGAGAGCAGGGGCAGGAGATGGGGAATCTCTGCCCCAAGAGCCCGTTGCTCACCAGGGCAGGGCTGGCAATGCCTCCTCAGAGGTCTTCCCAGCAAGGGAGGGAGCAGCCGGTGCCAGGATCTGCCCATGCTCAGCCCATGGAGCATTGGGCAGTGGCACCGCCACGCTGCTCACTGTGCTCTCTCCCTAAATGTTGTCACTTACGGAGGCCCAGCATGGCACTGCTGCCACCCCGGGCTGGGCAGACCCTGGTGGAGCTCGTGCCCGGCAGCGCTGCGGCAGCGTGAGCAGCCGGAGGTGGGACTGCTGTCGCCTCGTGCACACTTGCTCCTTGCCCCTGATTAAATAACCATCCTGGAGTTATCAGGAGCTGCTGAAAGAGCTGAGTCGACATTAATTAGTAACTGGAAAGATTGGTCGGAACGGGAACGAGGGGAGCAAAATACACAGGCTTTTGTTTGCCTAGCACAGCGAAAGTGCACAGAGCTTCCCTCTGCCTCCCGGGCGCTCACCCCTGGCCCTGCTCCCTGAGCACCGAGACAGTGGTGGCCCCATCCCATGCCTGCATCCCCTGGGGCTCTCTTCCTGCTTCCAGGCTTGCTGGAAGGCAGAAAGCCCCAAATCCTCCACAATGGCAATGCTTTGTGTGAGCATAAGCTTTTCCCTCTGCCCAGCTCATCCTGGGCTGAGAGGGGAGGAGAGCAAATGCCTCTCCCCTTCTGCCTCCACGCTGACCTTGCCCTGTTTGTTTTCTCTGTTCGGGGCAGGCTGAGCAAACAGTGGATGCTGGGGCCCCAGCGCTCCATCCCACTCAGTCGCAGGAGGGCTGCGCTCCGGGCTGCCCACCATGAGGCTGCTGCTGCCCGTCCTTGTGCTGGCCCTGCTCGCCCTGGTCCGTGCTGCTGAAGGTGAGCCCCAGCCCTGCCCCGGTGACACGGGGATGGGGTGACAGTGTCCTGGGTAAATCCCCACAACTTGCTGCACGGGGAGGAGCGGTGCCACCCAGGTGCTCAGGGAGAGGTTGGGTCCCCCCTGTCTGGATGTCACCGCGTTCGCCTTCACCCCGCGGTGCTCCCTCCATGCCCTTTTGCAGACTCTTGCGAGGGTCGCTGCGATGAGGGCTTCAACGCCATGAAGAAGTGCCAGTGTGACACCCTCTGCAACTACTACCAGAGCTGCTGCAGTGATTACTCCACCGTCTGCAAAGCCAAAGGTACTGGTGCTGCTGCCACCCATGTCCCTGTCACCATCCTTGGTGGCCTCGGGGTTCCCAACAGTGTCCTAGCACTGCTGGCTTCCATGTCTGCGGGGTGATACAGGGCTGGGGTGTGGCATCGGGGTGATGAAGGGCTGGGTGATTTCACGCTCAGTGCCTGGGGCCGTGGGAGCCCCCAGACCCAGTGTGGGGACACCCAGGGGTCTGGGACCAACCTGTCCCCTTGCAGTGACCCGAGGAGATGTTTTTGCCCTGCCGGAGGATGATTACCTCGACTACGACCTCCCCATCGACACCGGCACTGTAGCACCCACCAAGGCAGCGGAGCCCACGGAACACCTCACAGAGCCGCCCGCGTCTCTATCACCGGAGTTTGACTTGGGCACCGAGGAGACACAGCCACCCGTGCTCTTTCCCACCATCACCACCACCTCCACCGATGGGACCACGGGCTCTGAGGATGACAGCGAGGAGCTGTGCAGTGGGAAACCTTTTGATGCCTTCACTGACCTGAAGAACGGCTCCCTCTACGCTTTCCGAGGTACCCAGGGCACTTTTGCTGGCTGCTCATGGTTTCCCTTGTCACCTGGTGCTGGTCACCCAGCTGCCACCTCCCTCCTCCCCTCTCTTCCCAGGGAAATACTTCTATGAGCTGGATGAGTCCAGCGTGCGGCCCGGCTACCCCAAGCTCATCAGTGACGTCTGGGGCGTTGAGGGCCCCATTGACGCGGCCTTCACGCGCATCAACTGCGAGGGCAAGACGTACCTCTTCAAGGTGGGCAGAGCTCCCTGGGTGGCTCTGCACCCATCTCCCCCATACCCACCCTGGGACCTTCCTTGTGCACGTGGTGGCTTCTGGATAACCCCAAATCCCCATGGCAGTCCCCAGCACACCCATACTTGGGTGTATCCAAACATCCCCAAATCCCCATGGCCATTCCCAACACACCCATACCCAAGTGCACTCAGATGTCTCCAAATCTGGGCCATCTCAGATGCCTAGGGACACCTTGTCACCTTGCCAACCCCCCTGTCCCCATGCAGGGCAGCCAGTACTGGCGCTTTGATGGGGGAGCCCTGGACCCTGGGTACCCACGCGACATCTCCGAGGGCTTCGAGGGTATCCCCAACAACATCGATGCTGCCTTCGCCCTCCCAGCACACAGCTTCCACGGCAATGAGCGAGTCTATTTCTTCAAGGGTAACATGTGCAGTCCCCCCAATAACCCCCCGCTGCTAGTCAGCCCCGAGCACCACGCTGATGCCCCATGTCCTTCCCCTAGACAAGTACTACTGGTCCTATGACTTCGCCCACCAGCCCACGCAGGCCGAGTGTGTGAAGTCCACTCCCTCCACTGTGTTCAACCACTACGCCTTCATGAACCGCGACAGCTGGGAGGATATCTTCCACATCCTCTTTGGCAGCAGGATGAGTAAGCACCGGGACGGCCCAAGGGAAAGGGCCGCTGGGTGCCATAACAAGGGACAGGGTGTGATGCCTGGGGTGTGTATGGGAACCTTCCGTATGCACAACACCAATCCCACCCTATGCTACCCGTGTCCCGAGCCCGTCACCAGTCACCTCATACCACAGTGTCACTGCTGGGGCTGTTTATTTCCACTAGAGCCAGTGATGCCATGAGAAACCCCAACCCTGGGCAAGGGAAATGAGAGGAGAAGGAGTTCAGCAGCCTTTTTCTAACCCTAGTCTTAACCCTAAACCTAACCCTAAACCTAAGATATGTTTCCAGCCATGGGGATGCTGAGAGACGGCTCTGGGCTCCTCCTGTCCTGCATCCCTATCATGCACCCCATCACACCAGGGACCCTATGGGGCATCCCTGTGCCATGGGGCAGGCGCTGGTGGCTGTCTGTGGGGCAGATGTCAGCTCCCACGCCTCAGTGCCCCTAACGCTCTGCCTCCCTGGCAGTCGGGGCGAGCAGCCCACGGTACATCAGCAGGGACTGGCGGGGGCTGCCCAGCCGGCTGGACGCTGCCATGGCCGGCAGGATCTACGTGGCATCCCGGCAGCCCCGCAGGAGGAACTCCCGTCGCAATCGCAAGAGGTACAAGAAACACCGGTCTCTGAATTTGGGTCTCTGGAGCTGGTTGGACAACAGTTCTGAAAACACTGACACCGAAACTGACTGGCTGTCGGGATCCCAGTGCGAGACCCTGCAGAGCGTCTACTTCTTTGTAGGGGGTGAGTCTGGGGCGCTGGGGGAGCACTGTGGGATGGGGACACGTGGGGCTGGGGATGCTTTGGGACACCGCAGGGCTGGCAGTGAGCGCTGGCAGCTCCCCACAGCAGTGCTGACGGCCCCCCTTGTCCCCCCTAGACAAGTATTACCGTGTCAACCTGCGCACCAAGCGCGTGGACCTGGTGCAGCCCCGCTACCCGCGCTCCATCTCCCAGTACTGGCTGAAGTGCCCGCAGCCCGAAGAGGAGAGCACCTAAAGCGGCCCCACCATGGCCACCGGCAGCACAGCCCCTAGTTAGACAAAATAAACTGTGAGCGCCGTGTCTGTCTGTCTGTCTGTCCGTCAGGGAGAGATCATGGGCTGCGCGGTCCTTGTAGCGTGCCATCGTCCCCCAAAGTGTGACGGTGCCAGGGCTGTGTCCCCACTGCCAGCCCCAGTCCCGGTGTGAGTGCAGCGCTCAGATCTGCTCCACCAGCCACTCCAAGACCTCCTCCCACTGCAGGATGGGGACGGCTCCGGCGGCTGCCAGCCGGGAGCACGGGGTCAGTCAGGCCTCCAGCACGCTCACAGAGCCTGGCCCCAAAGCACGTCCCAGCCCTGCTCACCTCCAGGCTCCGGTGGTCCCGGCCATGGCGGGGCTGAAGGGATGACCCTTCCCTCGGGGCTGGGCCAGCGCTCGCGGCCCGGTGCCTCCCGGCTGTCCCGTGGCACCGCATGCCGCCGCGATGAGCTCCGGCTCCTGCCATGAGGACACGTGTGTGAGCAAAACCTCGAGCTCCCCACAACCCCGGGGCTTTCCTGTGCCCGCAGCCAATGCCTCAGCCCCGGCTCTCACCGCTTTCCCTGATGGGGCCGGCAGCCAGGCACTGTGCCATCCTCCTGGCCGGGCAGCAGGACGCTGGCACCTGCCTTGTTGGGGACTGGCTGTGGCACCGGGGGCAGCGCCTGGGGGCCGGGCAGAGCTGTCAAGCTGTCCCCACACTCTGCCACCCCCCGTGAAAGGACCAGCCCTACCTGGGACGTGATGGCATCAGCCAGCCCAGCGCAGCACTGGGGGCAGCCGGAGGGAGGCAGCTTCTGCAAGAGGCAGAGGGCAGCGGGCGTTTGTGCAGTGTCACCCTCCATCCCGCATGGGGACAATGAGGACAATAGGGACAATGGGGACACCGAGCTCACTGGCAGATGGTGCCTGGAGGCAGACATTGTGTCAGGGTGCCAGGGCCATGCAGGGTGACCGAGGGGGATGCAGGCACTGCGGTGGGGGGCCTGGCTGCCACAGGGGCTGTGGGTGGCTCTGCAGGATGGGACGGCTGAGATGTCACCGCCGCTGTGGTTTGGGGACAGCTGGGGCTGCCTGGGGAGCAGAGGGAGCAGGGCAGGGCAGCGGCAGCCTGCAGAGCCTCCCTGAAGCACTCACCCTGTGCTGACACAGGGTGCTGCCCCCCTGGCTTTAGGAGACCCTGTTCATGGGTCCCGCGTATGCCAGGGGACCCCGGTACCTGAGCTGCTCGTTCTCTACCACGAAGTCCCGCAGGAGGCCGTAGAGGCTGGGCCAGGCTGGGGCTCCCTCCGCTGGGAGCTGCCCCTTGACGGGGGACTGGTGCAACCCCACGGGGCCATATGTGCCCCCCCAGCCCGGCTGTGCTCCCAGCACCTCCCTGCTCCTCGCGGGCACTGCGGGCAGGCTGAGCTGCTGCCGCAGGGAGAGGTTCTCCAGCTGCAGGGCCTGGATCTCCTCCTCCAAGGTTTGCAGCAGCTTCTCCCGAGGGACCTGGGAACACGAGGGGGTGGCTCAGGGGGTGGAGGGGTCCTGGTGGCGGGGCCGAGCATCCTGCCCCTCCCCGCAGCTGTACCCTGTTGGCTGTGGGTCTGGTGGTGACCCTCCGAGCCCGGCTGGCGTAGTGCAGTGTGCTCAGTGTCTCCGAGAGGCAGCGTGAGGACGGGGAGATGCAGGCAACCTGCAGATGTGGGGGTGAGATACCCTCTCCCTGCTCAGCCTTCCCCTCCACGGGGTGACAGCCTGGACCCCCCTGGCTCCATGCACCCCCTCCCAGCCTTCTCCATACCATCAGGGTGACACCTGAGCCTCCCAGGGAGCGGGCCAGCAGCCGGGTGAGCTTGCTGTCCCGGTAGGGGATGTGTGTCCGCTTCCCTCGGGGCTTGGCCAAGAGAGAGATGCAGTGTCCTGCAGGAATATGGGCCGCAGAGCATGCAGCAGGGCTGCGATGGGGTCCAGCAGCCCATGGGGTCCCCCATCTCTTACCCAGTGCCAGGAGGCTGCGGTTGATGTTGTTGGCCTCCACGGAGAGCTCCCCGGTAGAGCCGGTGTCCTTCACCCGCTCGCTGCCAGCCAGGTCCACGAAGCACAGCGTGCCCTGCTTGCTGGGACAGGTGCTGGGCTGGGGGAACACATTGTGGGATGATGCTGCAGTCCTGCATCCTGCCCACCCATTCCCCATCGCCCGCTGCAGTGTCCAACCCCCTGAGTTTGGGATGTAGTCCCTGCTGCTCGCCCCAGCGCCACCGAAGCATCCCTGGGGAGGAGGGTGCAGCCCCCAGCACCCTGGGATCCCCCCAGCCCTCCCCATGTTCCCACAGTGGGATGTATGCTCACAGTTCGGCTGCGGATGTGGATGGTCAGGACGGCGTGGCTCCGGCTCGAGTGCCCATTGAGGGCGTGCGCGGAGGTGCGTCGCCTCCGGGAACCTGTTGGGGTGGGGAGCTGAGGGGACCCCCCTGGTCCCACACCTCCTGCACACACCCCGACCCCACGCACCTTGCAGGAGCAGGTCCACGATGGTCTCCAGGCTCTCGAAGTCCACGCTGAGCTGGTTCTCCACGTAGAAGCCACGGGTTTTGCTCCACCGCAGGGACAGGGCACGCGGTGGCTCCATGCTCAGCAGATCCCTGACCTGGAGGGTGGCGGGGGGGTGACGGGGTGCCAACCGGGCTGGGCTGGGGGCCAGGTGGGCACTTACCTGCTCGTTGTAGATCTCCAGGTAGGAGGCACTGAGTGCCAGGCCGGTGCCACGGCTGCGGCTCTGCTCCAGGAGGCAGGCGAAGGACCTCTGCATCAGCCCCAGCAGCCCTGGGGCCTCGCTCTGCGGGGATGCCTGCAATCACACCACGTCAGCATCCCCTGCCCAGCACCACCAACGTGTGAAAGGTGCCCATCCCACCACCGGGAGCCAGCGTGGTACCTGCCCGAGAGGCCCCATCAGGGTGTAGGTTTTCCCCGAGCCCGTCTGGCCAAAGGCGAAGACAGTGCAGGAGAACCTGGGGAGATGCTGAGCCTCAGGCATGGCCCCAGGCTGTGGCAGAGGGATGCCACCTCCCGGCACCACCCTGGCAATGCAGACGTCCCAGTGAGGCCTGGACGGCCCTGGTATGGCAGGACACAGGGCTGGGGGGCACGGGGGGGGCTCACCCATCTATCGCCAGCTCCACCAGCTGCCTCATGCCGCTGCCTTCAAAGACAGCCTCCTGCGAGGCATCCGCATCGAAGACGGCGCTGAAGCCGAAGGTGGCATCGTGCCTGGCTGCGCTCACCTGGGCACAGGGATGGTGGTGGCTCAGGGGGAGGGCACAGCCCCAGGCCCCCGCAGGATGGTGGCACTTACGTGGACGGTGCCGTCACCCAGGCTGTGCACCACCCGCCGGTCACCTCGGCGCTGCTCCGTGCAGGTCAGCGGCCGGACCCTGATTGGGGGGGGTGAGGGGACACAGAGGTGGCACTGCACGGGGACCCTTGGGAACCCCACTGAGCCACTGCCCTGGGGAAGAGGTGACTTTGGCACCGCGTCTCGTGTCCCCAAGCCCGAGTCCCTCTTACCTCAGCACCACCCTCAGGCGCGTTTCTCTGCCCTCCTGCTCCTCGCTGGGGCTCCTGGGGGGAACAAGGGGCAGCGGGGTGGCGGAGGCACCCCAAGGAGAGGGACCCCATGCTCACGCTTTCCTCCCACCCCACTGCACCCCAGCCTGGCTGTGTGGGTGGTGGCTGCTCAGCCCTGGCAGCTGTGGGACAGGGTGGCCTCGGTCCCCTCCATCTCCCCCGGACTTACAGTGGCTGCTGGCCCCGTGGGAGCGTTTTGGGCCGTGTGCTCGGTTGGGGCCCCCTGCCCCGCTCCTCCTCCGCCTCCATTGGCCCCCAGCACCCCTCGCTTGGGGTGCCTGCTCGGCCCCGGTGGGAGCCACCGGCAGCCAGCCCGGGCTGCCCCGCACAACCGGTACCACCGCTCCGGTTAAACATTGACCGGTGCCAGCCCTGTGGGAGGGTGGCACCGGGAGGGGGATGAGGCTGGGGGGCAGGCGACGGGTGCTGCATGGGGCCACCTCGTCCCAGGGGAGGGGTTGTGAGGGGTCTTGGCATCAGCTGAGGTCCCCAACCCGCTGGCACCGCAGCCCTGAGCCTCCTCCTTGGCCGGGTACCCCAACTCAGGAGTAGCTCCGGGAGCTGTGGGGTTGCCTGGGATCGGGAGCTGCTGGGGTTACTGGCGCCAGGGATGCTGGGGGCACCCCGAGGTCCCCGGGGTTCTGCCGTCGGGGGGGCACTGACCGGGACCGGTCCCGGGGAGCAGCCGTGGGGGAGACCGGGGAGGGGGGAACCGGTCAGCACCGCCCGCTCGGGGCGGTCCCAGCCCACCGGGAGGAGATAAAAGCCGG
>WBMW01006396.1:139670-158136 GCA_013396635.1 Penelope pileata | reverse complement strand
GTTGGGGTGCCTGGGACAGGGTTATTGGGAGAGGGAGGGCACTGGGGGTGATTGGGAAGGGGACTCTGCAGGGGAGACCCTCCAGGAGGTCACTGGAGTGGGGGGCAGGGTAATGGGGGGTACTCATGGGGGGGTGTGGAGCCCTGTGGGAGGTACAGGGTGGGGGCTCAGGTGCTGTACACGGTGCTCCTGGCTGTGGGCACACTGCCCTGTGTGCCCCGCGTGCTGCCCTGAGCACCCAGCAAACCCCTCTCTGCTTCTAGGAACCGGCTGGAGGGCAAAGTGCTGGAGACAGTGGGGGTGTTTGAGGCACCGAAGCAGCATGGCAAATATGAGACAGGCCAGGTAAGCTGTCCTGGGGGGCAGAGTTGACCCTGTGGGCTCTTTGCACAGGCATCAGCTGAGTGATCTACCCTTAAGAAGGCTGTGGCATTGTAGTGGAAGGCCCAGAGTTTCACAGTTCAGTGTTTCTTGTCTCTGCTGTGTCTGCGTTTTGTCAGTCATCTGACAGTAGCAAGTTGATAAGAATCTGCAGTGTGACACAACTGTTCATGCAGCAGTAATTGCTCTTCAGGTTTAAGTGTTTTCTCCCTTTAGAAGCAAAAGAGAAAATCGCTGAATCTGAAAAATAACTAAACTTGTCATTTCTGCATGTATGGCTCTCACGCTTGCTTCTGTGTTTTTGAGCAGTTTCTTCCATCCTGCTCTCCTTTCTGCAGTTCTGATGACCCACTGTTATTACTGGTTTGTCATTCACTTTTATGGGATAGAGGTGACACAAACTTGTTCTCTCACCCCACACTGTTTCTATTCCCTCTTCATTTCTGCTATGGTGATTCTCCCTGTGTTCCCATTTAGCACATTCATTCTTTTTTAACTATTTCTAGTTCTATCTCAATTAACAGGTATTTACCTTTTTGATACTTTCAGAAAAAGGGCTTGCGGTTTCATATTTTCTTTGGTATCTAAGATTGAAGCTTGCCGTGTATTCAAATGCAATGATTTTTCTTTCAGCTATTTCTTCACAGTGTGTTTGGCTATCGAGGGATAGTCCTGTTTCCCTGGCAAGCTAGGCTCTATGATCGAGATGTTGCTTCTCCTGTCACAGAAAAGTAAGGATTCTTTCTTATCTGCTCTTACTCTATTATATTTACGCTTCTTAGCAAGTTTCCTGCTTGGGGTAAATGAGGCTTTTTAAGGAGAGCAGTGGTATGGTTCTTTTTTGTTTGAAGGTGAAGTGGAAGAGAGATGCTCTAATGAGACACTGCATTAATTTTCTGTTAATTAGAGACAGGACTGAAGTATGGAGGAAGAGTGTGTATGTGTGAGAGGGGGAAAAGTCATCCTTCTTGCCTTCTTTTTAATAAAACTTAATGTTATATTTTTGAGTTAGGCTAGGCCTCTGTGCTAAAATTACAGGCTGCTTCCTATAAAGACTTCCAGCAAGTTGGATTTATTAGCTGCCCCTCTCCCCCAGTTTCAACCCACAAGGCTAAGTTCATCCTTCTTGTTGTTTGAGTCACTGCTCACTCCTCTGCCCTCTTTCATCCATTTTTGCCCTGGCCAGTGTTGGAGGTGTGCCAGTGAGCATGTGTTTGGGCTTGGAAGGGAATGAGGAGAAAGCAGATGGAGAATAAGAGGGCCCTAGAAATACCCACCCCAAACAGGGTACTGGACTGAGCAGGAAGAACTTCTGAATCATGTAAAAATGTGTTGTGCCAGTGATAGGCACCATTGATCGTTATCTCAGCTCATCTAACATTGTACGAGTGGTTGACACGAGTTTAATTCAGATGGAAAATTCAGATGGAATTGCATGACTACAGACTGTGACATGTATTTTAATAAATTGTTTACAAATGTGCTTGGTTCTGGTGACAACAATTTGCTGCCATCCTTCCCCTCCTGAGTGCCAGCTGAAACAGGGGTTGGTGGGTGTGTGCTTGAACTGAGCACTCTGCTTTTCTGTTTAGGAGTGAGAACGCAGCAGGCCATGGTTCCAAAGAGGTCAAAGGCAAAACACACACTTACTATCAGGTGCTAATAGATGCCCGGGACTGTCCACATATAGTAAGTAACCACTACAGTCTTGGGATTGAAACTCAGATGTTTTCTGCAATGTGAATGCTTTTCTTTCAGTGGCTGTAAACCTAAGTGATTATGATGGCTAGCTTGAGTCATTGTCTTGGGATTATTTGGAGCTTGTAGGAAAAATTTGTTTGTCGAGTCATACTTTTCCTGAGAAAAATATTCTGGAATATCTGGAATATCATACAACTGTTTTCTGCATCGTGTTTCCCCTTTCCAACTTTACTTCCTTATCCTATTGGTGTTTCTGTTTTGTTACTTGTAGGTAATTGTGAATGCAAGTTGCAATGCTGAGAATTTTTTCCATTTGTTTGAGTGAAGAATTAAGCTAGAAGTGTTCTGAGGTGAATTGGTCAAATAAAACAAATGTTACATGCTTTAGAAAGAACAGTAGTAAACTGAAACATGACTGGAAACTGACCCGTAACAATCTGTACTGAAAGACATCCACCTCCCTTTTCTCAGTCCCAGAGATCACAGACAGAAGCAGTGACGTTCCTGGCAAACCACGATGACAGCAGAGCCCTCTATGCCATACCAGGTGAGTAAAATGCACCTCTGACTTCTGTGGAGATGAGAGTTTTTGTGAAGTGAGCTCAAAAAAGTCACAAACAGCCATATTCTACCAGGGAAGCAGCAGTGCACATTGGACATTTCTGTAGTAGACCTGTCTGTGGTTTGGGGCTCTGCTAGAAACAAAAGAATGTCTAAAATATGTGATGCCCTTTTGGGTGGATAGAAGTTTGGCAGAGTCTGTGATCAGACAAAGGTATAGCCACCGTGAGCTGTGTGCATACCCTGTTGCATACAGGCTATTCTGCTTCTGCCAGGACCACTAGATCTCTTTCTGTCCTATGCATTTCCTTTCTAAAGGCCTTTTGTGACAGTACAGTCACTTTGCAGCTGCTGTGTTTATCAGAGAATTCACACTATGGAGAGATCTCACAGGAGAATGCTGCTGAGGTTATTGCTAGCTTGTTTCCTCCCTTCTTGCTTGCAGTCATAGTTCTAGCATTGTCTTTGCTGCCAAAATCCTTTTCTTAGCTTCTCACTAGTGTAATTTGTTCTCTGCCAGGAGGCTTCTGAGTGGCTCTCTGCTCGAGAAGTTCAATGGCTTTTGGGGTTTCTTTTTCAGGTTTAGACTATGTAAGCCATGAAGATATCCTTCCCTACAGCTCCACTGATCAAGTGCCCATCCAGCATGAGCTCTTTGAGAGGTTTCTTATGTACGACCAAACAAAAGGTAATTTCTGGCCTGAGGTACATCTTCAGAACCAGATGTTTGATATGTTCTATGACAAGTACCTAGAACCCAGCCATCGTCTTGGATACAAATAAACTTGTGGTCTGAATTTTGTTACAGTAAAGCCTCCTTTAAGTAATTTTTTGTAACTACATGGTTACAGTATACTTATGAACTCTAATCTTTCCCTCCTTACAGTTCCACCTTTTGTAGCAAGGGATACACTTTGTGCCTGGCAGGAAAAGAACCACCCCTGGTTAGAGCTCTCCGATGTGCACCGAGAAACCACGGAGAACATTCGAGTCACAGTCATCCCCTTCTACATGGGCATGAGGGTAGGTCTGTGTTAGTTCTGTGATCTTTTTGACTTGCATTTTTTTTTTTTTTGCCTGTTTGCTGACTAGAAGTACTTTTTGCTTACTGGAGAACTTACTTTTTAATCCCAGTTGCAATTTCATTGTCCAGCAGATGTATGAACATGTAACTGTTTTATCTTAACTTCCTGGGGAATAATTCATGCAGCTTGAATTCCTTTTGTTATTTGTTGGGTGGGAAATACCCTGGACTTTCCTATAGAATTCTGTTAGAAAGGTATATAGAAAGCCTTGTGAATTGATTCTTTACTGCCTCAGTCACAGCTGGGTGTGTGTGTAATGTGGCACCAAGGCTGCCTGTCCGAGTAACAGCTCTGTTACCCTGCCCAGTGGGGAGATGATGTTTTGACTCCCATTTCCTATCTCTAATGCAGGTTAGAAGCATCTGGATTTAGTTGATAACCATGTGCTCTTTATAGCATAGCATCTTGATGTGGACCATCCAAATTAACAAGGCTCCAGTAGCCTGCTGAGTGGGAGGGCTGGGAGTTACAGCAGCAGTTGGGTTTCTGAGTCTAGATGAGTGAGTGCAGCTGCTGCACTGACAGGTGAACGTTCTGGTGTGGAATTGCATCCTCCATGGAGTCCAACTGATGTTTGTCCTAACCTCACCAGAAAAACAGGTGCCTGAAGGCAAGGAAATGGGTGTTTCTAGATCTGTAACAAGTGCATAATTAACATGGAGATCAACTCTCAGTAGTCATGAGATCCTAGCAAATCTCCTACCTCATGATTATGTGTCTAGAGCAGAGCCAATGCCAGGCAGTATCTGATGGACTGCTTTGGAGAGCAGCTGTCTCTGTGCTCATGTGAGTTGTCTGCGTCAGTCTGGCATGGAGTGGGAGCCCCTGTGCTTGTGCTGTGCTGACAGCTGAAGAGGTTTTGGCATGGAGCATTGAAGGGCAGCTGCTAAAGTCTTTTGTTTCTCTTGACAGGAAGCCCAGAATTCCCATGTCTACTGGGTAAGTGCATTTTGTTTTGCAAAACAGATAAAGGGAGGGAGTTTATCTGCAGTGGCATCATTGCTGTGTGATAAGCTCTGAGGGAGAGTAGCCCTTGCCTGGCAACTGTTTCCCAATATCAACTATGGGTTATCAGTTATTTGCAGCTGATTTCTGGTTCTTGCTAACAGTTTTTCTTCTGTCCAGTGGCGCTACTGTATTCGCTTGGAGAACCTTGACAGCGAAGTGGTACAGCTCCGAGAACGGCACTGGAGGATATTTAGCTTGTCTGGCACCTTGGAAACAGTCCGAGGCCGTGGCGTTGTAGGAAGGGTAGGTATTGTGTAACTTGTTCTGAGAAGTGCAGCTCTTTGCTGGAGTCTTCTCACTTGGGTTGATCTGTCAGTAAATTGTTTAGTGGGCAATAGAAATGAATTGAATAGAAGACAGGCAATGGGGGGAAAAAAAAAGCATAAGCTTTTTATGTGATGTTCATATGTGTGAGCTGAAACTTCACACTGAGTGTTAAAGAATGTTCCTAAATTACTGGCAATGAGGAAACTGGAATAATGTGTGATATCCAGAGAGTATCACCAATGTGCAGTTTGCCATGTAGTTGGGAGTGATGCTTAGGAGTTAAGAAACAGAAGAGGAGCTGGTGCCAAATACCATTTTGATGGTTGTGGAACTTCATTTTTTTTGTTGTGTAAATATCCTGTTGACATCTGTCTGTGGAGGAATCTTAATATCCTTTGCTGATGTAGAGTGGTCTCTTGTTTTCTCAGGAGCCAGTTTTATCCAAAGAACAGCCAGCATTTCAGTACAGCAGTCATGTCTCCCTGCAGGCATCCAGTGGTCACATGTGGTAAGAAACACTTAACACTGCAGTAGTGGTTTAGATATAGGACCCCATAGCCTGAGCAGGGACGCAGTTTGCAGTCTGGAGTTGTGGCTTAAAGGTGGGTGGAAGTGGACTGGACGGGGGATGTATTTGGTAGTTAAAGTGGGTCTTGGTATGAGCTTCTTGATAGTAGTGATCCCAGTTAGTGATAAGAAGACCTGTTGATTTTCTGCACCAAGGCTCTAGGCTAGTTTATCCACCTTCTGGTCTCCGCTGGGCTGGATTTGAAAAGACACGAAGCAGTTCTCCATGATCTTCTGCTGTTACT
Organism: Penelope pileata; assembly: GCA_013396635.1. NCBI lineage: Eukaryota > Metazoa > Chordata > Aves > Galliformes > Cracidae > Penelope > Penelope pileata. Next base: position 152,321 of record WBMW01006396.1, on the reverse strand, counting down.
CAGATCCCCTTTCAGTCCTTGGTGCAAGGCTTCATGCTGGCATTTCCCTGGGCAGCAGAGATGTGGGTACGAGGGTGCACCCTCTTTGGAGGGGGCTGCCTTTTCACTGGGCTTGGATTCTGTTCCTGCAGTGCAGTTTTGTGTTTGCAAAGAATTGTCACATGGGGTTACTCCCAGTTTAGGGCAGTTAAGACCTTTAGTTTAACTGGCTTTGCCTTCAGTTTAACTGGCATCTCTTCTGTAAGTGCAGGTGGGAAAGTGCCCAGCCTGAGTTGTTCTGCTGTACTGCATGGTTAAAGCAGTTTCCTCTTGTTTTGCATTTCAGCTGGGTTAGCACATTTAGTGTTGTCTCTGGATGAGGAATGCACAGCCACCACTTGCCTGCTGTGTGACAGATCTCTAGCTTGTGGGGTTTTTTTTTGAGTAAATCTGTTTCAGATGTTAAGCTGCCTTGAAACTGCCTTTGTCTGAGTTGGGAGAAGCATGAGAGCAGCTCTTTGCCGATAGGTACACCCTTGTTTGACATGTTATGCATTTTGAATTATGTGAATGTACGTGCTGGGGAATAAAAGTAATTTTAGTTGGGCTTTTTTCCCCTCTCACATGCATCCTGAAGAGAAGGAAACAAAGGTTCTGAAGTTTGGAAGCTGCTCAGCCTGAAGTCGTGTTCTATTGCATGTTTTTTGCAATGTGACACCAATTTATCTCCACAATCCTCTTACCCCTGTTCTGCAGTACAGCAGTCTGTATTTCAAGGCAGTGGGAATACTGGGGATAGGGCAGGTTCTTTGTATGTTCAGGAACGAGTAGATTCGGTCCCTCAGCAGCCTCTCTGAAGTGCAAAGTAGACATAATTTGCAATTGCTTCTGTGATAGGCTTTCATGTTATCACAGACAACTAGTGGAGCTTCTGCCAAGAAATATGAACCTGAGTTTACTTGTCATCACTTTGTAAAAACAGTTCAGATGGTTCTGTCTCCTCTGGGGTGGGTGTGAGATAAACACTGCTGCAGATGCTTGGAGTGCAGGAGGAACCTCCAGGAGGCTCCAATCATGACATCTTTATTCAGGAAATGTATATTAGAGATGTGATGCAAACCGCTCAGGAGTCTTCCAATAAATGAGTCATCTTGGCAGGCAGATGTACTTGCTGCTGAACCAGGCCTGGTCCCTCTGCAGGATGTGGAAGAGCTTGTTTCTTACTCCCTAGCTGATTCCTAGCTGTATCTGTCCCTGGCCTTGGTGTGATCTCTGCTGTTATTTTGCAGGGGTACTTTTCGATTTGAGAGGCCTGATGGCTCCCACTTTGATGTCCGAATCCCACCCTTTTCTCTGGAAAGCAACAAAGATGAGAAGACCCCCCCCTCCGGCCTTCACTGGTAGAGCAGAGCGAGTGCTGAGACCCACAGAGAACTGTGTGTGTTGTAGACTTTTGCCTCTCCATCATGCTGCAGCCAAGAAAACAGCTTTTAAACATTTTAAACCATTTTTGTTTTAACCATTGTCTAACGGGGAGGCTTTTTTTTTTGAACCTTAGTACTGGCTCTCTCAGGCTGCTTGTAAACATAAGCTGTGTTACAGTTAACCCTTCCCTTTGTGGCACCTGCTGGGGTTGGAGCTGGGGACATAGATGTGTGGCTGCAGAAAACTGGCTCCCTCAGCAGACCTGGACCCTTTCCAATGTGCTGTGAGTTCTCTGCAACGTGAAGTTTCTCTAATAAACTGGCCCTTCCAGTTGCAACCAGTCTTCCTTTATAAACCAAGGCCCAGGGTTTACCTCCAGCTTGCCCCAGCTTGTTGCTCTCCCTCACCCACATGCAAAGCAGAGTCAGCCCAAACTTCTTGCTGCTTCAGGAGGCAGCAGCGAGGATGTTAAGGAACAGAAATGTGAACTGCTCTGCTTCCCTCATGAAGCACAGCCTTCCTGCAATGCAGCTGCTTTCTGGGCTTTACATGGCAGAGAAGACCATAAGCTGTGCTCCCCACTTTGCAGCTTCCCTGAGCTGTGTGCTGGGGTGGTGCAAAGCCTGTTTTCTTGGAGAAGAGAGCACAGAGGGGGGAAAGGCAGGTTGGCAGGTGGTGCTGAGCACACTGACACGGTGCCTTTTGTGTGTGCAGCACTGCGCTGTGTGCTGCAATAGCACAGGAGAGCTGAAGGGCACAGGGACAGGAGCACTCTGCCCCCCAAGGGCTTGCCTAGCTCTAGGAATACAGAACGTGGCTCTGTGTTTTCTTGGCAGCTTTTGCTTTGACAGGAACAATCTTAACCTGAAGCAGTCACCCGCAGTGAGGTAGCGTTTGGTTTTTGCTCCTTCTTGCTCAGCTCAGTGGGGTGTGAGTTTTGGTAGTCAGTGCTGAACTGCGTGAGCACAGGTCAATGAAATACCTGTGTGCTTACAATGCATGGGTTTGTGGGAATTTTGCTTTTACCTGTGAGGGGCCTGGTCCACGGTGCAAGTCAGGTGTTAACTCTTACCAGCCAGAGCTGCTCTCACCAGCACTGAGGGTAGCAGGGAGACATCAGCCTCTGGGTGTCCCAGGCCCTGGGTGCCTTGTAGGGGCAGAGGTAGCTTTGTGACGGGAAGCTTGGCCAGAAAAAGTTTCAAACTCTTCTCCTTTCCCTGGTCTCGCTTAAATGGCAAGGGATGAGTAATCGATGGGACTGATCTTCCTGCTCCAGAAGTGTCCAGTTACCTTGAGTCCTGCTCCCTTGGCATTTGGCTCTGTACAGCAGTGCCTTGTGGACAGCCACTGGGAGAGACTGTGCTGCCCTGCAGCTCACGGGCACCTGGACAGGGAGAATGAATTTCTGCTGCTTGTCACCAGTCTCTTTTGATTTTGTGACTTCTTTCCTGTCAGGTAGGACATGTTATCTACATTGCTTTTAGAGTTAGAAGGTTTAGACAGCCAGCTTGTTTTAGGGGGAGAAAATGACTGGTAAAGAGCAGCCCCCAGCTGCCAACCCCACGTTACTGCTGTTGTGCTGATTTCCTTGCAAGAGATGAGGGGGACAACGCTGTGCTGGGGTGGGTCCTGCTCTTTCCCTCCTGTGCAGCCGCTCAGTGGGGGCAGCGCTGCCTCTCCCTGGGGTCACTGCCTTCATCTTCACTGGCAATGGCAACAGAACTGTCTGTGTTTAACCCTGCCTGCTCCTGGGGTGGTGGGGCTGGGTCGCTGGGACAGGGCGGGACAGGGAGCACGGGAGCCGCTGCCTGAGCTGTGGCTGTGGCCCTCCCTCCGTCCCCTCCTCCCGCAGGGCGCGGGGAGGCTCTCCTGTTGTGTAAATAGCTGTACAAAGAGCTCATCAATAAAGCGCTGAAGGAACGCCTGGGCGTCCTGGCTGTGATTTTCGGCGGCCGGGCAGCGCGGCGGAGGCCCCGGGGTGCCGCTAGCGGAGCCGCTCCGGGGACCCTCCCCTCGCGGCGCCATTTTGGGCTGCGCTCAGCGCAGGGCCCTTCACCGCCTTCCCGTCGTGCACTTTGCCGGAAGTGACGCTAACGCCCGGGCGGAAGCGGCGGCCGCGGCGAGGAGGCAGCATGGTGGCGGCGGGCGCGCACCGGCCCGGGCCGCTGAAGCAGCAGAACAAAGCGCACAAAGGCGGGAAGCACCGCGGGACGGCGCAGCGCAGGGCTGGGGGTGAGGCGGGGCGGCCCGGGAAGGTTCCCGCCGGGTCCCCGCCGCCTCTTTGACCGCTCTCTCCCCGCAGGCCGAGTCGCCGTCAAGGCCCTGCCCCGCCGGCGGCGCCGCGACCTGAGCAGGGTGGACCGGCGGCACCAGGCCCTGCAGCTCCGCCGGCAGCGCAAGGAGGCGGTGAGGGCACGGGGAACGGCGGTTGGGCCGAGCGGGGTTCGGGGTGGGGGGAGCTCCGTGGAACCGCTGCGGGCCCGCGGGAGCTGAGCGGGGGGAAGCGATACCGGGCGGGGCCGTGGGGCTCCGGACTCGGTCCGGGAGCTGCACGGGGGTGGTTCTCACGCTGTGAGCTCTGCCCGCAGGTGCTGGTGGAGAAGCGGAGCTTGGGCAGTAGGGATGGGCCCCCGCACCTCGTGGTGGTGGTGCCGCTGCACGCCGGGGCCGCAGCACACGGTGCTCTCCGCCTGCTGCAGAGCCACGAATCTGCCGTCGTCCGCGGGGATGAGGGGAAGGCCGGGGGCTTTGCACTCCTCTGCCCCCGGCTCAAGCAGCGCTGGCGCGTGGTGCCGGCACAGGCAGGTGAGGGAGCGCTGCTCGGTGGGGGGGTCTCGGCTCCATGCCCCTGGCAGCCCCAGTAACAGAGGGGTTTTGTGTGCAGGGGATCTGCATGCTGTCCTGGACCTAGCCAAAGTTGCCGACTCCCTCCTGTTCATCTTGGATCCTGCGGATGGCTGGGACAGCGCTGGGGAGCACTGCCTCTCCTGCCTCTTTGCTCAGGGGCTCCCCAGTTATGGTGAGTGAGGGAGGAACATGAGGGGCTGCTGGCAGGCTACGGATTCAAGAGGGGGCTTGAGGGGACTTATGCATGGAATCACTAAAAACTCCATGTGTTAAGAGTCAATCACAGGCCTTTTGGCTGTTCTGTTACTGAGAATAGGTCAGGTAATCATAGAATTATGGAATGGCTTAGACAGGAAGGGCCCTTAAAGGTCATCTAGTTCCAGCCCCCCTGCTGTGGTGAGGGTAAATGCTGTGTTACTGGTGGAAGAGTGCTGGAGATGAAAGGGTGTCGCAGATGTAGGTCTCTGGATGTGTGGTGGTTGTTAGTATTGTGGTTATTCAGGTGTGCAGAGCAGAAGGATTTGGATGCTTTCTTGCTAAGTTCAATTCCCAGGCCCTTATTTCTATGGTCTCTTTTAGTCTTAAAATCTTTCACCTGAAGACAAGTTTTCTGTCCTGATTGGTTTTTTGAATGTGTGAAACTGCCTGTGTAACTTGTTGTTGGTCTGTTTTTTGGTTATTTGTGTGGCAGGCATCCAAGTTTGTGTTAGTAACTGTGACAGGAATATAAGAAGCTTTGTGATCTGATGGGGAACTCTATTCTGTGTCCTTGGTAGCTCTCGCTGTCCCAGGGGGCAATGACTTGCCACCAAAGAAGCGGATAGATGCCAAGAAGAAACTCGCCAAAGCCATTGAGAAGCGATTTCCAGAGGCCAAGCTCTTCCCCCTGAACACGGAGCAGGAGTGCTCAGTGCTGCTGAGGCACCTCGCCACCCAGAAGCAGCGGCACCTCGCTTTTCGGGACAGGCGGGCCCACCTGCTTGCCTATGCTGCTGAGTTTGTGCCCAGTCAGGAGAGCGACCACGTTGGGACCTTGAAGGTGTCTGGCTTTGTCCGGGGACAGACCCTCGACGTGAACAGCCTGGTGCATATTGTGGGGCATGGAGACTTCCAGATGAGCCAGGTGGATGCTCCCCCTGATCCTCTCTCTTTGAACCCCCGAGTGGTTAAAGGACAGAAGAAGAGTCAGGACATGGATGTGCAGGTGTGTAAGAGGTCAGGGCTTTGCTGTGCCCATTAAAACAATGTCTCTAAACTTCCATCCAGAAAGTAGGATTGGGTGTGTGTGGCCAAGGGTGGGCAACAAAGGGGTTGTGCCAATGGAGACAGGAGGCCCATGTTCTGCCGTTGAGTTAAGACTCCCTTACAACATAAGTGATGTGATATGGAGGGACTTTCTGCTGGTACTTGGATATTTTTTGGGAGTGAGGGTTGTGGGAGGGATTAGTCCTTTGCTTCAGACTGGTTTCTAGCTTCAGTTGGATGTCTTCATAGCTGGGGACTCTGCTTTTGTCCTTCAGGAGGACTCTGTAAATGGTACTGATGAGATGGAGGAAGATGTTAAGGTCCTGATGAAGGCAGATCCAAGCAAACAGGAGTCTTTGCAGTCAGAAGTGGTCCCTGACCCTATGGAAGGGGAGCAGACGTGGCCAACTGAGGAAGAACTGCAAGAAGCAGAGGGTGAGGAGCAGCATTATTTCTGTCCTATCCTTCCTATCCTTCCTGTTGAGAGGGTTGTTAGATACCTTATGCCACTGGGATGGCCGAGGGCAGCTGCAGAGAAACAAGCTAGCTGGGAATCCAGGCATTACTTATGACTTCCTTTCCTGGTGCTGTCACCTGACTGCAAGGCTGCCTGCTTTGCCTGACAGCAGGGCTATGTTGTAGCTGCCTTTTCTAGGCATTGACAAATTCTGTGCTGGGAAATAATGACTCTGCCCTAGAGGTGGTCTTGACTCTCCTGGTGTGAATGCTGTGAGCTAAAGAAGACTTGTTCCTGTATTAACCATTGCTGGGAATCCCACAGCTTCTCTGAAGGCGAACAGGAAGGTGATGAAGGTTCCCAAAGGCACATCCAAGTACCAGGCTGCATGGATTGTGGATGATGGAGAAGGCGGCAGTGAGGAAGATGAAGACGACGATGAAGATGACGACTTTGGTGACGATGTGATGGAAGAGGCGGTTTCCCAGGTACCTTTAAGAGCTGATACTGCAGGTGATCTGGATGCCACTGCATATCCTAGCACAGTCCTGTCCTTGCAGCTTTCTCTGTGCAAAGGCACAACACTGAGCTAAGATTTGCCTGGATTTCCATTGTTCAACTTCTCACATATATTGTGTTGTTTCTTAGGCCTGTTAGATGCCAAAACGGGGGACTGTGTTGTAGCTTGGGCTATGATTCACACTGTGCAAATACATACAGGGTTTGCAGTGCTGGGCAGACATCAACAAGAGTGTGTGTGCTCATAGGCTCTGTGCTCTCCTATGTGGCAGGAGGGAGAAAGCAGTGAGGACGAAGAAGGACTTGCAGAGGAGGATTGTGAGACCATGACCATGTCTGAGTGCGTGCGAGATGACCAGTATGATGAGAAGATGGAGGAAGATGAACAGATGCTGGAGAAATACAAACAGGAGAGAATGGATGAGATGTTTCCAGATGAGGTGGACACACCACGTGATGTGCCTGCCAGAGTCCGGTGAGAAACTGCATGCTTTGCTGGGAGAGGAGCTGGAAGGGGCCTTTCTGTCTGGTTTGTTGAGGTGTAGGGCAGGAAGCCTGTGATGCCCTAGCCATGATGTCTGAACCTGGCTGAAGGACTCTTCTGAAGATGAACCTTTAGGCTCTGAGGCTTCCAGGGGAGGCATTAGATGAGGCAGCATGCAGCTCCCTGGGGCAGAAAGAACCTGTCCTGAGCGGGGAGAGAGGATGAAGGCAGAGCCCTAGTGTGAGTCCTTGGGATTTGTGAAGCAGTTTATCATTCCTGTTTCTGTCCTCTAGGTTCCAGAAGTACAGAGGGCTTAAGAGCTTCAGGACTTCTCCATGGGACCCCAAAGAGAACCTCCCAAGGGACTATGCAAGGATTTTCCAGTTCCAGAACTTCTTCCGAACCAGAAAGCATCTCTTCCGGCAGATAGAGAAAGAGGAGACCGAAGGAGCTTCGGTAACTCCCTTTTCTCTTGCTGAGCAGTCACCTTTCCATCTCTTCCCCTGCTGTGTTCCCTCATTCCTAGTAGGAAAGATTGGGCAGGAAAGTGGCTGCATGGATTGTTCAGCCAACTGGTTCTTAGCCTGAGGCCACAAGTGCAGACGATATTGTACTCCTGTGTTCGCTTTTTAACCCAGGCCTCTGTTACTCCTGACATCTTTTCTATTGTAAGAAGTATTTACAACTGATCCTCTCTTGGCAGGTCGGCTGGTATGTTACACTGCATGTCTGCAATGTCCCTGTCTCAGTGATGGAGAGCTTCAAAGAAGGGAAGCCACTAGTCCTGTTCTCACTGCTTCCCCATGAACAAAAGGTGATTAAGTATGGCTGATACTTTGTATGTGAGCAGCTCTTCGTCTGATTCCCTCACTCCATGTGGGTTGGAGAGGTTCTGTCTGCAGAGGGTTTGGGCTGACATTTCCCCACATGGCTTGCATTTTGAAACAGGATCCTCATTTGGTCAGAGCAGACTGAAGTTGCCAGAGGTGTTTGGGTTAGAGTGCCTGAGCCTGGCTAAGGTTTGCACTGGTGACCAGCGGTCCTCTGGGAAGCCCTCATCGAGGGCATTTGTCCCTGCTGCAATGTCACTTTCTGCTCCGGCCATTACTTGCCAGCCCTCATGGTGCTGCCTCTCCTGCAGATGTCTGTGTTGAATTTCCTGGTGCGGCGGCATCCAAGCAACAGTGATCCAGTGAAGGCAAAGGAGGAGCTGATCTTCCACTGTGGGTTCAGGCGCTTCCGAGCATCCCCCCTGTTCTCCCAGCACACGTCAGGTTTGTGAGGGACTGGTGGGGAGAGAAAAGCTATGCCAGGAAGCGGGGCTGGGGTTTCTAGGACAGGAAGCCTGTGATGTCTGAGCCACAATGTCTGAACCTGGCTGAAGGACTCTTCTGAAGACTCACACCTAGGCACTGAGGCTTCCAGGAGAGGCACTAAATACTGGGGAGTGGGAGGGCTTGGGCAACATGGTTTTCTAGTCCTGGCAAGGCAGCTCACCACACAGTGAGCTGGTTGCTCAGAGGATCACATCCCATGCCCAGATACTCTGCGCCAGCAGAGAAGTGTTGTGTGTAGCCTGTTTTCCTACAGCACAGAGCCTGTTTGCCAGGGAAGAACAAGCTCAGTGGGGTTTCTCAGAGCTCTGAGGACTGCTGTTGGACCTTATCATTAACTTATCATTGCTCTTCTGTCCTAGCTGATAAGCACAAGCTGGAGCGTTTCCTGCGCCCGGATGCTGCCACAGTGGTGACTGTTTATGCTCCCATCACTTTCCCTCCTGCCTCGGTGCTTCTTTTTAAACAGAGAAGTAATGGTAAGTGGTGTCTGGGAAATAAATGTTAGCAGGCCTTCCCCATACCCTACCAATGGGTGCATGTATTCAGAAAGCATGATTTGGGGGAAAAAAGTTGCCTTCATGCTGTTTGAGAAAATGAACTAATTTCCTTTCCTGTTATCACTGGCACCTTTGTTCCTGCTGAGGGTTGCTCTGGGCCTGGAACCATCTGGGGAAGGGGGTTGTGGTGAGGGAGGGGGTGATGGAGGCACATTTGGTCATGCTGCCCTGGTGTGTTAATGACTCTGCCTTGCAGGAATGCACGACCTCATTGCCACGGGTTCTTTGCTGGCTGTGGACCCAGACAGAATCATCATCAAGCGGCTGGTGCTCAGCGGCCACCCTTTCAAGATCTTTACCAAGACAGCTGTGGTGCGATACATGTTCTTCAACAGAGGTATGGCCCATCTCTGTGCAGTAGGAAGAGGGGATGTGGAAGCAGAACTCCTGTGCCTATGGGAGTGGTTGTGTTTGTGTAGGAATGCCTGTTTCTTACATGCCTTTCGTGTTTTGATCTCCAGAGGATGTGATGTGGTTTAAACCAGTGGAGCTAAGGACAAAGTGGGGTCGCAGGGGACACATCAAGGAGCCATTAGGTAGGTTTGGTTCTGTATTTCTCCGTCATGGTGGGCAGGATGTGGTCTTCCTGGGCAGGAGTGACAGCTAATGGCCTCTTCTGCTCTCTGCCTAGGGACCCATGGTCACATGAAATGCCACTTTGATGGACAGCTGAAGTCCCAGGACACTGTGCTGCTGAACCTCTACAAGCGCGTTTATCCTAAATGGACTTATGACCCCTATGTTCCAGAGCCTGTGCCGTGGGTGAGGAGTGAGAGTGTGCTGCCGGTGGAGGTGGAAATGGAATAAGCCTCCAGGCACAGTGTGGCTAAAGCACTTTGTGCCTTAGCTCCCTGGGTGCTGTTCTCAGCCTGTGCACACTGATGTCTGGGATGTATCAGTGCTGGGGTTTTTACTGGGGCAGCTGCTGCTTAGGTACCAGCTACAGTTATTTATTTTAATGGAAACTGTTTTCAGAAACATGTCAGTCCCTGTGTCTTGGTGGTGGCTGTGGAGGCCCAATGGGAGGCTGTGAGCACCCTGCTGTCCTGTGAACCCTGTGGCTCACTGGGGCTGTTGCCTTCTTGCCCTGCTGTAGCAGTTGGTGAGAGGATTTTGCTGTGTCAAAGGAGCTGGCTGGAAGTTGTTGTGACGCTGAGGGAGGTGAAGTAGCAGCTGGGCAGTGGCTGGGTGCAGCCCGCTCAAGGTCTGTTCCAGAGCAGGGTGGCTGCGGGGGGGAAAACAAGCACTGCTTTGCTTCCAGCTCCCCAGCAGTCACCCTTTGCTTTGCAACCAAGTGATTCTGGGCTGTAGAGACCACCTCCAGCTTCCCTTATCCCTCCACAGAAGTTTTCAAACCTCTGGGGTTGTTCATCTGCTTTTAGTAGCATACAAACCCAACTGTACACATTCAGAGTCGGGTTCCTGCCACTTGATACACTGCTCCGTTCTCAGTCTGTGTCCCCAGGGAGGTCTGTGAGCCAGGCCAGGGAGCTCAGGTCCACGTTTCCCCCGCACAGCACGATGCAGATGTTTTCCACGTCCCGGGGGACTGCCTGGAACTGCTCTGAGAGCACAGCCGCGACTCCCACACCCGCTGTTGGCTCAATCAGCAGCTTCATCCTTTCCCACACCAGCCGTGTGGCTCGCTGTTGGGACAGAGCAGCAGCTGTCAGGCCGGCAGCAAGTACGTGCTGCTGTGGGGCTGATGGAGGAGGGCACTGTGTGTGCATCTGGCCCTGCAGCACTTTGGGAAGGGAGAGCAGAGTTTCCGCCAGCTTTTTCCAGCTGGACATCCAGTGTGGGTGTTTGCACAGCTGCTGTGGTGTGCAGGGTTTGTACTGCCCTGGGGGAGCGCAGGGGTGAGAACAGAGGAGCAGAGCTTGGATGGAGCCAGCTGCCTGCTGGCAGCTACTGGGAGAGACTGGGAGAGGGGAGGCAGAGTGCTTACCTTGATTTCTTCCTCTGAGACGGTCAGAACATCGTCGACCAAATCCCTGATGATGGGCCATGTATTTTCTCCAATGCTGGTTTTAACTGCATCTGCGATGGTGTCCGGAGTGTGGCGGTTGGGGGTCAGTTCCCCTCTCACCTTGGACTGGTAGCAGTCATCCGCATTGCGGGGTTCAGCAGCAAACACCTTCACATCTGGTCTCAAAGCCTGCAGAGAGCAGGAGTCACTTGGTTTAAACCAGTGTGTGCCTGTCCTCTGTTGCTGTGTCCTGCTCTGTTCCCCAGAGCAGGATTTCTGTTTCTAAAGAGACGAGCTGCTGCCTGCCTTGGGAACCCTGACCTTCCCAGGGCAGATGCAGCCACCACCTCCTGGCTGTGCTGTTGCTCACCTTGACGGCAACTGCTATTCCTGCAATCATTCCTCCGCCCCCGACAGGCACCACCAGTGCATTTACCTCGGGCACCTGTGCAGGAAGGAAACATGAGTGTTTCTGTGGCACCTCAGTACTCCCTTGTGCTGTGCCCCAGCAGCTCTGGCTGCAAGGAGCAGACCCTGGGCCCATCGGTGTTGGTTTCCCTACCTGCTCCAGCACCTCCAGGCCAATGGTGCCCTGCCCTGCGATGACAGCTGGCTCCTGGTTGGGGTGCACCATGACTCCTCCTGTCTCCTGGACTACACGAGCAGCTGTCTCTGCTCTGGACTAAAGGCAAGAGCACAGCAGTTGTGTCCCTGTCTAACTGGACTCTGTCCCCAGCTGCTCACCCCGTGCCTCACCTCATCGCTGGGCTCGCACGGCACCACCGTGGCACTGTAGGCACGGATGGCAGCTTGCTTACAGCGTGGGGCAGTGCGGGGCACCACGACATAGGCAGGAATCCCTGTGTGACAGCGAGAGGGGGGCTGACAAAGGGAACAGGGTGAAAAGGACACACTGTGTGCTGCAGGAGCACTGGGAGCACGGCCTGGGCTGCACAGGAGCTCCTGGGTGCATTCAGGAGAGGGAAACCCTGATCCCCTGCAGTGCTGGGGGTGGAAGGGGAGCAGTCTGCCTGTCCCCTGTGTCCCCTGCGGTGGGGCACACGCTGCCTCCTGCCCCAAAGCGTCCCCCCCCTTCTTGCCCCACACCGTTACCTTCTTCTTGGGCTGCACAGGCGAGTGCCTGCCCATGATTCCCACTGCTGTGTGTCACCACGGCGCGGGGCAGCTCCCTGCCCTCGCTCTGTGCCTCCTCCACGAGGCTCCTGACGGCGTTCAGGGCACCGCGGATCTGCAACGACACTCGGGTGAGCTCCGTGCCCCTCCCCGTGTGCCCCCCTGCTCCTCAACACACCTTGAAGGACCCGGTGCGCTGGAAGAGCTCGCACTTGAAGAGCAGCCTGCGGCCCGCCAGCCGCTGCAGGGCCCCGCATGTCAGCACGGGCGTGAGGCGCACGCGGCCCCGCAGCCTCTCCGCCGCCGCCCGCACGTCGGCCACCCGCACCATGCCCATGGCCGCGCCGCTCCCCTCGGAGCGTGCGCACGCGCGCGGCGCGGTTTGGCCCTTCGCGGCCGCCGTACCCCGCCCCGGCGCGAGGGGCGGGAGTGAGGGAAGATGGCGGAGGGGCTGGAGCGCGTCCGCGTCTCTGCCGCGGAGCTGCGGGACATGGTGGCGGCTGAGGCCCNAGCGGGGGGGGACGGCCGTGGGAGCCGCTGGGTTGGGCTTATCTCCTCCCGTCGCGCCGGCGGCACCTGCCCCGGGGGTGGGCCCGGCCTGGGGCCGCCGTTGTCGCTGTGGTGAGAGAACGCGGGGGGCGAACGGCGCCGGCTCGAGGCGGCCGCGGGGAGCGCGGCTCCTGAGAGCCCGGGGGGGC
>WBMW01006396.1:106299-139631 GCA_013396635.1 Penelope pileata | reverse complement strand
GGTGAAGTGCGGTGCGGGGGGGAGTTGGGAAACGCAGCGCGTTGTAGCGGGGTTCTGCCGGGACGGAGTGCTGTGTGCGAGTGCTGTGTGCTCTGAGGTGTTCGTGGTGGGGGGTGGGGAATGCCACCGCCGAGTCTGAGGGATCCGTGTTCAGAGTGGGGGCGGCTGGGAGGGCAGCAGGGGTGCGGTTTTAAGGTTAGGGTTAAGGTCAGGGTTGAGGTGGCTGCTGAGAGGACAGGGATAGAGGTAGGGTTAGGAAAGCAGTTGGGAGGGCGGCAGGAGGGCTCTGCAGCAGCACGGAGCTGAGCCTGAAAGCTGTGGTGTTACAGCTCTGTGCAGTGCTCGTGTGCCAGGGTCTGCGCCGGGCACTGTGCTCCGTCTGCCTCAGCCTGGTGGGTCAGGACCTGCTGCAGGCTGTGTTCTGTATGCCATGAGGCTCAGGATCTGCTCAGCTTTGTCATACTTTCTCATTTCCTGCTCTCACTCTCTGGTTTCCTGTAAATAGAAAATTTCAGTTGTGTTCTCATGGAGCAGCCGTAAAGGTGCTCAGTGCTTTGCCTTTGCTTAATGTTTCCCTTTGAATAGTTGTTGTGATCTTTTCTCACTGTTACATAGTGGGAATAACTCTCTTCTCTGTATTTTCTTTCCTAGAAAATATGAAGGAGGTGAAGGAGCCACGGCATCGCAAAGACAACCGGCGCCCAGACCTGGAGATCTACAAGCCTGGCCTCTCCCGACTGAGGAGCAAACCTGTGCCACCAAAGCACGAGGCCTCTGAGAAGGGGAGGAGCGGAGCTGAGGAGGGCTGTGGGGAGAGTGGTGGTGACAAGGGCCCTCCAGGAGGAGGGGCTCCGGTCGTGGAGGACTTCAGCAAAGGTGACAGCCTCAAGCAGAATGGGCCTTCGCCCGGAAACGAAGAGACGGAGGCTAAAGGTGGTCTTCAGAGCCAGGAGAACTCGTGCAAGCAGCTTGCTGTAGATGAGTGGTGTGCCAAGGCCACGAGGAGGACCAAGAAGCCAGACCTGCAGATCTATCAGGCGGGGAAGCGCCTGCATTCGGTGGCTAAAGAACCGCTACGGTCAGCTGCCGAGGAGGTCACCTGTAAGGTGGAGCAGCTGAGAGTTGAAGGAGATGAAGAGGCTGAGAAAGGTACTGGGAAAGACAACGATAGGAAAACCAAGTCAAACAAAGAGGATAGAGAGGGAAGCCAGGCAGGGGAAGGAGTGAAAACCTCAAGGGCAGAGAAAGGAAGAAGACCGGAGCGAAGCGAGCGGGTGAGGAGAGCGCACGAGGAGGTGGCACAGGGGAAGCTGGGTGCTCCCAAGCGTTATTCCCGCTCTGACAAGCGGCGGAGCCGGTACCGCACCTGCAGCACGAGCTCAGCTGGGAGCAACAACAGCGTGGAGGGAGCCCCGCTCGTGGATGGGATGGAGAGACGGCAGGAGCGTGCCCGAATACGTCCTAGGAAGCAGCTGTCTGCATCCTCCACTGACTCCTTAGACGATGACAGAATTGATGAGGCAGAAGCATATGTTTCCAACAGGATTTCAGACAGGAAAAAACGTTCAGAGCAGAGTCGAGCTTCCAGGAGTGAGAGCGAGTGGAGCAGCAACGGCAGAGAAGTGAAGGGATCCTTTCGAGTCACATTTGACAGCAAGACTATGAACAGGGATATTGGTCTGGCAGACACAGATAAAAAAAAGCCCCTGAAGGCATTTGCTAGTTGCAATGACTCAGAGACTTCGGAGGCCAGGAGCCAGAGCAGAGAGCCCCAGGGGAGGGGCCGTGGGATTCTGTTCCTGCCTGCCAACACAGACCTCTCTGCCAGTGCTGCGGGCTCCCCTGAACCCAGTCACCCCGGGCCCCGGCTGCTGCTCGGTGGTGCTGGCAGTAAAGGTCCCCGCAGCCGGGGCCGAGGTGGCACCGCTCGCAGGTTGTGGGACCCCAACAACCCGGACCAAAAACCCGCCCTGAAGAGCCAGACCGCGCAGCTTCACTTCTTAGACACTGACGACGAAGTGAGCCCCACCTCCTGGGGGGAAGCCCGCCAGGCCCAGACATCCTACTATAAGTTCCAAAACTCTGACAACCCCTACTATTACCCTCGGGCTGCTGGCCAAGGCCCACAGTATCCTTACGGTGGGTACTCCCTGCAGTATCCCATGGGTCCGAGCAATGGTGTGTACCCAGGAGCTTATTACCCCGGGTACCCCAGCCAAGCGGGGCAGTACATGTGCGGCCCGCTCCCCCCAGCTCCTCTGAGTCCTGAAATGGAGCAGCAGATGCGGAACATGCAGCAGCAGGAGCTCGGCAGGCTCCTCCGTGAGGCTGGAAACCAGGAGCAGCAGCTCAGCAATCTGCTTTCCAGAGACCGCATCAGCCCAGAGGGGCTGGAGAAGATGGCCCAGCTGAGGTTTGTGGCTGAGTCATTTCAAGGGTGAATTTCTACCAGAACTGTTGTCCGGAGTGTGGTTTCTCCTTTGAGATCTGGTGGATGGGGGGTGTTGAGGGCTGAGGGACTGGGGCTGTAGCTCGTTGGCTTCTGAGATGTTGGGACTGTTC
This sequence comes from Penelope pileata, assembly GCA_013396635.1. Lineage (NCBI taxonomy): Eukaryota > Metazoa > Chordata > Aves > Galliformes > Cracidae > Penelope > Penelope pileata. The sequence goes on along the minus strand of WBMW01006396.1, from coordinate 137,069 downwards.
ATCATATGCCAGTGGTGTGTGAATATCAGAAGGAAACCATGGGCAAAGGTCTCTTTTCCTAGGTTGGGAGTTAAGTGGTGGCTTCCTATGATTGTGGAGTGCCTTGCCTGTGTTGCAGGCATGTGGGGAAGCTGGACAAGCTGCAGCTCTCAAGTTCTTCTTGCTGAAGCTGGTCTCTCTTGGTTCCAGGGCTCTCACATGCTTTTGGTGTACTGCTTTCTTACCTGTCCTTGATTGTCTGCTGATTTGCATTGTGGGCGTCAGCACGGCAGCTCTCATCTTGTGCATGCAAATCACTGCGTGGATTCCTGGTGCTGTGTGCCACTGAGAGCACTCTTCAAGCGCTGGGTAGCTGTGCTTTTGACACCATTCTGCCCTGTGACATATGGCAGTTCAGTGGGGGTAGCCTGGTGAGGCCAGCCTAGCGACAGGGAAGTGACACTGGCACTCCGGAGGGCAGTTAACACGGCTGCAGCAAGGTTCTTCTTGGCATCTGTGACCTCTGGGTTTTCTCTGGAGACTTATTTTCAGAGCAAGGCAGCAGAACTGTGCTTTGCATGGGAGCCTGCCAAGGTCCAGGTTCTCTTGGTATCCTCCAGGAATTGTGATGTGGCTTAGCTCAGGCCTTTACCATCCACACTGTCCTACTGTTTTCTGTAGTGCTCAAAGCATTGTAAGGGATAAGGCTGCCAAAGCAGTAACAGCAGAGGATCCACCTTTGCTGTGAGCTTCTCCCAGACATTGTGGAGCTGTTTCTAACCTGCTATGATTTTATTAAATTGTGGGGACGAATTCTGCTGCAGTGTCTGGGCTGGGCTCTAGTTAGCTGGTGAGGGGAATGTGATTTCTGTTATTCTGAGACTTAATTTCCTTCATGCATGACTTTCCTTGTTCATTTTTGAAGAAGAAGGGTCTGTGTTTCCATTGTGTATTTTGGCTGGATGGAAGGGAGATACAGATCACTATAATGGCAAGACATCTCTTGCTCTTGGGTGCTTTGTGTGCTTGTTCCTGGCCCTTAGCAACTGGACTTTGTACTTGGAAGGAGCAGAGCCTGGCAGTGTGTGCTTGCTCTGTGTTATACAAGGAGGCAGTTAGGTCTTGCTCTTCCCAGAGGCAGAGCCTTAGCAGGATCTCTTTGCTCTTTAGCTGGCCCTAATTCTTTCTGATATATACCAAAAAAAAGAGAGGTGATCCTTTCAGATTTGCTCTGCTGGAACAGGAAGGGTGTTTGGTTGCAACAGCTTCCATCTCTCTCTAGGACGTGTGTGGAAGCATCAGTTTGCCATAGCGTGCGAGCTGCTGACATCTCTTGCTGCAGGATGAGAAGCAGCAGGTGGCTCAGCACACAGTCCTGGCTGCTCGGCTGGGCAGCTGTGTTGACTGCTGATTGTGTTTTGCTCTAGGGTGGAGATGCTGCAGCTGTATGAACGGTGCATCTTGATGGATATCGAGTTCTCTGATACCCAGAACGTGGACCAGCTGCTGTGGAAGAATGCCTTCTACCAAGTGATTGAGAAATTTCGGCAGCTCCTCAAGGACCCTCTGGGGGAAAATGCCCAAGAAATTCGGAACAGACTTCTCCAACTTCTAGATGAGGTAAGAAGAGAGAAACAACCCCAGGCTTTACGAAACCTTTGGGTGGGATTGGTTGGTGTTTAGAACAGGCTGGTGTAACTGGACAGCTAGCCTATGTGGTTCCACTTATATCTCTGTGTGCCTTAGGCTTTGCTTATGCAAAGAGAATGTTCAGATAGATTCCAATTTAGTGTAGCAGGCGTAGGTCCAGGTGGATATTTGTTATCATCTAAACCCGGCTTGTTTTGGTGTGTTCTGTTTTAATTAGATATTGATTTAAGCTAAAGTGGGCTAAACATCCTTAAGTGGAAATAAACAGAGGCATTCATGGAGGTGTTTGTGCTACCTTTATGAAATTTGCTTAAAAATCATTCTGTTAGACTCTGCAGCTCAGTTTACTTGTTGTAGGAGGTAGGCTGACAGACCCAAGAGGATGCGTTTTATAGAATTATGTTAGCAGGAAGGGACTGCTGGAGGGCTTTGGTCCAACCTCCTGCTTGGAGCAGGACTGTGGCTAACAGTCAGGTCAGTCTTGACTTTGTCTGGCTCAGTCCTGAAGAACCATGAGGCTGGAGATCCCCTGGCTTTAGTGCTTCTTTCTGAAGAGAGGCAACCCAACACAGGGAGAGGGACCTGTCCTGCGTGTATCAAGGAGCAGTGTGGTGATTTTCTGCTTGCCTTTGGAAAAATTGTAACATCCAGATCTGCGTGTGTTCTGCAGGGCACTTCCTTTTTTGATGGCTTGCTCCAGAAGCTGCAGGTGTCGTACCAGTTCAAGCTGGAGGACTACATGGACGGGATGGCCATCCGCAGTAAGCCTCTGCGCAAAATGGTAGGTTGGCTTCCTCCTGGAGGCTTCTCCTCCTGCTAGTTGTATGCAATGTGCTCAACTCAACGTGCAGCCCTTGCCAAGAGGCAGGCAGCTGTACTCTGAATAGATGGCAGTGTGTTTGCAGGGAATCTCAGCTGTCAGAGAACTTGTTGAACCAACTCCAGTGTATTAACATTTCTCAGCTTCCTATGCAAAAAAAAAAAATATTTGGTACCATCTCTGGAGCTAGAGCTCCAGGGGAAGGAAGTGTCTTGGCTTGGTTTTACATATTATTACATATATGGTCTTACATATTTGGTCTTACATATTGAACAAGTCTTATTTCAGTTTGTGGAATTCAGAAAAATGAATGAGGAAAGCTGACAGTTGCACTCTCTGACACATGACAGTGATTGCCCTGATCTGTGAGTGCAGGTGTGAGGACAGCTGGAGAAGGATATTTTAGTTCAGCTCCATTCCCAGAGAGGTGTTTGTTTTAACCAATCTGTCCTCCTCAAATAGCTCATGGACCAAATGAGCCACAGATTCTGAAACCCACCTCCTCTGAGTGAGAGATAGGAGCTGTCAGGGAGCAGGTGTTTGGGGAGGGGGGTTGCTCTTACAAATGCTGAACCAGTGCCATGGAGCCTTGTCTGTGAGACCTTCAGTTTGTCAGCGACCTCCTCTTAGCTCTGTACAGTCCCTGTATGCTCAGTGAGTGTTGAGTCAGGATGCACATGATGTACTGAATGCTTCCTTCCAGGTGAAGTACGCGCTGATCAGTGCCCAGAGGTGTATGATTTGTCAAGGGGACATTTGCCGATACAGAGAACAAGCAAATGACACTGCAAACTACGGGAAGGCACGCAGGTATTGTGTTCTTCACCCTAGGGCTGAGCACAGCTCTTCCTCTCTCTGGTTACAAGGGAAGCATCTTATTTCACACTTAAACTCGCCTCTAGCCAACGGAGTCTTTTCATGCCTCCTTATTGTATTTACTATTGCTGTGAAGCTGAAAGTTATAGCCTGGGCTGCTTTGTTATCCAAAAAGCAACCCAACAGATCCACAACACAAAGGTGGAGGAAAATGGAAGTTGTCCTGTGCTGATCCTGCAGCAGGGACAGTTTATGCTCCTGAGACTGGCAAACGGATGTATTTTCTGGTAGCTTTTCAGCTAGGAGAGATTCCCATATGTGCTCATATGTTCTGGCTGCATGAGGAGTTAGTGGCACTTGTTGCTTCCTGTCACTCTTGCTTTGCCTGGCATGAAGTCATTTTTCTGATCTTTCTTCCTGGAGCAAAGACTAGTGGTGAGCAATTGAGCCCGTCTTGGTACCCTGAGACCTGTGAAAGTTTGCAGAACAGGGCAGGGAAAGCTGCCCATTTGTGAACCTGTGGGCATCATGGAGTATGCTGGTATCTCAGGGGCTGGAGAGAACTTAGTGTGTTCATTATGCATCTGAATGGTGTTGACAGATCTGTGTGGCATGAAATAAGCTGGTTAATACAATTGAGGGGAAATAGGAGGAATGGACTGCTTCTGAACTGATGCCCCTTCTTTTGAGATAATTATTGGAAAATATTGGAAATGACCTAAGCAGCCAGGAAGGTTTGGTTCCAGCTGCCAGAAAGGCAAAAAAGGGGGTGGAGAAAGAAATGTTCTGCAAATAGCCCATTCTCTGTGCCTGAGGCTGCACTGGGGACAACACTTGTTGGATCTGGCTAAATGCTCATCTTCAGGCTGAGCCAAGAGCATTTCTTTCTCCAGCTGTGTCTGCCTCTCCCTCTTGTCCTGTGCCCTGGTTCTTCCTCTCCAGGCTGGGCACAGACTCACTGGCTGTGCACGCTCATGCAGGCAGAGGGCACTTGTGCAAAGGCTGCCAGTGCTGCAGAGGGAATTGTGTCCTCCACAGCGAGGAAGGCAACCTGATGTCCTTTCAGTAACTTTCTCCCTGGTTCTTCCATTCCTCAGCTGGTACCTGAAGGCTCAACAAATTGCTCCCAAAAACGGCCGCCCGTACAACCAGCTGGCGCTCCTGGCCATCTACACGGTAAGCTGTCCATCATGCAAGGATGCAGCAAGCACAGGAAGAGCCTCTGGGAAGGTTGTGGGATTCCATCTGGTGGAGAAAGACATTGTTTAAGGCAGTGCTTCCAGATGTTTTTGTTTTTTTTAAAAAAAACAAAAGGCTGATGGCATGGTGTGCTCTGTGGATTCCAGCTGTTGTGGCCTGAGGCAGCTTTGTTAGATACACACATTACTGCCCCAGGCTATCAGCATTTTGGGGACTGCTCAGTGGACTGTTGAGAGTGCATTTGTTTTAAGAGTGGATTGTGTTTAAGATTTTGCATGAGATTTTTGTGCTCAAGACCATGCTATCATGAGGATATTGTTTCTGCTTGTCGTGTCTTCTTTGAACTTGTGAGCCCCAGTCTAAGTGACATCAACATTTGACTTAAGTTTCAGTTTTGCTGGCTTCTCCAGCCATGTAGGAAAGCTTGTTTCAAGGAAGATTTGCAGCAGATAATGGGGACATCAGACTGGGGCATGGGAGCTGGTAAGGATCTGCTCATTTGCAGTTCTGAAAGCTGCTGGTTTAAATCAGCATCTCAGAACTGCAGTGTTTAGAAATGCAATTTCCTCGTGGCTGGGAAGGACTTTTCTGACTCCTAGAGTGGGACTTAAAGCAGCAAAGTGTCCTGCCCTACTGTGGTGTTCTGTAAGGCCCTAAAGGGCTGTGGGTCTTGGTAGTGTCAAGACTTAGGGAGTGATTTCTCACAGTATTCCCTGTGGGAGAAAAGATGCTGAGAGGTTGCTCGAGTGCAGGGGGATTAGCCCAGTGACAGGCTGAGGTTAGGAGGGCATCCTTCACCATGGTCCAGTATTCCTGGACCTCTGTGCAGTCATTTCCATATTCATAGCAATGTTAAAAAAAGTTATTTTCTGAACTGTTAATAATTCACTAATTATAATATTGCCCTTTAGTGTGATGTCTGCTGAGAGACTTTTGTGTGAGCTTCTGAGTTGATGGTTTCTGTAGCAGCCTCAGGGCTAGAAGAAGTGAGCCTGCAGGCTACTGTGTCACCTGCACTCCCTAAGCCTGGTAAAATGCTGTGTTGTGCTGATTGTTGTGGGGAGTTGTGAATGTGGATGGAGAAGTTAAGGTCCAGCTTGTCTGTAGGACTGCTCTTACTTTGTGAATATCTGTCTCAGGCACTGTTGAGGGAGAGGGAAAGTGTACTGAGGAACATGGAGGGTGAATTTCTTGGGGGCTTGGCCCTGAATTTCCCAGAGTGATTCCCAGCTCTGAGTCTGGCTGTGTTTTTGCAGAGGAGAAAGCTGGATGCTGTCTACTATTACATGCGCAGTCTGGCAGCGAGCAACCCCATCCTGACAGCCAAGGAGAGCCTCATGAGTCTGTTTGAAGAGACAAAGCGCAAGGTGAGTCTTGGAGCTGGGCTGGGGGATACTGCAGCTGCCTGAGCTGACTCTCATAGCTGGAGAGCTGTGATCTAGAGAGAAGGGTTGATGGTGGCTTTTGGTCTTGGGGTCACCACTTACCTACTTGGAAGAAATTCCATGTTGGGAGTCAGAAGATAAGAGACAGCCTTCAGAATGATGGTGTCTTTCTGCCTCTCCACAGATTGCTTTGAGGGCTGTTTAGGCAGCTGAATCTCTTATTTCTGGGTCACAAACTGTTAAACAGCCAAGCTCCAGAAGGGCTGCAGGTTGCTATGGTTTGCAACGTGGCTTTGGCACGTAGCCCTATCCCACAGGTGCCCCACAGAGGTGGGCAGGGGAGGCTGCAGTCCCTTTGCGCCCCCAAATCAAAGATGCAGAATGTTAGCTCTCACAGCTGGGACTGGACACAGCTTTTCATGTCTCAGTGCNAAAAAAAAAAAAAAAGAATCCCTCATCTGCACTATCCTATAGTGTCAGAAACCAAATGCTGGACCTGTCAGTGAGTTACTGTCAGTGAGTTAATGTGGTTTTGAAGCTGGGACGGGAGCCAGTTTCTTCATGTAAATAAAACGATCTATTTTTCCTGAACTTTGATCCCTGGATGATCTGACCGTGTCCTATCTGCACAGGCAGAGCAGCTGGAGCAGAAGAAGCACCAGGTGCTGGAGCTGAGCCCCAGCCGTCGAGGGAAGGGCAAGAAGTCCATGTTGCGACAAGTTGGGGACGATGCCACACGGCTGGAGATCTGGATCCATCCCTCCCACCCCCGCTCCTCCCAGGGCCACGAGTCCGGCAGAGATTCTGAGCAGGACAACGGGCTTGGGAACCTCAGCCCCAGCGACGTGAGTACTGCAGGAGGCGGCTGTTGGCTTTGGTGTCATGTGTTTGGAATGCAGTGGAATGACACTGGATCTGTTTTGCTTTCCTGTTGCTAAATTTTCCAGTGTTTTGGCTTCCCCTATGGGAGCTGTGCCTGGGTCAGGCTGAGGAGCTGGTGACCTCGTGCCTCTCATGTTTAAAGCATGTTGTTACCATCCATTTCTTGGCAGTGTGTGCTGGTGTGGCTGATATGGAATAGGAGAGGCACAAACAGAAGAAGCAGTGAAATGCCTCTTCTGGAGGCTCTAACTTGGGTGAGGTTGCCGGTGGGAAATGAGGTCAGATGCTGGAGACTGGGGTTAGCAGTGACCAAAAAGGCTTGTTCTAAGGCTTGTTCTGGAAGTGGGTCATTTGTCCCAGTGCCAGGTGATTGGAAGTTTGCATTGGGAATGTGAAAACCGTGGTTTTAAGTTCCAGTGTAGGTGTCATATTTGCATTACTTGTTCTGCTGAGAGGCCAGACTCGTTCCTTTCTTTTGTAAGGATTAAAAATTGGACTGGTGGTATCTCTCATCCGTCTGTTTGAGCTGTGTACCCTGCAAAAGGAGCCCGAGCGAGCTCTGTTTGTCAGGCACAGGAATGTAGGCAAAGGCAGCAATGGTTGGGAGCTCATCCTCCAGGAATCCTCACATTGCTTTGGCACATGCGGTCTGCAAGAGGACTTGCCAGGGAGCTCTGGACTGCCTGTCCTAAAATGGCTGTTAAGGATGGGAGTTCAGTGGAGCTGGGAAGACCGCATAGTGCGGGGCCCAGAGCTTCTCAGATATGATTGCACTTTTATAACGAGTTTGTGACTTCAGCTGGGTGGAACTGGGGTGAAGCCTTAGGGCTTTGAAAGATAAGCTCTGGCACACTGCTGCAGCATTTTTTAGATGTTACTGCCCTCAGTTGTTTTCCCTCTCCTCAGCTTCTCTTCTGGAGACCTTTGCTGCCTCAGCATCATTGAAAAGAATGTGCCAAGCTTTAGGGTCTCCATAAATCATTGATGGAGATGCTTGGCATTAGAGGCTGTGAGTGTTTTTGAGGCACTGGGAGTTTCTCTGTTGCAGTACTCCCATGTGAGGCAGCGTAACTGCTAGCGAAGTGGGGGGCAGAGATGTTTTATTGTTTATAGTGTGGTGATGTTTGCTTAGAGCTTGCCCTTGGTCTGTTCAGTGGGGGCTGAGCTTTCTGAAGTGCAGGCCACTGGCAATGCCTGTACAGGTTGCATGTCTTAATTGCTACCCTTAGTCTTGATCTCTTCATCTGTTTGAAATATTGGCTGGTGGAAAGGTTCTCCCACTGACTCTGAGAGGCTGCAAAGCTGAAACACAAAGGTAAAGGGCAGGGGGAGCTGAGGGTGCAGGTTTGGGCACAGCTGTTTTTTTGCAGCCAAGATTTTTCTACTTGGGCTGCAGTGCACCGCTCCACTTGTGTTGGCACAACTGCTTGTGGAGCTGGGCCGTGGCCGTGTCACCGAGCTGACCTGGATTAAAATTAACCAGGTGAAGAAGAAATCTTAAATCTGTCAGTGCCAAAGTTCCTGTGCCACGAAGCTGGGGGTGGATAAAAACAGCAGCAATCTGGGAGACGTCTTGGTGCTTGCAGGGGACTGGAGAGGAGCTGAGGAGTCTGCGTGTTGCCACTGTGTGGCACTGTTTGGCCTCGGAAAGCCCTGCCTGGGCCAGAGGCAGGCAGCAACCGTGAGCCAGGCAGTGCCTCTACGCCATCCCCAGCAGATGCACACCCCACGCAGGCTGGGGCGGAAGGGAGCAGCTCTTCTCCCAGGGGAAGAGTGCCAGTGCTTACGTGTCACTGCAGGGAAATGAGTCCGGGCTCTGTCACTGCCTCCTGGTACCTTCCTCACCGGCTTTAGGCCCTGGAAGGGCTGAGGTCTTGTTCTTTCTCTGTCCTGGCACTTGTGCTCTGCAGGTAGCTCCGGTGTTGTGGCAGCTATTTGCTGCTTCTGGTCTGGAGAAAGGGCATTTTATGAGGTAAAGTAGGAAAGCGTTCAGCTTTGAGGAGGGAATACAACACGACAATAGAGCCCAACATCTCTGGCTGTGTACAGGCAGAGGAGGAGGGAGAGGCAGGGCAGGGAGATGCTGAAGCATCCCTCCTGGGACCTGCAGATCTGCACGCTGTGCCTGTCAGTGAGCAGAGCCTGCTCCGTGCATGCACGTGTGGTGCTTTTTTTTTTTTTCTCCTTTCCTCCTGTAACCCTATATAAAGACCCAGACATCACTACTTCATTTCAGGGTTGGCAGCTAGCTGAAAGGAGTGAGCAAAGCGTGATGACAAGGCTGCAGGGACAGACAGGCTGCAGCCATTGCTGTGACAAGGACAGATGGTGTGCAGGGCTGGCAAGTAGCCTTGGCACTCAGTTTAGGTAGAGGTTTGGCACAGCTGCTGCTTCCACTGTTTGCTGCGTTGTGTTATTTGAGGAAGATGCAGAGCTGGAAGCATGTGCCACCTGTCTGCACCAAGGGACATGCATCTTCACTTCAGTGGGCAGCTGTATTCCCTTTTTAAGAGCAGCTGGATAGGGCAACGTGAGCTGGAGAGCTGAGTCCTACTTCTCTGCCATGGGTTTCATTTGCCTTTGGTCTGTATTGATCTGAAGTCTGATAGTACCGTCTGCAGCTCGCTGCGCAGACTGTGAATTAGTAAAGTAAACAGGGCAAATGTGCTGTCAGTCTCTTGAGAAAGTGTTAATATTACACTAAGTTTGAGATTTTAATCACCCCTGTCAGGAAATGCTGAGTTAAGGTTCCCACAGTTGCAGTTGCCTGCTGCCCGTGCTCTGCAGCAGGCACTTCCTTATGCTAGCACGCAGCGTGCATGCACTAATGAAGATGACTCCATAGCTGCAGCTAGGATTAGGGAAGAGGTTTTCCCTTGGCATAACAGTAATTGAATAATGCTTCTCTCCAGATGTCTGAATGCTTCAGAATCATTAAACAATTAAGCCTTCTAGACTCTTGATGTGAGAGGTCAATCTTGTAGAGCCATCAGAAGTTTGGTAGGGCCACTCAAAAAGCTCCTAGGAAAGCTAAGACCAGATTGTAGCTTTGGATGTTTGTATTTCTTATCAGGTGAATGGTGTTGCTTCTTTCTGGAGCCCATCACCTCCTTCCATCTACCATGTCCTAGAACACGAGTGCTAAGCATGCAGGGAGATGGTCCTCTACGGCAGGATGAGGGCACTGTCTTCTCAAAGCAGAGAAAGTTGTGAGATTTGCCCCACTTTTATTTTTTCCCTCTAGGTCTGGATTCAGCCAACTGAGAACTTATCTGACGATACCTGGTTGGAGTTATCTTCATGATAGCTCCAGCTGTGATTCTTTCCTTTCTGAGATGAGACATTTGCAAGGATTCTGTCTTTCTCTGTCCTTCTCCCCTGCTTGGCTTTATTGGTGACATCACTTGTCTATGCACCGTGGTGCTGTGTCCACTTACACGTCTGCAGCCCAGTCATGGTCCAAGGCAGAAAAAGGCATTTGGGGAACATTTGTGCATCCAGCACTGGGGACCCTGGGGGCTGCCTGAGGGTGCTGCCTTGATGGAGGGCATGTGCCCTTAGCTGGGAGAGGGGTCACTGTCCCAGTCAGCTCCTGCACGTTTCACATCCGTTTTTCCTTGGCCGTGTTTGTTGTTTCTGCTCCGTGTACTTGTTCCTCTTGGGCAGCAGCCACTCGGGTGACTCTGGGCTGGCTCCTTCTCCCGGCTGCTTTCAGGCAATGCAGTTTTTCCTGTGGGGTTCTGCATCTGGAGAGGAGCAGCACTTCTAGGCCATCGATGGGATCAGACCTGTTTGTTAGCAGTTTTGATGGGGTGGGGTTGGCTGTTATGCATGGGCCAGTCACACAAAGCCGTGGCAGTGACCTGCGTTCAGCATTAGAGTGGCCCTGCAGTCCCTGGCAGTGTTTGGTTTGCTGTAGTGGGAGCAAGTGTGGCACAACTTCCCTCTTGCCCGCATCCCACAGAAGCATCATCTCTGTTTATTGAGAGCAGCTCCCTTTGCTCTCAGCTTTGTCATGACACACAGCTAGAAATCAGCGAGAGACAGAAGTGGAGGTGACGTATCGCTGTCGTGATGGCTGCTCTTCCATCCAGGTGGACAAGGAGCTGCTTGGGATCCTCAGTGATGGGAGGCACCTGCCCCCAGCTCTGCTGCCTGGCTGCTGGGAGCTGACATGGTGGGTCATGATTCCTTCCCTTCCATGGAGGTGCTCATGAATAACCCCTGCTGAGCATTAACACTCAGCTGAAGGCTTCCCCTCCTTACTCCTCCCCTTTACCCACCACCCACAGGAAAAAGCAACGGGAGATGTTCAATCCTTAATTTTGGTGCCCAAAGCGGTGCTTGAGAGGGAGAAGCCTGGAGTTCCCTCTGCCCTGCCCAGGCCGCCTCCTTTGCTCACCCCCACAAGCTGGCAGGAAGCAGTTGGGTTTGGTTACTCATTCGAGGAGGTCAGGACTAGGTCTGGGTTTTTTTTTTTTTCCCCTTTGTGTTTAGGAAACGGTTTACAAACTGTTTTGAGCACGGGGGAGCTGGTAGCGTGCGAAAGAGGCTTCTCAGCCTCTGTGCTGCTGGACTCGTGCTAACTCTGCCCTGCCTCTTTTTCTGTGATCTCTTTCTTGGTTGGCAGTGTGAGTATTTCTGAGAGCTTTCCCCAGCCTGCAAACCCTCCTCCTCCTGAGATGACCTCGGTCACCAAACCACTTTGGGGCTTTATTTTTACTCGAGCCGTTCAGTTTCGCGCGGTGAGCTTGGTTTCTTTCCCCCAGCACCAAAGAGCCTCTCTGCAGAGGAAGTAAAAAGAGTGCCAGGCTGCAGTTGAAGCTGGTTAAACACTAAAACCACACTCCTAGCCTCCCTGGGCTTGAGACGTGACATTCAGCCATGCACCTAACGCTGCCTTTTTTGCCTACCAGTTCTGCACCCTCTCTGCTCACACTTAACTTTTTTAAAACCTCTGCTCTATTTTTACTTCAAAACACTGCTGAAAGCTCCTCAGCTGCAGTTCGTGCAGCAGCAATCCAGCCAGAAGTGCACGAGCCCAAGCAGGGCACTGCACATCTCCCAGGGATGCTCGGGAGGGCTCTGCTGAAGCTCCCGGAGCTCAGCCCCGCTCGCAGAGCCTGCTTACCCATACCCCGTGTGCATGCATGTCATGTTGAACCCACATGCTGCTTTCCAGCACGACCTGACCTTTTGTCACTCCCCAGAAAGCGAAGGCTAAGCTCTCACTAAGAGTTTCCAGAAGTTGGTGTTGATATTTTTTTTAAATTTTTTTATTATTATTATTTTTAGACCGTGTCGGCGGTTTTATTTAACTGTGAAGAACAAGGCCAGGGGCTAATGGTACTTGAAGGGGAGAAAGAGCGACATGTTCTCCTTCCGGTAACGAGCATCTGGTGCTAATGTGTGTAGAAGGAGGATGGTGGATCAGAGGTGGGAGATCTACAAGGACATCAATGAGTTACGCCTGCGTGAGGGGCTCTGCTATATCCCAGTGCAAAGGAGGGGCAAAGCTTCACGTTCCAGCAGGCTTCTCATACTCCAAAACCAAGCGCAGTCCTCCAGAAACCGCCGTTCCCTGTCAGTCACTCTTTCCTCATTTCCTCTCCTGCTGGTGCTGATCAGCCAGGGATTTGTGTGTAACCGAACCCCCTCCTGCTGCTCCGCACGAGGCCTTTCTGCAGCAGCGGGTTTGATGATCCGGGTGGTGTTGGGAGGGAGGGTTTGCGCTTCAGACGAGAATGCTGCAGGAATTGGCAGCACTGGTAAAGGAAGTAAAATGTCTAATAGCAGGATTGGGAAATTTCCCAGAGCGGGGTGAAGGCTGTTAGACAGTGATTGCTCTGGAGCTTTTTGTTTTTTTTTTTGTTAGTCTAACCTTGATCCCTGTCTGAAGTTGGCCCAGCCCAGCTTTTTCTCTTGTATGCTTTTTTGGGTTGGCACCTCCTATTCCACAGCCCAAGCCCTTATTTCTGCCATGGGGAATATTTATTTCTTTCCAGTGTTGAATGAGGCACTTCCAGCCAGACTCCGTCTCCACTGTGGAGGTGGGTATTAGGAAAGAAACTTCCTTCCGGAGGATCAGGGAGTGGAACCTGCTGGAATCTGTGTCATTTCCTCTGTCCTTGGCTCTACTCTTCCTCCCCAGCAGATTTCATTGCTGCACAGTTCAGAGCGGAGAGGGAGATGCCTCAGTGCCCTGCGTTGATCTGTCCAGGTAGAAGCGAAGGCTCCAGAAGTGTCCAGATGGGATGGGAGAGCTGTGCTGCACTCACCCGTGGACCCAGCTCCGGGCTGTGGGAGCTGTGCTGAGCTCAGCCTGGCTGCCTCTGCCCTGTCCCTGCCTGCTGAGCGCAGCTGGGAGAGCAGCAGTGTGACGAGCTGCTGGCGAGGATGCTGTCATCCTCCTGGAAGGCTCTGTCTCTGCTCAGCCTGCTGTCCAAACATCCTCTCTGTTGGCCTAACTCCTTCCTAAGCCTTAGGGTTAGGTCTCTTCTGTCCTCACCATTCTTAATCTCTTGTATTATCTCCCTGCTTTGTGCTTGACCCCACGCGTAATCTGCTCTGGAGCAGCAAAGAAGGCTGACAACACCCTGAGCTCGGTGACCAGAAGATCTCTTAGGACCAGAGCTCATGGCACGTTTCTCAGTGTCGATTTTCTATCACAGGAAGAGGATGCTGTTCACTCCTGGCAAACAGTACGTGTTTGAGCATAAGCTGCTTTTGCTGGTTGGAGCCACTTCAGAACGCAGCCTCCCCCCTCACCTGCTGGGCAGAGAACGGCTCTGCCTGGGTCGTCCCTCTCTCAGTGCTTAACCAGATGCAGCCTCGAGGAGCTGAGCTTGGATCCTGGATGACCTGCAGCACCAGAGCCAATTTGTGAAAAGTTTTGTGTTGAAAGTGAACATGATATCTCAGCTGAGGACCCTCTCTGGCATGTTTGCATAGATTCATAGAGTTTATGGCCAGCAGGGACCATTAGATCATCTGGTGCGATCTCCTGTATATCACAGGTCCTTAAATTTCACCCGGCTACTCCTGCGTGAAGCCAAATAACTCGTGTTTGGCTAAAGCAAAACTTCCAGAAAGACATCCAGTCTTGAGAATCCACCCTCTTCCTGGGGAGTTTGTTCCAGTGATCATTGCACCGGTTCTGAAATATTTGTGCCTTATTTCCAGGGTGAATGTTTCTCATTTGTTCTTGAGCTTTGCTGTTCTGTTAGCGTAAAGAGCCCTTAAGTCCACGGAGGTACTTTGCACACTGCACTCACATCACCTCCCAGGCTTTTTTGATGCACTAAACAGATTGAGCTGTTTAAGTTTTTTCGCTGCGAGACGTTATTTCTAGTCTCCAGATTGCTTTTATAACTGGTGTTTGGACCCTTTCCAAGTTTTTCAGCATCTTTTTAAGCACAAGGGCACTGGAGCTGGATGTGGTATTTCGGTGTCAGTGCCCCCAGTGCCATATATAGATGGCAGTGTGCTGCCCAGTGCCTGCTGTCCCTGAGGGACACCTTAACCCTTCTGCTGGACGTTGTGCTGGGAGTCCCTGGAGCCTTTCTCCCTCGGCCACAGTCTCCTGGAGACTTATTTTCCATGATGTGAGATGTGTGCTGTGGCACTTGGTATTGGAAAAACCCAGATTATGAAACGATCATAATAACCTTATGTGGATGCGCTGCAGCCATCAGGACTCACTGTTCCTTTTGCCTCTGTGCCATAGGCACTTTGGTGACCAAATTTACTTCCAGTTCATTGATAAGAACATTTTCAGTGAGCCTCTGCTGACCTCTTTCCATCTGGTTCAGTGAGGGTTCCCTGAAGACTGCTGCTTTTTAAGACATTAAGTCAATCAGGTTTCAACCTATTTAATCCTCATATACTGTGTTGAGCCTAATATTTTTTCAAGAATGTTGCATATTACTAATGTAAATGCTCTACAAGCAGCTTAGGTACAAAGGAAAAGGAAATCACGTGCATACAAACATTCTATTTGCCCTTTTCTCTAAATTGAAATTCCTGCTAATAGCTTCATTATTAAATCACATTTGATTTCCTTCTAGGCCAGGTATTTGTTTCAGAGGCAGCGAAACCACCACTGCTCAATTTTACATTTCCACCACGCACCATTTTCTTGCTGATGTTTCTCATCTCACCTGCTTCCTGCAGCGATGAAGGGGAATAAATCAAAAGCTCATCGCTTTTGCTTGAAGGGCTTCTGAAATGCCTTTTTCTCTTGCTGGGCTGCTGCCTTGTAACTCTTACAGCCATGAGATGTGTCTCGGAGCCACAGTTGCTGCAGTCCAAAAGATCAGGAAGCTGCAGGAGCGTATCAAATTTTCTTTACCTGTAAATGAATTTTCTATGCCTCCAGGCCACGATACATCAGGATTCCCTCTTTTTTTCTGTGTCATAGTAAATTGGATTTTCATTTGCGCGGTCTCTCATGTTAAGTATTGGGATTCTCACTGGAATTGCTTCTCTTGCTACAAAAATGAATCCTTTTCGGGGCAGGACATCGCAGCTGCAGAAACCTGCACTAGAATACATGGCCAGAAGAAGCAGAATCAAGCTCTGTATTCATTCATGGTTGCAGGTGGTATATGAAGAGGAATTGTGGTAATTAGCTCAGCTGGAATTTGCCCACAGCTCTGCAGGCATCTTGTAAATACTGCAAAAGATGCCAAGCTGTAGCCCCTTTGTCTAGATAGCCGTTTGCACAGAACACCTTCTATCATCACTTTGCAGTTGCACCTGCAAGAGGTTTTACTGCAACAGGTTTTTACTCCTCTGGGTGCCTTGCCAGTCCCCCTGCAGCATCCTGGGCTTTGCAGGAAGCTCTCTGTGCTAGGTGCTGCTGTGTTCAGATACTGCCATGGGACACAGCAGCCAGAACTGTGCCTTGCAGGGAGGGGATGGCATGGGGTAAGGGCTGGGCTGGCGTTTGGCTGAAGGAGCTGCCTGTGCCAGGGAGCTGCAGTCTTTGTAGTCAACGTGGGATATCTGGCCCTTGAGCTGGGAGTGAGAATATGGCATGGCTTAGGTGCCTGGATGCTATTTGACACAATTCCCAGCAAGGAAGCTGTGCCTGGAGAAGCCTGGCTGCCCGAGAAACCCTGAAAATATTTGGGATGAGCGTGGGACGTGTTTTGGAGCTGAACTCTGTGGCTCTGTGGTGTGTATCCCAGCCCCTTGTCACTGAGGATACCCCCAGACATGGGGGAACGTCCCGCTGTGCTCCAGCCCCTTCCACTCTGGTGGAGACAGCGCGTTCGTTACAGGCAGTTTTGCATCTGGTCTCTTGATTAATGGACTTGTCTTTTGCAGCCTATTTTGACTCTGACACTGCTTTCTGCTCCACAGATGCTTTGCTGATGTTGAAGAAAGTTTGCCTCGCTTGATAAAGACCAGATCCTGAAATTTACTTCCAAACCTGAAGTAACAATTTTTAACTCGAAACGGTTTTTCCCCAGGAGTCGCTGCTCCAGAATCCTTCCCTTATTTGGTGCCTCCTTCACAGCTGGGACTGATGCTCAGGTGCCAAACTCTGTGCACTCCCAGCATTGAGCCAAATGGGTCCGCGCCCGGTTCGAGCGCGGGAGCTCTGCTCCCCAGCCCGGTTCGTGGCACTCCTTTTCCTGTGAACCCCAATGGCATTTCCTGTGTTTCTGCCACTAGGGTGGGAGACATATTTTCAACCCTTTTTGGTCATGGCACAGTCTCTTGAGGTTGGGTCTTGCTTTCTTCTTTCCTGGCTCAAGACACGACAAACCTTTCTTTGAGCTGTCTGACCGCCGCTGTTCTGCGTGTTGTCAGGACGGACTCCTCGTGGCCCCTCTGTGAGTTGAGTTGGCTGTTCCAGCACCGTTGCTATCTCTGCATTTCGGCGCTCGGCGAGCAGTTGTTAGTCACTGTTGATTTCTTCCATGGTAACAAATCCACTTTGGTTGGCGGCGCGGTGTGTGAACGCTCCCCGAGCAGCAGTGGGTTGCTTCCTCTGGTGAGGTTGCCTCTTCCCAGGTGGATTTAGTCTGTCTGCACATGCTGACTCATGACAGCCGAAACAGCTGTTTTCAGCTTCAGGCACTACTGTGTGCAGGGACCCCTCTTCTCCTTGACAGCTGGTTTGTTTTTATAACTAATGCCTTCACTATATGCTCATAACTTCCATACCGGTGATGCCCGCTCTCAACTGGAAGGGACAAAGTCTCTTTTTTGACATAGTTTCGTTGTTGTGTAAGCTTTGCTTAGTGGGCTCTTCCCAAGCGACCAACTGGGACCACGTTTTATTCCCTGGCCCAAGGAGCAGAGCAGTGACGTGTGCAGGCAGCCCTGCATCCCCTGCCATCCTGACATCAGCACGAGGACCATTTTGAAGGAATCTCCTTGAGAGGAGACCCACCCTTGGGTTGCACAGTGAGTCGGGTGAAGCGGGGCTTTGGGGAAGTGTTTCTCTCCGCTGTGCAAATGCAGAACAGCGGGTGATGGGACTTCCTCCTCCTCCCTGCCGCGGGCTGCTCGGTGGAAGTCGCTGTTTCCCTCTGGCCGTGAGAAGCAGGGTTTGACAGGAGGAGCAGGGAGGGCTCCCGGAGACTGAGGGGCAGGTGAGTCACCAGGGCAGGAGTCATTCAGAGAAAAGCCCAGTCAAAGCAGCCCGTGGCCCTAGCGTGAACTCAGAGATGAAAGGTCCAAAGTTAAGTGATGAGCTCATCAAAACCTCGAGGCTGTGAGAGAAAAAGTGATGAAACAAGCACGAGAGGTGCCTGCTGGAGGTGCCACGGTGCTGGGGCACACCGCTCTCAGCCTGGGCTTGCTGCTTCATGCATGGAACTTGCTTCTTTCCTAGAGGCAGCTATCTTGCTTCCTTTAAAAAGAAACAAAAAAAAATTATGTAGGCACATATGTATGTCCTGGTTCGGTGCTGATTCCTGCTCTGTCCTTGGGGTTGATGGTGACAAGACTGAGCTGGAAGCTTCCCCTGGGCTCAGCCCTCCTGCAGTGGTTGTCCCTGGGGGAATGCTCCATGCGTGTCACCACTGGGTGCGGGCGGCACTTTCCATTCAAGGTGGGGAATTTTGGTTCTCCCCCACTGCCAGGAAAGCGCTGTGGGCATCGCAGAGTGCTCCCAGGGCTGTGGGCTGAATGTGGGCCCTGGGGGAAAGCTGGTGCCCTTGTTTCTCGTTTCCTTTACGTGCCGCTGTTTGGGCTCTGAGCTGCTTTGGTGTCTGGAAGAGGATGGTAGAAATACGGCCGTCCAAACGTTGCTGGCAGAGTAAGGGCTCAGCTCTCCTGTCCCAGTATTCCCCAGTCTCTTTGGGTTTCATCTGCAGAGTTAATAAAATGGTGGCAAATAAAGTCAGGTTGCAATGGAAAGGGCTCTTTAGGGCAGCAGTAAAATAGCAAGTAAGCAAGAACCCCTTGCTGCGGGGGCCACTTTAATTGGTCTGGCTTGTTTTATGAGACAGGTTTTATGTTTAAACTCGCACATGGCCCAGGAGCGACTCTGCAGCAGGGCATCATTCTCCTGCATGGGTCCTCCGGGAGCACAGCCCGGGTTAATTACACCTAACGGAGCCGTCGCACCTCGCAGCGCTGCTTGCATAAGGAGTGGTGGGAGCAGGGGAGCAGCAGATGCAGGCAGGAGGCAGCTGCCTCACCCCTGCCCATGACATTGAGTTGGGCATCACCACAGCCTCCCTCTGCCTCTGATCCCCCTTGCAATGGAAGTGATGTCCCATGATGTCCCATGGCCATGAAGCTGTGCAGGCGCTGGGTGTGGGGAAGGTAAGGAAGAGGCCAGCCTGCTCCTGGGTGATGCAGCCACCTCCAAGGCGGAGCAGAGGGACCCTCTACCACCCACAGCCGCCTTCAGATAAGGATGGGGAAAGCCCAGAGAGCTGCTGAGCTAGCAGGGATGGCCTGGAGTGACAGTGAGTCATGAATGGAGTTGGATGTTGGCATTGTTGGACCCCGGTGGGGCAGGGAGGTGCCTTACACAGCGTCCCCTGCGACTGCTGAGCTCCACATTGCGCTCGCAGTTCTGCAGGGCAATGCCCAGTGTTGGTGCTGCAGCCTTGCAGGGGCTTTTCTGAGAAATCTGGGCTCCCTCTTTGTAGTTGCTTAAGGCTGGAGTTAAACAAAAGCGTAAAGCATCGCCCCAAAGCGCCGTTGCATCCAGGAGCTGTGCTGGCGCGGCACAAAGAAGCGCTGCGAGCTCTGCAGCCGCGCTCAGCTTCCCCCAGCAAAGCGTTAATGAGGGTTTCCCTCCCCGCCTTGACCAGAGGCTGCTCCCAGCCTCTGCGGCAACCGCCGAGCGCTGAACCGAATCGCTTCTGGTTTTCCTTTTGCTTTTTCCCATCGGTGGGAAGCGCTGCGTTCCGCCGGGTCCCGCTCGGGGAGCGGAGCCGTGCCCGGGGCTGCAGCGAGCAGCTGGGTCCCGCCAGAGGGTGCTGTGTCTCCACCGCCCTCGCCCCGCTCTGCAGCCAGCTGTTTGGCACTTGCCCTCGCCTGTGTGCATGATGTTTGTAAGAGTTCGGGCATGTCCATTTGGTTCCCATCTCCAGTGCCACCCCCAGCATCCAGGCCAGGTTCTTCTGTCACTGGGGACGTTCTTAATTCACAGGAAATCGGAGAGAGTTTAATTGTTTTCTCCTCTCTCTCTTTTTTTTTTTTCCCATGCAGCTGAACAAAAGGTTCATCCTCAGTTTTCTCCATGCCCATGGGAAGCTGTTTACCAGGATTGGGTAAGTGTGCAGGATGTTTATTTTATTTTCCTACATTACAAGTCTTTTTGGAATTTAATATTGTTAGCAACTAAGCTGTGTTTGGAGCTGAGGGCACAGGGTGTGAATTCTTGCAGGCCTAGCCTCCTGGTTCCTATTCTCCTCACCCGCCCTGTGGTCCCCACTGGTTACTGGTGGGGCTTTTTCCCCCTACCTCAAGGCCCTGTCCCACTCGTGCACCAGGACCCCCTGGCAGAGGCTGGGCTCAGCCACCTGGTGTGCACCCAGCAGGGTCTGGAGGCTGTTTTCTCCCTTTCCTACCTCCAAACCGTGCTTCCTCCACTTTAATCTCGGGTGTTGCC
This sequence comes from Penelope pileata, assembly GCA_013396635.1. Taxonomy (NCBI): domain Eukaryota; kingdom Metazoa; phylum Chordata; class Aves; order Galliformes; family Cracidae; genus Penelope; species Penelope pileata. The sequence continues at coordinate 117,250 of WBMW01006396.1, read as the reverse complement.
CCCTCCTCTCCCACAACCCTCACTCTCAGTCAGCAGGGAGGGGGCTCTGGGAGCTGCTGCCTGCAGGAACATGAAGCCAAAGAGCAGAACAACATGGTGCTGGGAGCCACTGCCAGGTGACAGCCTGTCACCTTCCTCTCCTCGGAGAGGGGAAGCAGAGAGTGCAGAACACCAGCCCCAACCCCGTGATGCAGCCCACAGCCATGGTAGCTCCGTGCAGCGCGCTCCCTGGGGTGACACGTGTGTGACCTTGCACCCTTCATAAAGCAAGGGGAAGCAGCACTGCACAACTTGTTGGAGGGCAGTGTCTGCATCAGAGCAGTCTGCTTGCTGCTGGTGCTGCTCATCCCCCTGAGTCACACAGCAGCCAACTGCCTGCAGGCAGCGGGGAGGCAGCGCTGGATCTCCTCCTGCCTGCATGGAAAGTGGAGGAAAACTGCAGGAGATTTGGGGATTGCAGCGTGTCCGTGCTGCAGGGCAGAGCGTCCGGGGAGCTGCTGGTCCTCAGCTCTGCCGGGCCGTGCTCGCGGCCGAGCTCCAGGCTGAACGCGTGCCAGCAGGGGGATTAATGGGGATGTTGCAGTGATTGCTTGCACATTTGGCTCCCGAGACTTTAGTGAAATTAAGATGCAGCATTTGAGGCAGTTGCTTCCCAGGACAGTCATTTAAAAAACCCAAGTATGTTTAATGGCAGAATATCCCCTGAAATACTTAGAAAGGAGCTAGAAAGTAATACCATGACACAGGAAGAGAAATGGTCCAGCCCTGCTAAACAGCTTCCGTGCTTAAAATAGGTAAAAGGTGAGGAATAGTTGAGTCCTCTTTGGGCAGGATCTATAGTAATATGGTGAAACAGTACAGAAAAGATGGTGTTGCACTAATTGGACTATTTTGCTCCTAACACCACAGGTAAGCAATTTATTAAAAGCTTCCTCTTCATTCTTGACCTGCTGGTTCAGAGCTCGGTGGGGTCGCTGCGTGCCGTTCCAGATGTGCTGCAGGATCAGAGCACAGCTGGCGAGGCTGGGGCAGCCCTCACTCCTCCTCCTTGTTCTTCCATGGCAATAATCTTCATCTCCTCGCCAACAACTCATCCTGCAAAGGGCTCCTCCATCCCCAGCAGCCTGTCTGCCCTAGGAGGATGTTGCTGGATATGCTGGATGTGCTCTGAGATTTCTCAAAATTAGGAAGTCTTTAGAAGCAATCACGTTGCTCCAATCCCTGGCTGTGCCCCAGCTCCAGGAAAGTTGCCTCTTCGAGAGGGAGCAGCTTTTTCATGCTGGTGGAGCTGCTCCGTTCTGCATGGCCACAGAGTACCCGGGGCCTGTTTGTGGCAGCCTGTGTTTGTGGGAAGGTAACAGAGGCTTAGAAGTGCTCCAGCAAACAGTGCCAAGGCAGAGGGTACCCCTGCTGCTCGGTGGAACCGGTTGTTGAAAGACATCCGTGAAATATGGTTATGAAGAAAGTCATTCCGTCTTTAAAAATAGAGCCTATTACTGTCCTGAAAGTCTGGTGGGGAAGCCCGGCAGAATTGCCCGTGCTGGTTACCAGAAGTGGCTTGCTAATCCAGGCTGTAGCATGCTGATATCACAAGATCTGAATCTCTCAGGGGGAAGATAGAGGAAATTGCTATGGAGGCCCCAGGGGCTGCCTGCCCTGGCTCCCGGCGCCTGGCCTGGCTCCCTCGCTCCCGTTGTGGGCCCACAAGTGACAATGTCACCGAGAGCCAGAGTTGGCACTTGCTGCAGAGCAGCCTCCATTCTTGCTGGGTCTGGCTGTGGCTTTTTCTAGTGCAGGACCAAGAAGTAACAAAGCAATGTTCTATGTTATGCCCAGAGGAGGCAGTGGGACAGGAGAACTTTTTCCCCCCCCCCCACTAGTTTGCATATTTTTTGGCAGCATGTTGGTTACAAGGTGCCTTCAGGGGACGCCAGGTGAGGACTCCCATGGGTGAGCTGTTGTGGGCAGCCACGTCACAGCCATCTTTGTGAACCGACGGTTCTCTTTGCAGTCAGTTCCATTTTTGACCCCGCTTCAGCTGGAGGATGGCTGAGCATCCATCAGCTCTATAAGTAACCTCTGCTAATTCCCCTGGTGATGGCAGATGAGGAGCAGGGTGGATGTGTCAGCTCTCCACGGGAGCAGTGTTGAAAGCACACCCTGTCCCCAACGTGGCACTGATGCTGTGTCCCAATGAGTGACAGCGGCCAACAGGAGCATTCGGCCATCAGCATGGGACTGCAGATTCCTGTTCCATGGGCAAAGCAGGGCTCCAAATAGTGACCAAGCCCTGAGGTCTCACTGTGCTGGGAGCTTGGAGGGTCAGGGCTCCAGGAGATCCCATTCCCATAGATGGCAGTGGCACAGGAGCCCAGGGACAGGCACTGTTCTCTTGGAGGAAGCGCGTTCTGGCTGGCGTTCAACGCGCTTGGAATTGCCACATCCGCAATGTGGCACCAGTGTGTGCAGTTTGCTGCAGCCCTGGGTTTCTTGGGAGTCCCATGGGCCGCTCCTGGTCCAAGTGAGCTGCTGGCCTCTTGGCACCCCTCCCAGATTGGTAGAAGTCAGTAGAAAAAAATGGTTGGTCAGAAATGACTCATAAAGGCCGTGTTTTCCTGCCAAAGGAATGCTGCCTGTTGGTTACAGAGCAATCCCTCGCTGCCCTCAGCGAGGAAGGCTTCGCCTGTCCCCTCGCTCCGCCTGCACCTTCGCTCCAGAGGCAGCGATTCCCCGTGGCTCTGGGATGGGATGCAGCCCCCCGACAGCTAAGGAGGGTCCCCATCCCTGGGCGAGGTGACCCAGATGGAGCGGTGCCACCTGCCCCAGGGCACAGCCTGCGCTCTACAGATCTCTCTCTCTGTCTGCAGGATGGAGACGTTCCCTGCGGTGGCCGAGGAGGTCCTGAGGGAGTTCCAGGTCCTGCTGCAGCACAGCCCCCCTCCCATCGGAAGCACCCGCATGCTCCAGCTCATGGCCATCAACATGTTTGCAGTGTACAACTCCCAGCCCAAAGGTACCACGTGCTGCTTTAAGGGAAGTGGGCTGGGGATCGCCCGTCCTTTGCGGAGCTGCCGATGGAGAAGGGGGGGCACACACCCAGCTGAAGACCCACGGGGAGCAGTGGTCGGATGCCTGGGGGTGTCGGTGTGTGGAGGGACAGCAGAAGTGCTCTGGCCTCTACACGGGGACCTGGGTGACGTGTTTGATGCTGTGGAGTGAGGAGGCATTACGTCCCCCTGGAGCCTGAGTCATCAGGCACAGACAGAAGGCTCTGTTCTACAGCTCTGCCTCTGGCCCTGTTCAGTGCCCATGCTGGCACAGGGAGGGCTGGGAGGGTCTCAAGGCCACGGCTGTGGGCAGAGCGTTGGCTGTGGCTGCTCGTGGGCAGCTGAGCCGTGCAGTGGGAGGTGCTGCTGGGGGCTGCGCCCTGTGCTGAGGCACCTGCAGGACCAGGCACATCTCACTCCTCCTCCTCCATCCGCCCAAGATGTACTCTCTGCCATTGTTGGGTTTAATTCCCTGCTTAGCAGGGACGTTACCAAACCAGAATCATTTCCTCTGGGTTTGCAGTGGTGCTTCCAGGGGGTGTATTTCTCCCTGCAGCCCCCGATGGGCACAGCAGCAGGTGCCTGGCTCAGCCTGGGCCACGCATTTGGTACCCAGGGATGGGGCTGCACTCCCTGGGTGGGGAGGAAGCAGCATGCCGTGTGCCAGTCATTTGGGATTTAGCTCCCCAAATCAGAGGCCAAGGGCAGCTGATGGGGTGAGCTGGAGGCAGGCAGAGGGCTGGGACACACAGCTCCCTGTGCTGCGTGCCCTCCCCAGGGAAAACCCGGTGAGCCATCAGCCCTGCCAGCGAGGACGTGCCCTCCTTCCTGCTAGGTGCCAACCAGCACCGCTGTGTTTATGACTGAGCTGCACAGCACTTTGTGCTGGTGAGCAGTGGCTCTGCGCGGCCCCCCGGTAGGTGTATTAATAGCTGTGTCTGTGCTGCAGACAGGAGCGGGTGGTAGCAGGGAGGATGTGTCTGGGCTGTGCAGCAAAGCCCCCGTGGCAGGGCTGGAAGCGATCCCAGCCCACTGGGTTCTGCTCCTCCATCCGCAGCCGAGCTGTGCCTGTGAGTGAGTGAGTGACAGAGAGGGAGCACTTGTTATCTCACGCGAAAAATCCATCTTCTCAGAGTTTTCTGTCTCCTAGGAGAGCAGTTGCCAGCTGCTCTCTGATCTCTGGGGAAAACAAACCCACTCCTACTGGGGACCTGCAGGCTGTGCACGGAGCAGGTGGCGGGGCTGGAACGCCGCAGGTCGGACGGCACCGTGGTCGCCATCTGATGCTTTGCTCCCCTGAAGGATTTCCCCGAGGGCTCCTTGCTCCGGTGACCCTAAAATCTTGTGAAGGATATTGTTGGCAAGGCAAATTCTGTTGTCAGCGCGAATGCTCCGGTGGTCTCCGAGCGTTCTTGTGCTGAGTGCTGGCAGAGCCCGCGCNGGTTCTGCCCTGCCAGGACGCCTGGCTGGGGAGCAGCGCTGGCTGGAGGCAGGGCTTGGCCGGGGGAGCGCCCTGCAGCTGGATCTCACCCTGCGCTTGGACCGAGCGACCTCTAGAGATCCCCTCCTGCTGAAATCCTCCGGCAAACGCTGAGCGTGGCTGTGTCTGTCCCATCACATGGGCCCGTCCGACCTCCAGCTGCGAGCTTGCAGTAGCAGGAGGAGGTCTGTGGGGTTGGGGCCAGCAGGGAGGTCTGTCTGTCTGTCGGGGGGCAGATACCTCCTGGGGCAGGAGCTCCCTCCTCTCATGTATTTCCAGGTCTCTGGGGCCGCAGCTGCTCCTGAAAGCTCGGGAGCGTGCTTGCCCCGTCTCTAAGGAGTCACTGGCACTGAGATCTGGGGCTGTGAGCACTTGTGGGGCAGTGTTGCGGGCAAACAGCTTTGACACAGGGAATTTTGCGTACTTTAATTCATTGCCAATTAACACAGATCTCTAATCGCAGATTTAGGTATTGAAAAGAAAAAAAAAAGTAAGTGGTAATAATCAAACGCACTTAAGTAAACACCTTTCCTCTTTCTTCCTCAGCCTTCTGCCAGACACCTCCCCTGCCCCTTCCTTAGTCCCACCTTCCCCGGCTTCCACTGCAGGTGATGCTCGGTCTGTCCCAGCTCCAGCGGGCAGCACAGCGGCTGTGCACACGTGCGTTGTGCTTTCTGTCTGCTGCTCTTTGCTTTTCACTCGTTTTCCTTTGCCCTGGCATCACAGCACCTGCAATGATCTCCTCCTGCTCTACCCGCTTTCTTCAATGTCTTTGCAAGGTGACCTTGTGCCCATCTGGCAGGCTGGGGTTTTGGGGTGCAGCCCTATGCCTGCAGCAGGACAGTGCTCGTCCTGCAGAGCAGGAGCTGGTTGCAGCTGCCTGTGCAACACTGGAAAGACCCCAGGAGATGGATGGGCTCTGTTGTTTTCCCTGCCAGGGGAAGCCAAAGCGTTCCCACATGAAGCATTCCCCTGCTGCTCAGCACCAGACAGCGCAGCGCTCCTGGGGAGCCCAACCTCCCCGATGGGGATGGGGATGCGCAGCCATCCAGGTCCCCCCACCTGCTGGCAGAGCTCCTTAACATGTGACAAAGGTGCACGCAGACCCTGAGCCCGAGGAGAGCCCATCCATGGGATGGAGACAGAGAGATGGGCACTGCACAGGGCTGGGACGTGCCATTGCTGGAGCAGCCCCACGTTGTCACCGACCCATCGCAGGGCGGTGGTGGGACCATGGGTTTGGGCTCCCCTGGGCTGCAGCCTCGCTGTGGGGTGGCCCTTTTAACAGTTTGGTAGCCATGTGCGCCATCAGCCAACAGAGAAGCTTGGATCCCTTTATCCCAACCGCAAACGCTCCAAGAATTTTAATTTTTTTTTAATTCTGTAATTTGGGGAAATAAAACTCTGGTTTCTGAAAAGACTAATTGAAGCCGTGCTTGCGGCAGGGGCATCTCGGAGAGGGGAGAGAGAAACCCCCTCCCAGCCCATCTGTGCCCAATTTACTCCGATCTGGCCTCTCTGAGGCTTTTTTCTTTCTCTCTCTCTTTAATAATTTGTTTTATAATTCCTGGAATCAAACCCATCTCAGACACACTGTTTTATTTTACTGTATTATTGGATTATACTTCCTATAAATCACTGGATGTTATTCATAGGCCACCACCAGAATAACTTCCCCTCTCCCCCCGCTGGGGCCGCATTCCAAACAAGCGCTCCCCAAAGTGGGGGTGCAGCGCGGGGCACCCTAGAGACACTTCCCGGAAATCCCAGCAAATTTGCCTGGCTGTGGGTGTGAAGCATCAGCCTGCAGCACCTGGATGCCTTCTGGCACTCCCGGCCCCGTCGCATTGTGCTGCGTGGAGTTTGTTAGGAGGTCGGGCTTAGGTGGAAGGAGGGGGGGCTGCCATATGTGCATCCTCAGCACATGCCGGAGGGAAGTTGCATCCCCTGGGGCTGAGTGGAGGCTCGGGGAGGCTCTGGCCATGCAGGCAGCCTGAGCTGCTCCCCCGGGGGGGGTCTGGGCAGGGCAGCCAGGCACATGCTGGGGGACGAGGAGGAAAATCTGTCACCTGAACAGCACGGAGCAGGGAGGGTTTGTGAAGGCAGCTGGGCTTTGGTTTGCAGCCCGGGAGCAGAGCAAGGTCTGGTTTTCTGCACTATAAAAAAATTGGAAGGCTGATGAAGCTGGTTCACACCCCCTCCCTGCTGCAGGTTCGGAACTGTGTGTCCCCTTGGTGCTGCTGTGCTGTGTGAAGGGTCGGGGCTGCGCGGGCCGCTTGCTGCAGAGATGCTCTGGCTCGTGCAGAGCTGTTGTTCCACGTTTGAGTGCTCACCAACTGCAGCTTCTGCAAAGGTTTGCTCGTGTGCACGGTCCTGCTTGATCCTTGAAGACCTACAGTAGCTTGTGAGGTGTTAGTCTTAGAATGGTAGAATCCTTAGAGTTGGAAAGGACCTTTGAAGGCCATCTGGTCCAACTTCCCTGCAGTGAATGGGGACACCCCCAGCTCCATCAGGGTGCTCAGAGCCTGGTTCAGCCTGACCCTGAGTGTCTCCAGGGATGGGGCACCCACCTCGCTGGGCACCCTGTGCCAGGGCTTCACCTCCCTTACTGTAAGAAACCTTTTCCTTGTATCCAATCTAAATCTCCTCACTTTTAGTTTGAAACCATTTCTCCTTGTGCTATCCCCGCAGACCCTGCGAAAGAGTCTGTCCCTTTCTTGTAGCCCCCCTCCAGATACTGCAGGGCCGCTGTCAGCTCTCCCCAGAGTCTTGCCCAAGTCTCTAAGCAGATGGGATCCACACGATGGTGGAGGTAGCTGCAGCTCCCAGCAGGCATGGGGCTCCCTCCCACCATGGATGCCCAGCCCCACCTGCCTGCAGAGGACCAGCCCAGAGGACCCTGAGCTCAGCTCCTGCTCGTTGTGAGCAGCTGCTCCGCCGCCATCCTGCACCGCCCGGCCCCGCTCTGCACGGAGCGCGTTTCGCTTTGCTGACCGCAGCTGCTGAGCCTTGCAAGCTAAAGCATAAACCCTTAAAATAGCCCCCAAGGTGCTGCAGAGGGGGTGGTGGTGGTGGCAGAACCGGGCTTCGTTTTTGGCCATCCCCACGGCTCTGGGTTGGTTTCCGATGGCTGGAGCCCAGCTTTGCTCAGAGCGAGGCGGAAGCACGTACGGCCGCATTGCGATGGCTGCTGGTGGGGCTCTGACCACACCTTGCATGTCAAAGTGGACTGGGAGCCCATTGCAAGGGGGTCCACTGCGTCTGGGGGAGTTTAAAAATAAAGTCATGTGCTGTGGATGGCTGCCTTGGTTTGGTAGAGTTTTAAAATTAGGCACAAAGCAAAGCTTAATAAACCTCAGGCTGTAGATAGCAGAAGCAGCAACTTGCTCTTCCTATGTCTGGGGAGCAGAACTGAGTCATTTTCTCATAGTTTGCCTCCTTGCATGGTGGATGTGTGCTGCACCACAGTCCAGGCAGCTCCTTGGGTCGGGCACTCTGCAGTCCATGGCAGCTTAGGGCATGGCAGATGGGATGACTGTGACTTCTCCTATGAGTTCTTCCGTTGTGGGGCTGTGTCAGCTCCTGCAGTGCGTGCCCCATGGAGAGCAGCAGGCAGGGAGCTGAGGTCCCTCTGCCTGCATGGGGCCTTGGGTTCATCACGCAGACTCAGCTCGCTGGCTGCAGGGAGGATGGAGCTGGGCAGCTCCATAGCCACGTTTCTGAGCAGTGCTGAGGCTCAGCTGTCCCAGCAGCGTGCACTGAAGTGTCTGTGCTGAGGTCAGCAGCGTGCACCTGGCAGCAGTGACGTGCCACTTCCCTGCAAGGCCCCAGAGCTGTGGTGTTAGTGAGGTGTTGGCAGGACACACTGCTCCCCAAAGCCTTCAGTTTGAAGGAAACAATCCTTAAATTCACCCTTCACTTCCCTTTGTGTTGCTGCTCTTATTTGAGTCTGAAGCAGGAGAGGACCCATCTTCCCCCATGCCACCAGGCTCACATGGAGGCTCTCCAACGCGAGGTACGGGGATGTCACAGCTGCTGGTGGCCACGTCCTGGCTCGCACAAGCAGGACAAAGCTGACGTGGCACAGCCATGCGTGCCACCCGCGCTGCTCATCTCACTGCTGCTTCCTGTGCTGCTAACACAGCCCCGTGGGGACCACGCACGCGTCCGGAGGTGGCAGCCGGGGCTCCTGGGAGCGCTGCAGGCTGGCACGGCTGCTGGGAACCGCAGGCGCCTTTCCTTCGGGGGAAGGAAACTGTCTCAGCCTCGAGACTTTGCATCAGCAAAGTTCAGGTAAAACGTTTTTGGCCCAGATGTGTCTTCAGAGCCTCTGGGCTCTCGAGGCTGGTGGCAGCAATGTTTAGACCAAAGCCTTCCTTTGCTTATTCCCCTCTGTTTCCTGTTTAAAAGGCAGATTGTCACATATTTGGGGATTTATTTACCGTAATTGGAGTTATTTTCCTGGCTGCTGGCTTCTGCCCTCTGATGCAAGACTCCTCGGCGAGATGCGCATCCAGAAAGCCATGTGACTTTTTTCCCCTTGCCACAAGTGCCAGCAGGAGATGCAGTAAGCAACGCGCTGCAGGGAATTTCCACTTGCAGTTCAGGTTTCTGAAATCTAGCCGTCGGCTTCGGAGGCAGGAGATGGAGCAGGGCTCTGTGGCAGGGAAGGGGAAGGTTTCCAGTGAGATGAGTGCTCGCTGGTGCATGTGTCAGACTCTCCAGCCTGAGCACAGCAAAAGTCCCCGTTGAGCAGCGCTGGATGAGCTCAGCGGGGGCTCCTGCCCGCTCCGCCTGTCACATGAGCACATCCTTACGCCTGCCCTTGAAGCCGTTCCACCAAACGATACCGAGATCTCATTTCAGGGTAACAAATAGAGGGAAATGATTTGTAATCACCGAGCTCGAGTCTGCTTTGCAGCCAAGCTTCTGCCGCCCGAGCACAGCAAGTCGCAGCAGGGCCGGGGCCACGCGGGGCTGCTGCCAGCGGACAGCACGTGGCCGTGTCACCGAGCCATGAGCTGGGACACCACCACTGCCCCAGCACCGTGCCACCGAGCTCCATGCTTTGCTGTGAGCCCAGAGCGGTGCTGGGGAGCGGGGTCGTGCCAGGTGCTGGGTGAGGCTTCAGATGTTTGCACCGCGACAGGAAATCCTCTCCCTTTTAAAGAGATGTTTCTGACTCTTTAATGTGCGTTGCGCCTTTGATTTCTTCGCGCTTCTAAGCAGCACCGAGTCAATTACTGCATCTCTATTTAATTCTCCGAGAGAACATTGTGTAATTAGGCTAATTATGGTGCTTTGTGAAGTTGTAAAACTCTTGATTGAGCTTGTGGGGCTGTTTCATTGCCTGCCAGGTGCAGGCAGGGCGGGCTGCCCGCCCCGTGCCCGCGCCCCGTGCGGCTTCAGCTGTGCCCTCCCAGCACGGTGAGGTTCAGAGCCTGCCTGGGGGCTGCCCAGCAGGCACCAAGCCCCCTCCTGCCCCTGCTGCAGGCTGGATTCCCACTGGTTCCATGGGTTCCCACCAGTTCCATGGGTTCCCACCGGTTCCATGGGTTCCCACTGGTTCCATCTGACCTTCAGGGCTCACGCTGGCTAATGGGATGCTCGTCTTCCCAGCCAGGACAGAGCGGGGCTGCTGAACCCCAGCGCTGAAGGTACATGCTCCGGTGAGCTGAAGGCACTGGCTGCTGTGTGCTGTGATGGCTGTGCTTAGTGTGACCGTAGGGCTGGCTGTTGGGCAGCATGCAGAGGGCACAGTGCCCATCCCACGGTTGGCACAGGTCTGGCACACACCGTTGGGTCCCACATGGGTAGGAGCTGTGAGCCACCCCAGGTTCCCCGCAGCGCTGTGGGATCCCCACTGTGCTGAGCACCCCACAGAGACAGCCCAGGCCGCGGGGTCCCTCTTCCCATGCCCTTCCCAGCCTCCTGCCCCTGAGCTCCGATGCTCGGGGCCGGGCAGCTTGCGCAAGCTCTCCGGATAACAGCACGGAGAGGCAGCTCCGGCTGCCAAGCGCGTTGGGAACAGCACAAACCCTTCGGCGCGGGGCCCGGGGAGCTCTGACACGGCCCCCGGTGCCTCCAGCGGGNGCCCCGCCACATGTGCTGCTCCTCGCGGGGCGGAAGCGATGCTCGGGCCCATCTGCGCCGGGGCCGAGACGCACCGCAGCTGGTGCGAGGCCCTGGCAGCGCGCGGAGCTGCCGGCTGCCGGGGTTTGCTGCTGTCTACGTTGGAAACGCGGCCTGGGAGGGGGTCGGTGGCACGGTGCCAGGCCCCGTCTGCCTGGCCTTCTCGTTCCTCTCTCTCCTCCCCATGCTTTAAAGTCACATTTCCAGGCCAGACATAGAATTAATCTCTGGGCACTTCACATTGCTGGCAGCGCAAAGCAGGATGTGGGATCTTTTTTTTTTTTTTTTTTTT
>WBMW01006396.1:60761-106280 GCA_013396635.1 Penelope pileata | reverse complement strand
TTTCTCTCTCTCTCTCTCTCTCTCTCTGCGTCTTGGCTGACTTTTTTACCTCTCGAAGAATTTGGAAGGGCCGTGAGATTCCCCCCACCCCCCCGCCTCGGTGCCGTGCAGTTTTTCAGCACGCTGATCACCCTGCTGTGGCTTCACCCTAATAGATTTCATATGCTGACACAGTTGACATCAGTACCAAACTATTTTACATGTGATCTGGTGTATTTCCTGAGGAAATCTGCAAGATATTTATTAAGAACTAATAAAATAAACCTCTCCATGAGCTTTTAGGTAGTTTTCAATTTTTCATGTCTCTCTCGTTTCCTCTTATCAATGAGTTTCTATTTTCTCCCTCCTCTCCGACCATCGCGAAAGGAAACAAAAATAAATGTTTTAGACCGTTCCTCAATGGACACTGGGAATATTTCTGCAGTGATGTATTAGCAAAGTCGTATTTTTAGTGCTGTATTGTCAAGCCTAAAAATATCCCGCCGCAGTGCATCCTTTTTATAGGTCTTTGTGTGTGTGTGCGCGCGTCGAGCGCTGCGCGACTTTGCACCAGCGTGGAAGGGTCCGTCTTTGTACGGCTGCAGCGTTCCCTCCCCGTCACAGCTGGACTCCATTAGGCCTTGAAAATTAAAGTAATCCTGCTTAAGAAAGAGAAATTAATCACCGTGGCCGAGCGGCGGTTCCCCCAGCTGAGCCGGGATACCTGCGTGGCAGTGAGATGCTCCAGCAGCCCCGCGCTGCGTGGGCTGTGCGTCCCGACCCGGAGGTGTTCCAATGGGCCGAGGGCTGCAGGCACCTGTGGGTGCCCGCTGGGTTTTCATCCTCAGGCAGGGAGCGCTGGGAGCGGGCTCTTGGAGCCTGGATACTCCACGTTTTGCGGAGGGATTTCTACATTTCTGCCGTTTTGGCTTGTGCGCCCGTCTCCTTGAATTAGCTGTGTTTGTAACAGAGAGGGGAAGGTGGGAGCGGGGCTGGGAGCCGCCTTCTCCCCATCCCCTCTGCAGGAGGGCTCCGCTCCGAGGGCTGCTCCCCTGTCCACCAAGGGCACGGGACCCCCAAAATGATATTTTTGGAAATACCGTTTCCAAAATAGAATTTATTCGCTGCTTTGTCTCCAAGGTACCCGGTGGTGGCCCCAAGGCCAGCATGGCATTACAGACAGCAGGTGCCTTGCCATGGGGACACTCTGAGCTGCCCTTGGGGACACCCGGTGCTGCCCTTGGGGACACCTTACCCCATGGCACGTAGGGCTGAGCGTTCCCCCTCCTGTGCTCCCCTCGCTGCTCCATTCGCGGGTGCCTCTTCGCCGTCTGCAGCTCTTGGCTTCCCGTCGAGCGGCTCAGCGAAAGCAGTAATTAGGGCCCGTAAAAATTTATTTTATTAGCGAGAAGTGTTGGTGGGTAATTGGCCATAATTTGAACCCAGCCAGATTGGAGATTAATAAAAAATCACAGCAATCTTTTTACCAGAAACGGCAGGGCTGTAACTTGCGGGCGGGACGGGATGGATGGCTGTGCCGTACCCGTCCTTGAGGGTGTTTGACACTGGCATTGGAAGAAAGGAAACCTTGTTTTCCAAGAACTCTGCTCTTTCTCAGCTTGATAAGTATTTAAAATAAAAGCTGCACAATTGGAATTGGCAGAGCATCCTCATTCTTTTGTCTGTCTGTTTATTTTTTTCCCCTCATCCCTCGACATGTGTGCTACAGCCCACGGTTGCTACACCCCATGGAACCGCAGGCGTGCGGCTCGGCAGCGCTGCCCACCCCAGCCTGGCTCTTTGAAGCCCGGGAGAACAGCAGGGCCCTGGCCCCCTCCCAGTGTCAGGGGGCACGGAGGTAATTCTACAGAATTCAGGCACTGGAACAGGCTGCTTAGGGAGGTGGTGGAGTCACCGTCCCTGGAGGTGTTCAGGATATGGCTGGATGTGGTATTAAGGGACACGGTTTAGTGGTTTCATGGGCAGTCTTGGTGGTAGGTTGATGGTCAGACTAGATGATCTTGGAGGTCTTTTCCAACCTTAATGATTCTGTGAAAATATAATTTTCCCAGCTCCTTAACTTGCAGGAAAACATAACCAAGAGCCAGACTGTATGGACCCAAGCATCTCGGTGCGTACAGGCTTTGTTAGAGCAACTCAAACATTGGATGGCTCCATCCACCGCGACGCCGGCGTCGGCGATTGGCGACTCCACCGCGCACACGCGTATCACGCCGGGGTAACTCTGCCTGAATCACACCCGGGAGCTGCTTCAGGTTACTAGTCCTGCTCGTTGCTAGGTGTGAGGCAGCGGGGTGTTGCTTCAGGTTAGTAGTGCTTGTTTGCGCTTGGCAGCCCGGACTGGAACCCGGTGTAACCGTTTCCCAAAGAATATTTTTGGTTTGAAAACTGAAGGTCAGCAGTTCGCAAGCACCGCGCTTGCAGCCAGCTCTGCGGTTCGCCCCATGCCACCGGGCCAGCAGCACTTGAAATCCCGATCAATCGATCTGCAACAATATGAAACCACGAGCGGGGCTGCCAGATAAAACTCCCCGTCTCGCCCCGTTCTCCCCACCCAAAGTGCCTTTCTGCCCATATCCCCTTTCTCACTGCCTGCCTCCCTCCCTCCCTCTCAGTTGTGTATTGGGCTTTTTGTCTATCTTTTTCCATCTCTCTGTCTCTTTTCATAACAGTTTTTAATAATGTTTTAGTTAGTTCCAGCCTTTTCCCTCAATGGATCCCATTGGAAAATGCATTTGAAAGGAAACAGTTATACACTTCCCTTCCTTTGAAACTCTGTTGGCACCTTTTCCAGTGCAGTAAACCATACAACATGGATTTTCAAAGTTTCCAAACACAGACATGCTGGCGTTAAATTTATGAAAAAATATTTTATTCGGCTGTATAGTAACTCGGAGTCTCTAAGCTGCTGGTCACAGTGAAATCGAAGCCCGCTTTGGAACTGCAACAGGTTTTCAAATCTCTGCAGGAAACGTAGCAGCGCTGGGAGCCGCCGTTCGCTCACACCCGAGCGAGCAGAGCCCAGCAGGGTCAGGGTCCCATCTCTTTGGGAGCTGTGGGTCGTGCCAGTCCCGTCTCAAATGGCAGGAGGAAGGAGGAATTTGGCATAGAAGCCCTATGTCTCGTGCTTGTTTTCAGTGGAGGCCAATGCTTTTCGTTGCTCTGGGTGTTGGGGCTCGGTGGTGTGTGAGCACGCTGCAGTCTGTGCCGTGTTTGGGGACCCGCGGCTCCGGCTGCGTGCGCGGTGTCGGAGCACTGAGATCGTATTCTCTAATATCAGGGCTCGGATGTTAGACTTCCTGGAATAGTTTCCCTGTGTGCTGTGGGTTTGTGCCTGTGGTTTCAGCCCTGCCAGCAGGGAATTGCTAACCCGACACCTGAGAACCTTCCTATGCGTGGCACTGCTCGGAGCTGATTTTTTTCCAAATTTCCACAGGAGGAGCACACAGCCCCTGTTCACCGCTGGGGCTTGGATGGGTGAACCTGGCTGTGTCCATGTGCGTGCCATTGCGAACCTCAGCGCTCACATTCTGCAGCACTTCTTGCTCGAGGTGTGCAGTGATGCAGACAGGGGCAGAGCAGATGATGATGTGGCCAAAAGATCCTGGGCTCAGTTTTGCTGTTGTCCTGTTGCTTGTAAAGTCCCTTTCCCTCCTCATGGCAGTTTTCCAGAAAGTCCTTGGTTGGGTGTTATCACCATCCTCAGATAGGTCCCAATAACTGGGGAGCATAAAATCTCTTCTGTCTCAACGCATCTCAGTTTGGGATGTCTTTCTGCATGGTGTCTCTAACGTGTACAGCTGAGTTTAGGGAAAATAACAGGTTTTCTAGATTCTGAATGCTCACCTTGAGATAGAGGAATGGAGTTGCCCTGAATGCATCATCTCATGGGCTGCATTTGTTCATTTTCAGTGCAGGGCTCCAGCTGTGGCTGTAGCTGCAAATCTGCAAATCCCATCCCCTCTGTGCCACTTGTGAGCTGTTAGGAACATATATAATACCAGCAAATACTGCTGGGATGCGAATTGAGTGTGGTTCAAGTGCCTTCTGGATCCCCATGAGAGTGTGTGACCCAGGCAAGGACAGAACTAAGTTCTCCAGCGTAGCACTGAGCCATCATCATGAGTTAGTTCATCCCCCGAACTCTAGTTTTCTGTGGTCCTCAGCCTTACTGAGTCCATGTGCGCTTCAGAAAGGTTCTGCAGGAGCATCTCTGGCAACCATACATTTTCTTTATCAACTGAAAGTGGCAACTTGATGAGGGGGGGAAAATGTGAAGTGTCATTGGGGCTAGCTTATAGCGTGTAAGCGTGGTGGACGTGGCTTTGAGTTGCACGGTCAGCTCTAACTCTGGTATTGCTGGCCTCTGACTGCTTGACTTCACGTTCATTTAACGTTTGTGTGGAGCTCCCATCACTTTTAGAAAAGCGAGCTCCCCCTGGAACCACCCTGGCCTCACTGGGATCCTTGACCTTGACCACCCCAACCCCTTCCCCACAGCTGAGCACGATGGGGCTCACTGCTCTGCTTCAGCACCCGTCTGTCTGTCTGTCCCTCTCCTTTGTCCCTCCTGGCTCAGTTCCCTGTCCCCGTGCCCATCCCAGCAGATGGCCCAGCTGCCTGCCAGCGCTCCAACTTCCACCCTTTGGCACTCAGAGTTGGGCTGGGGTGGCAGAAGGCACACCCAACCCCACAGTCCTCCGCTGCCAAACTTCTGGTTCCTGCTCCAAAGTGTGAAGGTGCCGGGGATTGCACTGCAACGGTCGAAGAATTTTTTAACTTGAGAAGAACAATATATTTTCCCTAACCTCATTCTGGCAAATGGCTGAACCTTTTGAGATGAAATTTTCCCAATAAATTTAGCTCGAAGAAAGCTTTTGGCATGGAGGATTGCAGCCTAAATGGTTAAAGTTTGGCAAAGTTGTTAGGAACTAAAAACAGGGTCTTAGAATGGAAAGTGTTAGGTAAGCCTTGCTGTAGGCACAGTGTCTGGGCTGTGCCCCGCTCGGGGGAGCATTGCAGCAACGGCAGGGACAGCACGGGACTGTCACCAAACAGGGGGTCAGGGGGGGTCAGAGGGCTTGGGGTCCCAGTGCAGGGGGTAAGAAGGCAGTTTGGGGTCTGGGGGTGTCAGCTGAGGGTTCTGGGCTTTGATGGAGGGGAGTGGGCACAGGCTTCATGTTGTATTTTGGCATTTGCTTTGCAAAGTGCCCCAGCGGAGCTCAGCTCCCTCAGGAAGCTCTAAAAAGAAGAGCAGCAAATGAGTGAACGCGTTGAAACGGAAGCTCCTCGCTTTGCTGTTCCTGCCCCATCAAAGGCAGCTTTCTGCGAGCCCTCCTGTCTGCAGGCGCTTTCTCTCATTAACTTTTTCTCCAGGCACGAAGCGCCTGCGAGGGCTCACACCAGCAGAGGCATGTTGTGAGCTGCCTGCTCCAGCACGGGGTGGGGAGAGGCTGCCTTTTATTCCCTGCGATCGTCCGGGTAAAACTTTGCTCGGGGCTGGAGTAAATCTCTCGGGAAGCCCTGTTCACACCTCCTCCCTGCTGTAAATAACAGCTGACACGGTTACGGCCGGGAGCTGGGATGCTCACAGCAGCTCCCTGTGCCTGCTGGGCTGCCCTGGCACAGCACTCCCCGAGCACATGCAGGGGGATGCAGGGATGCAGGGCTATAAGGATGCAGGGATGCATGGATGCAGGAATATAAGGATGCAGGGATGCAGAGCTGTGTGCTGTCCTTGCTGCCCCTGAGGGTGATGCTGTGGCTCTGTGTGCAGCTCACTCAGCTGGGAGGGATGAAGGATCATTCAGACTGAGCTCAAGGGGTTTCTTACATCAGGCTGCGTCATCCATGTAGGTATGTAGGTATCCTGCCTCACTGCAGTGCACCTAATTCCTCTTCATGCTTCCATCAGCCACATCCGTTCTTCTTTTGGTGGACCCCTTCAGCATGCCCTGTTTCATCCAGATGTCCTCTGTGTGGCCCCTGCTCAAACTTTGTGCCTTTTTGCCCTTGAAGCCACTTCAGCCCTCCTTGTGCATCCTGCAGCAAGACAAGCAGCTGGTGCCAGGTGCTCCAGAGCTCTGTGAGCTCTGTGGAGCTGCCTTGCCAACCTAGAGGGACACGCTTAGGAGCCAGCCAGGAGCTGTGCACATTTGGGATATTTCTGATGTTGCAGGGGATGGGGCATGTCCCAAAGTGGCTCCTGCAGCCTCAGCGGGGCCGTGGGGTGCAGCCGTGGTCCCGGCCCCGCAGCCCGGGTCAGGCACCCCGAGCAGACAGCTCTGCAGCGCTGCTCAGCGCGAGTGGAAATGGCTTCAATCTGTGTTTTGACTGATGGGTCTTTTCAGGAAATTTCTGAGAATAACATTTCTAAAAATGGCTGCTTCTTTCCACTGATATTTCCTGGAAAAGGCCGCAGTTAATTTTAAACCACTATCCTTTTCCCTTTTCAAGTGGAAATGGCTCTGAGCTTGTCCTCAAGGCTGGTGGCATTCTTTGTGCCCTCCCCTGAATCGTGCGGCGTGGGGGGACCATGTGCTGCTCCCCAGCCTCCTCCTGCAGGACAGATCAGTTTGCTGGGGCTGCAGAAACCGAGGGTTTTTGGGGGCACACGCGATGCATCTGCCATCCCCATGGAAATGAACCACCTCTCCCTGAGTCATTTCAAAACAATGTTCTTTGTCAGTGACTTCTGAGCAGTTCTGCATACGCAAGCAAAGCTGCCTCTATAACCATTCTCTTGCCAAGCTTAAAGCCCGTCCATCTGGGACCAGGATGCACATCCCAGGTCGGTGATGGCACCCTAGGAGCACCCAGGTGAGCGGAGCAGGGCTGGCAGCGAGCACGGCCCCGGTGTGCTGGGAGAGCGAGGCTTCCTCTGTGGCTCTCGGGCAGGCTTGCTGCTCAGGGTGGGAATATGTCATTAATTTTTATACCTTCCCCTGTAAACCATCGACCCTTTTTATGATGTCATGAGGGATTCCTTAATTTTGCAGCTGCTTCCTGGTTACGTCAGAGAAGAGCCTCCCGTCCTAGAGCCCAGCGCTGCAGTCCAGAATGGCTGGAAACAAATGAAGTGTTGAATATCTAATGGCTTCCACAGGGAGAGCTGCTCCGTCCTCCCCAGGCCCCCAGCATTCCTCACCCCCCTCCCTCGGACAAGATGGGGTTTCAGCACAGAGCAGAGGGAGCTGTGGGCTCCTGGGCAGCTCTGGCTGCTGTGTGCAGTGGGTATGGCTCCTGTGGCTGAGACCTTCCAGGGGTCTCTGCCTCTCTGTGGGGAGAGAGATGGATTTGGGGGCTTCCAGGTTATGGCTGCAGTGCGAGGTTGCTTTGGGAGCAGGTGGTGGTGTCTGGCTGCAGGGCTGGGGCTGCCTGTCCTGGACACTTCCTGCAAATGCGGAGTCAGGGAGCATCCTTCCAGGAACGCTGCCCATCACTCCCAGGATCTTTGCAGGGCATCAGCCAGGGCCGGGTGAGTGCTTGAGTTCCCAGGCTCTTTCAGGGGCAGATGAGTGCGTGGTGACTCGCCGTTCCCAGCCACAGCCGGGAGTGCCCATGACTCACAGGTTCTCTGCAGGGGGGTGTCAGGGAAATGCCCCGCGGCCAGGAGCATCCCTGCTCTGCTGCTCCGTGTTCCCGTTAGCAGCGCTGCTGTCCTTGCCCACTTCCTGCAGCCCCGTCCCGGTGGGCTGCCCCGGAGCGCTGCCAGCGTCTGGCGGAGGGTGACTCACGGGGAAAACCCTGGGTCTGGGCGATAAGAGAGCAGCCAGATCGCCTTCAGGTGGGGTCAGCGTGGTGGTCGCCGGCCTCTGTCCATCCCCGCAGGGCAGCAGCTGCTGGTGAATCATGTCTGTGCCGCCGAGCTGCTGACACATCCACCAGTGTGCCTTAGGCACGGCTCGCCCGCAGCCCTCCACCCTTATGTCATGCTCAGGACTGTGCCTGGAGAGCTGTCGGCTCGATTGCCACGTGCAGTCCTTTAGAGCATTTAGGGAAGGTGGGTTCGGCTGTTGCTCCCTGGGAGCAGAGCCCCATCCCCACTGCTGGCAGCAGCAGCTCCAGGCTTCCTAGCTTAGGTTGGGCAGGGCAGGGAGGCCAGCATGGAAAACATCCCGCTGCAGCCCTCCTGACCCTTGGCTGGAGCAGTCTGATTGCCTGAGTCACAGAAAGCTGCTCTCCTTGGAGCCTCTGCTAACGCCTGCTGGCTGCTCTTGTTCTGCCTGCAGCATTCAGCACTCCTTGTGCTGTGCACTGGCTGCGATGGAGGCAGGAGTGCCCCTTCCTTCAGCCTCCTGCCCCGTCCCTGCAGCCAGGCCACGTGCTGCCGCTCGCCCGGCCGCGCTCTCGCAGGATTTCCTCCCGCACATGGCACTGCAGTGGCTGTGAGAAGCTTCCTCCACCCGCTCCCCTCCTCGCATCGCCGCGCTTTTCCCATTCCCATTTCCTGTGGCTGGTTGCGTTGCCCTAATAGAGGTTTGGCATTGCTGTTTTGCACACCCTAGTGGGAGAGGGGATGTGTTTATCACTTTTCCTGGAGATTATCTGTTTAAGCACTCTCTGACAGTTACAATAACAAGGGCAGCGCGTTGTGTTTCCCAGCAAAAGGACACTCGCTGCTGAAAGATGTATAGCACTAATTAGAAATACATAACATCCGGCCACATGGCAGCCTTCTCCCGGCCGCTCCATTTCCTGAGCTCAGACGACTTTGACGACAGTTGGTTTATGTTTTCCATGAATATAATGTTCTCAGAGCAACACGAATTTCTCCCCGTTACAAAAGTCCCCGTGCTCTCCCCCCCAGCCCGGCAGGTAGATTGATGGCAGCACAGAGCCCAGCTCGGATCCTGAGTCCCAGCAAAGCCTGCAGCTCGTGCACGGGGCACAGCCAGGAGCCAGGTGGGTGCTTGCAGAGGAAGCTGCCTCCTTCTCTTTGTGGAGCAGAGAAAGAAACCTCTTTTCTATGTTCAGAGAAGCAGGAGGACCCTTCTGCAGCTCAGAGTGGTTTTGTGATCTTCAAGACAAACAGCATCCCCAGTTTAGGGTTGCTTTTTGTCCGTGCTTGCAGCGTGATGCTCATCAGCTCGCATTTTTTCCATCCCATCCCCTCTTGCTCTTAGCACCAGGCAGAGGGAGCTGGCTCTGACCCCAGCTCGCAGCCAGCAGCAGTGCCCAGGACTGGGACGGGTTCTTGGAGGTCCCCAAGCACTGGATGGAAGCGGTCGCTGCGGAGCGTAACACAGGTTGGGCGTAAGGGTGTCAGGAGTAGGAAGATGGAGCATGCTCGGGGAGCTGAAATCTTAGAAGGTTTTAGCTGCTGAAATGAATTCCTATTGAATATGGAAAAACTGCTGTATTTCAGATGTTTATAGCTTGGCCAAGCGTGGACAGATTTCTAGTAGGACAGGAAAACTCTCTGTTAAAAAGGTTATTCTGCAGCAAAATCTCAGCTCCCCTCTCCAGGATTTGCAGTTGCTAGATTAGCTCAAGGAAAAGGTTGCAGCGGTAAGCCACTGTCTTGTTTCCTAGCCTCATTCTCACAAGTAGCCCAACTGTTTTGGCTAAAGATTTCCAGAAGAATTCAGGCTAGGAGAGGCACCCAGCGTGGAAACTTCAGCTCCTGAAGTCTGAGCCAACTGGAAAAAGGGGTCTTGGAGCGGCTGTGGCAGGCAGGGCTGCTGGGAGGCAAATCCATCCTGCAAAACTGGGATGTTTGAGGCTGCACTGTCTGGTGATGTTCCTGCTCCTAATGTCACGGTGGCTGTTGTCACCTGTGGTGTCGCTGTGCCCATTGTGCTGTCACCCGCACGGTGTGGCCGGGTGTGAATCCGCCGAGCAGGGAGGGTTATCTGATTGCAGCCTCGCTTGGGGCTTTAGGGGAGGATGTGGGGTGCCACTTTGTGACACCTTGAGCTGATAGGATGCCCAAAGTACCGCCTGAAAGGGGCTCGGCAGCAGGCTGCTGCCCACAGCCTGCAGGGTGGGATGGGGCAACGCCTGCAGACCCAGCGCTGTGGTTCTGCCTCCCCTGTCCCTGCTGGGTCTGGGAGCTGCAGGGCTCCGTGCCTGCTCATGTTTCTCTGCAGCAGCTGCTGTCCCTGTGCTGTACAAGAGCTGTTCAGCTGCGGGGACAGGCGTCAGCTCAGTGCCACTTCAGCCTCCAAGAACGTCTTTTTCCATGAATTTGCGTCTTAATGCATCGTGTGCTGCTCGCAGCAGAGACCTCAGCTCAGAGGTAACGATGCCCTGTGGGCTCCAAAGCTGAGCAGCTGCACTGCTCCACCACCCCTCTCAGCACCATTTTTACAAAGCTGTTTTCTCTTTAGTGCCAGGGACCTTGCTATGGAAGCAATGAGCTTTTTTCCTCACTGCCCAGCATTCTAGGCACTCCACAAATTCGTATTTAAATGCCCCATTTCCTAAGTGCTCTGCCCTCTGCTCATCCCCTCACCTTGGGCCTCTGTTGCACAGGATCTGCCACCCCTCACCGTGACCCCTCTGCCAGCTCTGGGCTCAGCAAGCGCCACGGCTCCCGGCCTCCCAGGGAAAGTGGTGAAAAGTCACAAAGAGAAACTGTCCCCTGATTTATGGTGCTTTCCTCTTTTGTCCCAGAATTAAGCTCTTAAGAGCCTCTGCTGGCGGGGCTGGAGCACTGGTGCACGGTTGGGGGCAGTGCACAGGCACACACCGTGATGGTTTCCTTCCACATGGGGAAGGACTCCTGGAGGCTGTTGGGCTGCAGGCATGGCCACGGGATGAACACTCAGAACCGGTGGAGTTTTGTTTTGTTTATTGATGGGATGAGCCGGAACCATAGGGGGAAAGCAGTTGGGGTGCCCGCAGGTGTGGCTGGGACACAGTGCCTGCAGTCCCTGGGTGCTGCCACCCCCACACAGCTGTGTGTGCTGAGATGCCACAGCAGCACTGAGCCCTGGGGGCTCAGCAGCACTCAGGTGGCAATGTGACAGCCTCAGCCTGTGCCTGTTTGGGACAGGAAGTGCAGAGAGTCCAGCATCACACTGGAGTGGCAGGAGGAGGGAGCGTGGCGAGGACGACTGTAATTCCTTGAACTGGACTGTGGCCAGAGCACTGGGACTAACACTCTTAATTGTGGGAAAGGCTTCATGAAAGAGATTTACTGTCCCAGAGTGGTCACATCTTTAGTTTTATGTTTCCTCCAAAAGCTGACAGCCCCGCAGGCCGCCACTTCCTACCATGGCTTTGCAGCAGCAGCTCCAGGAGCAGAGCACCCTCGCTCGGCTGCCAGCAGCTCCTGGTGCCACCTGGGGCTGCCCTCACTGCTCTCTGCCGGGAGCTGAACTCCCTGCCTGCTTCAAAACCTGGCCTACTTCAGTCTACAGATCACCCTCCTATTTGAGTTTTATTTTTCTGGGGGCTTTTAGGCCTTTTTTCTGGTGGTTTTTAACCCTCCACCCCCGTTGCTTTGATATAATTCACACTTAAGAACCCAGTGTTGGTTCTCTGGGGCATTTTGCTCACCCCAGCTGGAACAGGGTCTCAGTGCCCTACTTTAATCCTTTGCCCTTTGCTCAAAATTCTGAACCCACGTGCTGCTGCTGCTCGTACAGGCAACAGAGCTGCCTGGGAGCTGGGCTCCAGCAAGGGTCCCCCTAAGGAAGGACAAAGGGGACACAGAGGGGATTTGGAGGGTGGGGACAGAGGGGATTCAGGGGGCAGGGGCTGCCCATGAGGCTCAGCATCTCCCGCTGCGCCCGTGGTGCCGTGGGCCTTGCTGAATGCAGCCCACGCCCGGCTCCAGGCAGCTCCCTGCAGCCAGCGCCCCGCTGCTCGCAGCAGCCTCAGAAGTGGTTTCTGGCTGGGTGTATGTGCCGAGGGGATTTGCTGTCACTCGGAGCCAGCTCTGTTTGGAAGAGCTGTGGTCGTGTGGCATCTACTTGAGTAACAGCTTCAATTAAGCTCTCTTGACAAGCTGTTGTGTGACGGCTGAGCGAATGGGAGGAGCCCCCTCCTCAGCTGCTGAGGTTAAAACTCCAGCAGGGACGGAGATCAAACATGCAGCTAATTACCCTTTTAGCACTTAAACATGCCCCCCCTCCTCCAGGGGAAGGCATTGGCTCCAAGCAGCAGCTTCTGTGCTGGGAGAGCGTTTTTGGGCGTGATGTGGGCAGTGTGGCTGCAGCATTCCCCTGCTCCAACAACCACCTGTTTTTCCCCAGATGTGGGGCAGGTTGGGCCAGGACAGGTGTGAGCCGGGGAATCGCCCATCCCTTGCCATGTGGGATGTGCAAAATGAGGCTCTAAAGGTGAAGCAAGGAGGGAGTGTCCAGCTGCTCACTGCTGAAATCTTTTTCTGTCTCCTAGAGTGTATCTCTGAGGACTGCCGCTCTGTCATCCAGGAACAGGCCACAGCCCTGGGGCTCTCCATGTTTGCTCTCCTGGTGAGGAGGTGCACCAATTTGCTGCGAGAATGCATGCCGGGTAAGGACTTGCCAGCAGGGCTCCATGCTGCTGCCCAGGAGGCAGCCTGCTAGGGTGTGGGGCCTTGTTCCCTGCTTTTTGCTGCACCCCTTCCTCTCTGCTGGGGCTCTGGGTTTCTTTCCCAGCATCACAGGCTCTGCCCAGGTTGTGGCTGCATCACCTGGCAGCAAGATGCACTGTATGTACCAGCAGAAATATTTGGAAGAAAGGGATGGACGCAGGGCATGCTTTCTGCCAGCTATTGGGAAACACCCCAGGACAGGGACGTCAGGATTCTGTCCCTGTGACCAGCACACTGACACCTTGCTGCCCTCGCTAAAAGGGGTGGGAGTCATCCTAGCTCACCCTCTAGGCTACTCTGTGTAGGAGGAACAGCTCTGCCTTTGCACTTGCTGTTCCCTTGTATCTCCAGGGCTGAGATGTTGGGGTCTGTGTCTTGCATTCCCTGTTCCTCAGCTCTCACCTCTTCTATTTGCAGTTCAGCCACAAGAGATGGAGCAGGAGGATGAGGAGGATGACATCAAGGTGTCTGCCTTGCCCCAGGACCTGAAGGAGCTGCTCCCCAGCGTGAAGGTCTGGTCAGACTGGATGCTCGGCCACCCGGACACCTGGAATCCTCCACCGACCTCTCTCGAGCTCCCCAAACAGTACGTGCATCCTGTGCTCTGTCTTGTGGTGTCTGCTCCCTCCCCAGGCTCCTCGTGCCACCTTTCCCCCTCACTCACACTCACTCCTGGACGTGGCACTCTGACATGTGCAGGGGACACTTGGTGAGGACTTGCCACCCTTGATGACAAAGTGATTTCTTCGGTGATAACGAGCGACCAACTCTGGATGCTGGGGGTGTTGAGGAGTGAAGTGGCTCTGAGGGGGTCTGGCAGGTGGTGTCCTGGCTGTTAGGAGATGACTCATGAGCTGAGTTTTTACCTTGAGCTTAGGATGTATGTCTGCTTTGGTTGGGATGCATCTTTAAGCCCAACCAGCTCAAAGACATGACCTTCCTCTCTGGAAAGAGGAAACTATTTGCAGCGTGAATGTTGTACTGCCTTTTTTCTTTTGTCTGAAACAGGCAGAGCTTGGTCAGGCTGGGCTGGAGCAGCCTGCCTATTCCCAGAGCTCCGAAAGTCGCTTTCCTTCTGCTTCCGAAGCAGCTTGTCTCTACCCCTGCATCACAAAAAAGGGTTAATTTTCTAAACTGGCCGATTCCAGCCCATTAGTCCATAATGCGGACTAGGCAATTTGCATATTTTTGGACAGAAAATCGAGTGAAGGGGCCAAGTATGGAGTATGCGAAACAGTGTCTGAGCATGCTCTGTAGCTGCTTTCCCGCAGGATTTTCCATCTGCCTCCGGTACTCCGGATCCAGAGCCTGAAATCACGTCTTATTGTTAATCCAAAGGAGCCAGAACCCAGGGTGATGGGAAGGCGCATTAAGAGTAATCCAGCAAAGTGGCTTAACCATTAATGGGTCCCCGCTCCGTGCGTCAGGTCCAGTCCTGCTCTCCTGGTTTATTGCCTCTACTCCAGTTCTTTTTCATTTGGCTGAGGAAATGGAAATCTCACACAGGAAGTTCTGGGCCTCATTTTGTGGAGATGGAGTCTGTTTTCTGTTTGTCGGCTGCTCGGTGTGGGACCGTTGCCTGCTCATGTGAACTGCTGCCCATCTTTGGGCAGGAACTCAAACTGGGATCTGTCACGTGCGCCTGTTTGCACCAATCCCCCCTTCCACTCGCGCTGCCTGCGCAGGGAGCCGCCGAGCCCTTGGCGACGGGCAGCCTCGAGATGGAATTTCTGATCGGGCTCACGCAGCCGGCGCTCGGCGCATTCCAGGGACAATCTGCCTCCCCTGCCGTGGGCTGCGGGCGAGGGGCTGCGTCCCCCCAGGGCACTGAGCAGGTGCAGGCTCCCTCTCACCCATGGATGGGCTCTGCTCCATGAGGTCTTGGGTTGCCCAGCAAAGCGAGGGGCTTTGTGTCATGGCTGTGGTCCAGCCACTTCCCCATCTTGCGTGGAAGTGGCTGAGCAACCTTTCTTGTCCTATCCATGCTCTTAGTTTAGGACGTAGCTGGCTCCCAACTCCTTCCATCCCAGTGCTCGTTGGCCCACCAGCCATGACGAGGGTACTGCTGCTCTCTCAGCCCAGGCCTTCATGCTGACCCAGCTCTGTGTACCCAAGTGTTGGTGGTCCAGGAGGAGCTGAGCTTCCCTGGAGGTGCAGGGAACCAGCTCCGCTCTTGGTCATGACCTGGGACTTGCAATGTTTTTCCCAGAGGTAGCAAAGGAAGAGGGGAGCACTCGGTTAGAGTTTCAGTTCTCTATTGACACAAGCACACTGCCTCGCCTGGGGCTGCTCAGTAACCAGGTAGAGTCACCAAGTCTGGGGGTTTGGATAGGAACGGCTTCAAAGGAGCTCAGAAGTGAAACATGGGTCGGAGCAGCAGGCGCACTGCAGGAAGCCAAGGTTTGTGGGCAGGGTGAGCTCAGAAGCAAGGAGAGCATGCAAGGAGCACGCACAGATGCCAACTTGCAGAACTCTGTGCTGTTGCACGTGTGCTTTGTGCCTCCCAGCAGTGGGATGTGCCACCAGGTCCCCTTAACAGGCTCTGTCCCTGTACCAGTGCCAGCAGAGAAGCACTGAGACCACCTCCCAGCACCCTGCTGCCATGGCTTTCCGTGCCCCTCACAGTGACATAAGCTCAGAAAAAGGACAGCAAAAAAAACCCTAAAGCACAGAAGCACCCTGCGAGGATGCCACCAATGTGCAAAAGCTTCTGGAAAAAACAGGCCCCATACCCACCTGGCAGCCCACCAGGAGCAAAAGGCCTGGCCCAGAGCTTGCATCAAAGTGCAGCTCGTCCAGGGCCAGCACCGCTGCCAGAATGACGGCCTGGGCTCGGGGCCAGCGGGGCTGCTTGTCAAGCCTCCACCAGAGCCTCAGGCCTGGGCTGCTGGGGCTCTACATCCCGAGGCCTCCGCTCGTGCTGCGCTCGCCATGTTCGTGATTGCTGGTTCTTAGTAAGTGAGAGAGCTGGGGGACTTTGAGAACGTCTAAACTCAGCCCAGCTGTGGCAGTTGGTTTATTGCTTTCAGCTGGTACTTGAACCCGGGTCCTGGTCTTGGAGTCTTTCCCAGGTTTAATCCCCGGAGCTTTCTCTGCAGCTGTATGACACTGCGCTGACCCCGAATGAGGATAGGAAAATAGAAACGGTGCCAAGCCAGAGTCTCTTTTTCATTTGGAGTCTGGCTGTCTGCCCATGACCAGGGTTACATAATGGGAAACATAGCTGGGGCTCTGGAGAGCCCGCGTTTCACCACGCTGCCCAGACCTTCGCATTCTGATGCTATATATCTTCCTAATTGTAGCTCGGATGCATTTATCACACTGCTGGATTTGAGTCCTTACAATAAAAAAACACCAAATTCCTCCACTCGCTGCCTTCCCTGTTGGAGAGACGGAGGGAAAGGTGCGAGGGGTGAGCGCTGCACGCAGCGCAGAGCCACGTGGGCTTTGCAGGGCAGGAAGGGAGGCTCAAGGGGCTCCATCTGTGAGTCCTTGTCCTGGCAGGGATGTGAGGATGGACCTGGCTCTGACCAAGCATCCCCTCCCCAGCTGGGCACCAGTGACCAAGTGATAAGCTGCACCTTTCCCCAAAGGCTCTCCTTGCTCTAGCACGTGAACCCAACTGATCATGCTCAGATGATCACTGTGGCTCAAAGGATGCATTGGGAATTGTTTTTAGAAGGCCACAGAGAGATCTTGGGCTACTGAGTGTATTTGAGAGATAGGGCTGTTCCTTCCTTTCCTCTCTGGGAGAAGAGGGGCTCAGTGAGTTTTCCATGGCTCCTCTTTTTTCTCTGGATTTTCCAGGATTGGAGCTAAACCCAACCATGGGCATCTCTGCCTCAGAGCTGAGTCTTGGAGAGTGTTGCTCTGGGCCAGACTACTTGGATGCAGGTGTTCCCAGGTCTTCTGGCTGCTAGCAGCTGTCACTTTAGTGTCTTAAAACACATCTATTTGCCTTTGAGCATGACTCATGCAAATGTTGCACTGAGGTCGGAACAGGAGGTGTTGGAGCAGTACGTGCCATGCCTCTGGGCTGGTGGCATCTCTCAGACCAGCTGTCCCCAGGAGGGCCTCGCAGAGATGGGGGTGAAAGCAGAAAGTCTCAGGGAACAGGGCATTTCCTAAGGCAGAGATGAGCAGCAGATGGGCAAAAGGCAACCCTCCAGGGAGCTGCTGTTGTGCGGGTGAAGGCATCTCCTCTTGGGATGTATGGCTGAGGAGCTGAGAGAGGCAAAGAGAGCTTCTCTGTGCTCTATTTTATTGCTGCAGTGAATCTGTTGCTAAAAGAAATGCAGAAGTTGATAGGGAAGCCAGTGGCTGGACAGACAATCTGCCACAGGGCTGACCCTGGAGAATCTGTGCTCCTTCCACGCTACAGCGAAGGGCCTCTCAGTTTGTGGAGACTGTCTGCAAGCATTTAAAAATGGTTAATTTAAACCAAGTATTAAATTAAATCCAAAAGCTCAGAGTACATTCTGGAGCTTACCTTCCCAGAGAGATCTGCCAGATCTCTCTCATCACATCGCTCTTGCGGAGAAGTGTCACTGAGATGGCAGCTCCCACTGGGAGAGATGGACAGAGTCTCGGGCAAGGGTGCCAAGACCTTGCTGGAGTTTGCTGGAGACGAAATGGAAAATCCCTTTTGCAGATTTCAGCCTTGTTAGTAATGCTGGCCACCAGAGTTTCCCTATCGAGACATCAAAGCGAGGGTTCGCAGGTGTCTCGGTAGTGTAAACCTGGCTGAGAATGAAGGTAAATGGGGGGGGAAGTAGGAGCCAAAAGACTCCGTGGAGTCCAAAGGCTCCCAGCTAAAGCAGAGGCTGCCTGGGAGGAGACGCGTGCCTCGGGGAGGAGCATCTCCCTGCACCTCTGCAGGCAGCTTCCTGGCAGTGGGTGGCACCCAAGTGATCAAAGGGACCGCGCATAGGGCGGAGTGGGGAAAAATTGTTGGTGTCATAGGGCGGAAGGGTTCAAACAGTGGTTGAAACCCCAAAAGTTGTCACATCTCTGACCCCAAAGGCTGTCCCCTCTCTGTGTCCAAGCATAGGGCAAGCTTGGTGAGCGCTTTTGGGATCAGCTCCCACCTCAGCCCGCTGTTGTTCCTTGCAACGGAGCTGCAGTGAGTCTGGCTTCTCTCGGTTTGGGCCAGGGGTGGGAAGGAGGAAACCTGGTAGCAGGACGTGCTTTGTGCTCAGTGCTGGGCTGCTGGCAGCGAGCGCGCGGCCCCTCGGCACCCCGGCCCAAGCCGTTTGCCATCTGTACGGCAACGCGGCCCTGCGCAGCTCAGGAACACAATGCAGGGCTTCTTTTGCTCCTCTCTTTCCGGGTTTGTTCTGCAGCTGTGGAGTTTGAATGTTAGTGTTTAAACAAGCTGGTATTACACAGGAAATGGCCACCTCCACAGGCCCCCGCAGGCTTGTAACATGGGGTCATTGTACTTGATATTAATCACCGCTCCCCCAGCCAAGATGGCGGCGTGCGTGAGGGCTGCGCAGCGTGGCCTCCAGGCCCCGGTGTGCATCTCCTCACTCCCCTGACCCCACTGTGTGCCCCATGGCCATGGGCATTGTCCTGATATGGGGCTGTCCCCAGTGGGCCCGGCCCCACGCCCTGCACTTGTGCAACTCTCAGCCTGGCCAGGCCGCGTCCTGTCAGCCTGCAGCTGGGCTGCGCTTGCACTGACAGCTACATTAAACCTGGAATCCTGAGGCAATAAAAAAGAAATTAACTCTTTTTTTTCTTTTTTTTTTNAACTCTTTTTTTTTTTTTTTTTTTTTTTTCTTCCCCTTTTTCCCCCCTCCGTCCTGGTGGAATAAAACAAATGGAAATGTGTCTGTGGGGAAGTGAACGAACCCCCGTTCTGAGGAAAGACCTCGCGCTCACCCCCTTCTCGCTTCCTCGGTTAAAAGCTCGGTGAGCCGCGGGCCTGGGCTCGGAGTCAGCAACATGGGGCCTCCCCATGCGGGGGACGCTGAGGCCGTGGGCCACGCTGGTTTTGTGCAGTGACAGAAGCCAGAAACACTGGGCTGTGGCCTCGGTGCCTTGGGAGGGGGCAGCGGGGCTTTGGGCAGGCCTTGCATGGTGGTGCTGGGAGGTGCCCTCCAGAGGGGCAACCAAAGGGGAAGGTAGAAAATTGTCAGAGCTTCATGAACGCCAACGCTTTTTTTTTTTGTTTTTGGGGGTTTTTTTTTGTCGTTGTTTTTGGGGTGTTTTTCTTTTTGGCTTTCTGAGGGTTCTGCAGAGTGTAAGAGGTGCTGCCCAGCCCTGAGCTGTGGTTTGGCCCAAGGAAGCGCAGGGTGGAAACCTCACACGTCCAGCGCGAATGATGGGGCCAGGCCCCGCCGAGCTGCAGGGAGCTGGGGGTGAATGAACGGGATGAGGTGATGGGGACCAGGGGCAGCGGGGGGCTATGCTGGACTGTGGGGCTGCAGCCTGAACTCATGGGGCAGGCACTGAGCCCTGGGGGGCAGATGGCTCCATGTGCACTGCGCTCGGTTCTTCTCCATCCTGGCCCCATGCACCTGGGAGCAGCTCTTGCATCATGGCAGCCCCTCCATCCTGCAGCCCCACCATCCCACAGCCCCTGCACTGTGCCCCCAGGGCCCTGCCAAGCGATGTGACCTGGTGCAGGCAGCCCAGCCTGGCTGCCAGCGGGGCACCGGGGGAGGGCTGAGCCTCCCAAGCCCTGCGCATCTCCCATGGGCAGAGCTCGCCTTGGAGGTGGCCCAGAGCAGCCCTATCACATCCGGTGCTTGTCTCTGCAGCCCGGGCTGGAGGATAAACTATCAGGGCTGTGGGGCAGTGGATCATTCCTCTTATTATTTTCTTCTTTTGCAGATAGGGGTCGTGGAAAGTTCAGTTCCTTTTAACCCTCGCAGCTCTGTTTATTTTCCAGCTGGTAGCACAAACGCAACGTTTCCCATTACATCACAAAGGGCCTCGGACAGATCCCTCCGAAAAAACGTGTTGCAACTGTTTATTTTTTTCCATATTTAAACATTTCTGACAGCCAGACCTGGCTGAGCCAAGCGATGGAGCTTTGTGAATGAACCCAGCTCCTGGTGTCTGTGTGCAGAGGGCTTTGAAGGACCTCTTCTCCTCTGCAGCGTGCTGGCTGGGGCTGGCTCAGGGACGTGGGCGACTCTGCGTTACATGTGTGCTGATTACGTGCCGGGCTTTGATTAATGGCTGCTCATTCTGCCTGGCTCCCAGGACGCTCTTGAAAACAAGATGTTTCATTTCAGTGTGCTTTCCTGGTACATTGATTCCCGTAAATAACCAAGCGCAGACTCTGTCCACCTGGAGCAGTTCAAAGAGCAGGGGGCCTCCCTCCAGCCCTGGGCTGCCTTTGGTCACCGCTGCACCCTGGGTGATGCTGGCTGCTCCGTGCTTCTCGGTGCCCTAGAGGCCACCTCGCTTTGCTCTGTTCTTCCCAGCTAAAAAAACCCTCTGGAATTGCTTCTAGAAGTAGTGCTGCACGAGGCAGCCCCATTGGCTGCAGCACCCACTGCTTGTTGCATGTTCCCCCTGTGCTCTGAGCTGTGCTTGTGGTCCCAGCCTCAAGGACATACAATGGGGACACGCTCCAGGGCTGCCCATGGCCTCATGTTCTTGCTTCAGTGCCACTGAGGAAGGTGAGACACCGCAGGGACAATTTTGCAGATCACTCACAGGCATCAAAACTGGCCAGGAGCAGAGCACGAGTTAACTCACAGGGCTGAGGTGTAGCTAAAAAGTTTCTCTGCTTCAGGGCATGGCTGCAGCACGTGCTGGCAGCAAGTACCAGGCACAGAGGACCACGCTGCAGCCCCCAGTGCTGCCTTTGGGTTTGTTTTCCCAGGAGGCTCGGAAATAGAGCAGCGAGCAGCATTTCTCCCAGCTGGAACGCGCTGGGCTCCTTGGGGCTGCCAGGGGAAGCTGCTTCCTGCGTGCAGCGCTGGGCAGAGCAGCGGGAAGGGCCGGGCCCTAGCCGGAGCCGTTCCCATGCAGGGAGCAGGAAGGGTCGGTGTCAGCGCTCGGGGCGAGGGCTGAAAGCCCTCCCGGGGTCGGTGCCAGTGCAGCTGTGTCCGGAGCCCTCCCCGCGGGGCACGGCTGCAGCGGTGCGGGGCGGTGTGCGTTGCCTCGTCTCACCTCTCTGGTATTCGCTGCAGCGTCGCAGGCAACTCCCAGTGCATTCCAGCCCCGAATTGCTCACGTCTCTCCTCGTTCTCCCAGGGTCTCAGTAGATGTGTGGGCGACGCTGGCTGACTTCTGTAACATACTGACCGCAGTGAATCAGTCGGAGGTGCCCTTGTACAAGGACCCAGATGACGACCTTGCCCTGCTTAGCCTGGAAGAGGATCGGCTGCTCTCGGGCTTCGTTCCCCTGCTGGTCGCCCCCCAGGAGCCCTGCTACGTGGAGAGGACCTCGGACAAGGTCAGCAGTAGGCCAAACATCCCCCCTCGATTCCTCCAGACTTTTATTCTTGGGAAGTTTTCTGTGCAAACGGAACACGATTAAGTCATTGAGAAGGGTGTTAAGGGAAAATATCGACCTTTCAGCCGCTGACATCCAGCTCTGTGTCATGAAAACCCCTCTCGACTTCCTCTGGTGTGTGTGTGCTCGCTGGCATGTTGTATATACGATCATTTCCTCACTTGTTTAAATAGTGCAGCTTGTGTTGGCAGTGCTCTCAGTGCACTCCAAATGGTTTGCATCATGCTTAAAGCACCCTCCCCCTCCCCCCGGCCACAAAACTCTGCCTTAGGAAGGCAGCCAGGACTTTTTTCCTTCTCTAAAGAGGAGAGTGATAAATAGGTGACTAGAGAGAAGCAGACACCATGTGTTAACGTACAAAAGGCTTTTAGGAATATGAAGCATTCCCCACTGCCCGCTCTCTATTTTCCTTTCTTTGCTCTAGGAGCCCATTCTAGCCTGAACTTTCCTTGGGCTGTTTGTTTTTAGAATAATGAAATCAGTTCCCTTGTTGATGTGGGGTTTGGGGTCTGCTCTCTGCCACCACCTGGCCAGAAGGGACCCGGGGGCTGCCTCTGGATACGGTGCNTGCACGCCCTTGGGGGCACGGCAGGATGAGAGTGGCTCTCAACAGTTTCCTGCTCGCAGGCAGAATTGCAGCACCAGAAGTGTTTGGTGCTCTTTGGGGAAGCCGCTGCGCTGCTTCCCTGCGCGGTCGGCGCCGGAGGAAGAGAAGCTGGGATGCGGGGAATGGTTTCTGCGGAGAGCCTGCATGTGACAGTGGCAATGCGTGTTCCCATGTGCCACTTCTTCTTGGCGTTTTCCTGAAATGACTGTGAGAAATTGAAGACCTTTGTCACAGAGGGAGACGGGAGGTGCGAATTTCTGTTTCACTTCTCTGTCTGCCCTGCCCGTGCTCGCAGCGCTGCCCGCTGCCCCAGAAAAACTGAAAGCTTTCCAATTTTGGGGAAGCACTTTAGTCCAGGAAGTCACTGTGGAAAAAAAAAAAAAAAGGGATTTTCAAGTCTGTGTTTGGGGGGGTTAAAACAGCAAGCATGCACTTACCATCTCTGCCCCAAGGCAACATGACTGCCCTGTGTGTGCTGGTGGGGGTCCTGCTGGGGACGGTCCCGTTTCCCCACTCCCTGTGCAGGGCTCCTTCCCCAGCAGCCACAGCACTGGGTCCGGGCTGGTGCCCTGTGACATGTGGGAGGAGCTGATATTCCCCAAGATCCGACTCCTGTAGCCACACAGCACTTTATTCAGAGTGCCATCTACCTGCCCTGCCAAGCACTTGCGCTCATGTGTGTAAAAGTAGATAAGCATCTTGGTGCTCCCGCTGCACCAGAGCTGAGATTTGTCAGCATTGTGGCTCCCTTTGATTCTAAACTCTGTAAAGAAACTGTGCAGCAGCACAGGTGGGAGCTGGTGTCCATCCCAGCACAACAGCAGCCACCGAGACGTGCAGAGCCATCGGGTGTGCTGGCACCAGATCAGCTCTGCTGCAGAGGATTGCACATCCTGGAGAGAAGGATGTCCTGCCCAGTCCACTACAGTATTTTTTTTTGCCTCCTCAATGGGTCTTGTTTGGTTTGAAAGTAGCTGACTTTGGAGCAGCGATCCCACCCAGCCCGCTGGGGTGTTGGCTGGAATTTGTGCAAGTCTTGGGGCCCCCGTTGTGTGCTCGTTGCATTGTGCTGCCTTCTGGTCCTCCTGCAGTGGGCACAGCACACCCAGGGGGGCAGAGGAACCCACCAGTGCCAGCACTGCCTGTGCTGAGCAGAAGCATCACGTTCTGCAGGGGCTCTTCTTGATGCACTGTTGAATGAGACTGGTGAACAGCAGGTGTGCATATTATCCTTACTAAGAACACCAAAGAGGGTGAAGGGGGATAGGTAAGGCAGAGCACAGAACTCAGAAGCTTGGCTTCCAGGAAGGAACTGGAGGAGATGGGGAATTTTAGTCTAGAGAAAATTCAGGGAAAATGCAGCCAGCTTTCTGCTGCAGAAAAGGCTGTTGTGGAAAGGAGGGAGAACAAGCTGTCCTCCAGCTCCATGCTGAAAAGCGCAGGAAGGAATGGGCATAAATTGCAGCAAAATGAAGATTGGACTTGAGGAAAGGCTTCATACCTTAGGGTAGTTAAGCACTTGAAAGCAGGCTCCCTTGCGATGCTGTAGAATCTCTTCAGTGTTAAGAGACTTCTAAAAGCAGCTGGGTGGCTCTCATAGGTACAGCTTGGGTGGTGAGCTGCCTTGGAAAGGAGGCAAAGTGACCTCTTTGCACCTTCCTACCCCATTTCATGCAATTCAGTAATGCTGCAGAAAGGGGCTGGAGTGGCAGCAGCTGTGTGATCGCTGTGCTGTGATCGCAGCTCTGTGCCTTCCTGCAGTAAGGCCCTGATTCAACTTACCCAGAGGCTCCACAGGTGCAGCTCCTGGCCCCCTGTCTGCTCCCTGCCCTTTTAGTGCACAGAGCCGAGGCACATCTCATTCTTCAGCAGATACCTCCAGGATGCTCGCAGTGGAAGGATGCTGTGGCTGTGCTGAGCACGGTGGCGCAGGCAGTGTGTGTCCCTGAGCACCATCAGGACATGGCAGTAGGCACTGTGCTGGTGAGCTCTGTCTGGCACGACCACATCCACTCATGTTGCAGGAACCTTCCTGTTTGTGTGCTCCTCGTTGGTTCCTGATTGACCAAGCTGCAAGCAGGTGAGAGTTGGTATTTCTGTACTGTACTCTTCAGTACTAATTTTTCATTGCTGTTCAGCAAGAGTTATTTTTCTGCACCTGGTTGCTTTTGTGTTCTCAGGCTTAGCCCAGTTTCCAAGCCTGTGTTCGCAACAGGTCTTTGCCAGAGAGGCAGAGACAGTGTTCTGCTCTTTGTTTTGCACCCTGTGAAAGTCCTGGGAGCTGGGAGGAGGATTCTGGAGTGCCAGAGTGACTGCTGAGTGGCCACCTTTCCTATGGCAGGAAGGGACCATCCACTCTTTGCAGCAAGAATAATATCTCGCCTTGCTTACTGATGCTCCAAATCCTTACCCCATGCTTTTGACCTGCGCTTTCTTCACAAATCTGGAAAAATTCAGAGGAAGAGAATCTGTTTAAAGGCAAGACTGGAGAGTGTTGGGCTGAAAATGGTCTTAGGTTATTGGCTCCACCAAGAGGATGGTTGTTTTGTAAGCTATGAAGGACAAACACTGAGCTTCCCACTTCTTTTTGTTTTCCATGACCCATTTAGCAGATGGAGTGCACAATTCAGCCAGAGTTTCTCAGCAAGTTTTTGAGCATTTGGCCTGGCTCTTATTTTGAGTGAAAATGTTCTGACTCCGTTCGTTGCCATGAAGCTGTGCGTTCGGATTCCTGCTGGAGCCAGTGTGATGCTTAGAGCTTCCCATCGTCTCCTGCACTGTCATTGAAGCTGTAACCAACAAAAGCTGGCTCCGGGGTGCACATAGCTTGGTGATGTTTTCCTGGGCGTATGTTGGGCAGATATCCATTGCAGCTTGTGTGATGGAACACCATCGAATGTACCAGTCAACAGCAAACTATGCAGCCTGGTGCCTGGGCTGTCAGACTGCGTCTGCAGCGTTTGCAGCCGAAGGAATCGCTGCCAGGATTGGGAGCCCATGGTAAAAGACCTCAAACTCACCCAGTACTGTACCCTGCAAGAGCAGGGAATGGTGGTGTGGCTGAGCTGGGCTGCAGGAGGAGGGAAGGTGACAGCTATGGGTTTGCCAGGCAGTGTATGGTGCTGCTGAAGGGGACTTTTAATGGGAAACACTTGGGTTGCATTGAGGTTAAAGCAAGTTCTGGTGGTGTGGTGTGTCTGAGCCATGTGGGGGTCTGTTCTGCAGCCCTAATTGGCACATTCCTGGGAACCTGAGGCACGTCCTGGTTTCCTCTGCTCTGCTAGTGGTGTCTGGGGAGCACCCCGCTCTGTAGCGGCCCCATGGAGCTTGGGGGTAAGGCTGCAAGAGGGCTGCGGAGCAGGGAGCAGAGCAGAGACGTTCTGGTCCTTGCTGGCATCACTCCTCATCTGTATCCTGCTCCTCGTCTGCATCCTGCTCCTCGTGGGCTCAGCATCCCCCTCCTGGAAGCTGCCCAGCCCATAGGCAGCTCTGCCACACGCCCTGAGCAGGGAGACACGGAGGAGAAAGTGTTAATGTCCCTTCCCACAATAAACCTCTCTGCATGGGGGGTCCTGAAATCCGAGCCTCTCTCTCCTCCCCCAGCCCTGACACACGTTAATAAAAGGTTTTTAAACGCCAATAAAAAGGCAGCAGCCCCAGCTCACCAGGTCCGGGGCCCAGGGTCCTTGGGAAGGCACTTCACAAATGTGTTTTTTGCATTTTCAGGCTTTTGGCTGGTGAATAAGATTGAGGAGAAATACTCCTTCCCCTGATAACAATACAGTGAGACGCAGGATCAGCAGTGTGTGGATTAAAACCAGACGGTGCATGATTAATACATATGCTTATAGGGCTAGTCACTGTGGTTCCCTCCTCTCAAACAGCAAGGCACTTTTTTTCCCCTCATGTGCATGCTCATGTGTGGAGTGGACTGTCTCAGATACTCAGCACTCAGCTCGTCTGAGCCCTGCCTCATCTCACCAGGCAGCCTCAAGCCCTGGATTGGGAGGCTCTGAAGAATTACGAGCAGCGTTGTGTGTTGTGCTGTGCCCTGCAAACTGGGTCCTGCTCCTCCAGCCCCAGGCAGGGCTGGTGAGCTTTGCATGCTCGGTGTGCTTCTTTTTTCTCAAGTTCTTGCCTCCTGCTCTTTGCACCACTCACCCGTTGGTGCAGGTAGCCTGAAATCCCAGCCTTGTTCACAAAACACAGATCTCTTTCCTCTGTACTCTCCACCCAGATGGATGGTCCACATTTTACCTCCTCTCTCATTCCCCCAGCAAGCTCTAGGTTTGGTGAGCTGCTAGCCTTTGAATTAGCTATTTAGGATCCTTTAATTATAGGCTTGGGCTAAAATTAGTCCTGTCTCATTACTCACTTTGCTTATTTACAGTATTTCAGTCTTCTTAAGACTTGAGATATCTCTTGGCAGTGTGTAATGGTGTGTGATGCTTCTGGGACAGGGAGCCCCAGGTTTAGGAGTCTGGAAGGCGTGGCTGTCAGAGTGACTGGGCTCTGCCATGCCTCGAAAACCCCAAAGTTTTGTACTTTCCAGCACTGAATGCCTCCTGCAATGCCAGGAATGAAATCCATATTAGAGTGGTGAGTCTACAATGATTTGGGGAGGATTTCTTGCAAGGCAAGAGGAAGGGTAGCAAGACCAGGACTCTGAGAGCACAAACTCTTTGTAAGCAGAGAGAAAACCCCAGTGAGTGAATGTAAGTGTTTTCTCAGCATCCTTTCCATATTCCCATTCCATAACCTTCGAGCATCTCCCATCCAGCTGGCAGGAAAACGCACTCAGCCCATGAGAGCAAGAGCTTCCAGCTTGGAGCTTGGTCCAGAGAGGAAAAGGGAAACTGTGAGCAGAGCTCGGAGCCCCAAGCGAGAGAGTCCAAGGAGGAATCATCCTTGAAAAACTCCTTCCATCCCTGCGTGCCTTTCCAAACAAGCATCCCTGCCACAAGGAGCCCTGCTGCGAGTGGGCACTTGGTAGGAGCACGGTCAAAAACATCCACATTT
This sequence comes from Penelope pileata, assembly GCA_013396635.1. Lineage (NCBI taxonomy): Eukaryota > Metazoa > Chordata > Aves > Galliformes > Cracidae > Penelope > Penelope pileata. The sequence goes on along the minus strand of WBMW01006396.1, from coordinate 79,649 downwards.
TCTGGCCAGTGTCTGAACTCCATCGCAGCCTCGATCTTTCCTTCTGTGCGATGCCTTTGGGTTGCAAAAGGCAATGTTAGGCTGACTTACAGGCTGTGCTGGCAGCTGGTGGCCCTGGGTGCTGGAGGAGAGGCTCCGTGCCACCAAGAAGGCAGCGCACAGGGTGTCACCTGCTCTCAGCCCCTTGGCATCACATTGAGCTGCGTGTGCCAGGGACCCTGGGCACTGCAAGAGCGTCTGCCCTGCTCTGCCACGTGCTGCTGGCACCATTTGCAATGGGAAGCATCAAGCTGTGCCTATGCCTGGTGCTGGCTTGCTTTTTTTTTTTTTTAACATTTATAGGAATGGGCATGAGTGCTGCCCTTGGAACTGCTGCTGCATCTCGTAGGACTGTGCAGGGCGTGTTCTGGGCTTGGCTGACAGTCACTCTGAAGGTTTGGAACATAGTTTTAAAACTGTCTTTCTTGAGGTGAAGGGAACTCATTGCAAACAAGCGCTCGTCCTGCACGAGGACACTGAATACAGCCCTGGAGAAATCTGCAATGTGGAATAATAGTTCAGGCTCTTAAAAAGGGGGGTGGGTTTAAAAAAAAAAAAAAAAAGAAAAAAAGCTGCAATAAATCTAGCGAGTGGAATCTGAGGGAAATGATCCCATCTGGAAAACTCCAGCGCTGGTGCTGCTGAAGGCTTAAGGAGCGCTGCAGATCGCAAAAAGCAAACCCCGCAGTCTGAGGATGACAGCCTTCTTAATTGATGTCCATTGCAACTGGTACTCTGCCAGTTTGTGTTGGCCCCCTTCCAGCGTGCTGTAATTTTGGGGCCAGGTGTGAAGCGTTTCTGTTCCATCTTGTTCCCAAGCACCTACAGAAGCCTCACACATCTCACTGGAGGCTGCAGCCCTGTAGGAAACAGCTGTACAGGTATAGGTGAAAGGAAATGTCACAGCTGGGCTCGCAGAACTCCCCCGTGCCTTGCCTGGGGCTGCGGTGGGGGGGCTGGGTGGGAGGTGGCTGCTGTCACCCGCACACCTGCCTGTCTGTCAGCGAGGGGCTCCGAGCTGCTGGGGGGGATGGATGGCTCCGAGAGCTCAAAGAGGAGCACACCCAGGGCGGTGTGCGTCAGCCCTGGGAGTGGGGAGGCAGCGGGAGAGCCCTGGCGGTGGCTGATGAAGGTGGCACAGAGGTGGCACAGCCGTCTCGTGTGGCTCTGCCCCCTGCACAGCCATGGTGTTGCTTCTGAGGGAACAGGAGCAGGGCAGAAAGCTCTGAGCTTTGGTTTCCAAAGGCAGAGAACCTGTCGGGATCTGCAGTGAGTTGTTGCAGAGCCGGCTTCAATCGCTCTTAAACACGTGCGCTATTTCCGAGCTAAATTTGTTTTGTTTTGGTTTCCACTAATTGAATTTCACCATAGGTTGGGAAGCTCTGGTGCTGCTGTGACCCTGATAGCTGTGTCCCAAACCTCTTATCCCTAATCTCCTTCCATCAGCCAAATAGGTGCAATGAGGGACCTGGAGGTGCTTCAGGCATCTTTGGGACCCCGAGAGCCATTCTTATGGCATGTGGCTCTTCCAGCTCCGTGTGCTGCTCCGAGTCATTCCCTGCCCACAGCCTCTGCTCCTGGAGGCACAGTGCTGCCTTTTGGCATTGCACAGCTTGCTGCTCGCTCACAGCGAGGCGATGGCACAGGCTGAGCTTTCTGCCTGCTGGCAAATTGCTCTCCTCAGAGATGGGGAGAGCAGGAGCCGGTGTCTAATCTGCGGGCTTATCAGCAAAGGTTTGCTTTGTCCAGGTCACTGAGCCTATTGTTAAGCCCAAACTTCCCCGTCGGCCCCGCCAGGACTGCCCTCCTGTTTACCCTGACATTTTAAGACCTCTGTTGACCAGATTTTAATCCGCTCTGTATCCTGTGCACCGCGGTCTCTGGGGCTTTTCACCTCCTCCTGTCCTAGCAACGCGGAACACCAGGGTTGGGGACAGCATCCCGCTCACTGGGACCCCGAGCTGCTGGGCCACGGTCACCCCAGTGACACGTGGCACTTCCAGCCCTGCTGCCTGGGAACAGGGCACTTTGGCCACCGTGTCACCTCCGAGGGAGCCGTGCTGCTGGGTGTGAGCCCTGCACGCGCACCAACATGTGTGCGGCTCCTCCGCCAGCGCTGCTCGGTTTGGCCGTGGTGTCAGCAGAAGGCTTTGTTCAAGCGCTTTCTGGAAGTGGGATGTGATCATCAGCTCAAGGCACAGACTGACAGAATAAATCAGCCCTGTCCCTTGCCTGCCTGCAGTCCGTGCTGGAGCTTTCTGTGCGGATCAGATGACACCCGTTGCTGAACATCCTCGCTTTGGTCGTCCCCAGGCCAGGCTTATGGAGTGAGATGGAAAACTGATGTGCAGCCCTTTTGTCCTCTCCAGAGGTTCCACGTGGACTCCTGGGAGATGGGAAATGTCCTGCTCAAGAAACTCACTGGCACATGCTCCTGAAGCTGATACCAGCGTTGGTGCAGTGACCTCGGAAAAGAGTGAGAATGTGAAGATTTGAGTGTGCTCTGGGCTGCAGGAGCAGGTAGCAGCCCTGCCATGGGCACCCACGTGGCACAAAGCCACATCCTGGCAGGGCATCAGCCCCGGCAGTGCACAGCCTCAGCCATAAAAGAGGTATTCACCATGGCCATAGTGTATTCAGAATGACATATTGCAGTTCAAACCTCTTGGAATTTGCTGATTAGTCTGTAAGTATATTGAAAGGCCTCATTAAAACACCATTAACGCTGGATCTCCTCCCAATGAGCCATCACTTATTGCTTCCCAGAGAAACCTGGAGGAAATGGAGAGGCTGCTCTGCCTGGCCAAGCCGTTCCCTGGGCATGAAGCGTGGCCTCGCCTCAGGCACTTTGTGGTGCTGCAGGACTTGATGTGGTGCTTTGCTCCTGCCTGGGTCTCTGCGTGCCTCTGCCTTGTGCTTTGCATGGTGGATGTGCTGTGAACGCTGCACTATGGGTCTTGGTCACCAAACTCGATCCCCAGCCCGTTGTATCTCTGGAGGGAGCCCTGCTTCATGGCACTGCCTCTGTTTTGTCTTTGACCAAGCAGAGTGCTTAAGACTTCCCTTCTGAAGAAGGTGACGGCTGTGGTGTCCGCCAACGCAGCTATTGGAAGGACCTCAGGAAACCTGAAAAAAGACCCAATTAGCAACTCCTCATTGTTATCCCGAATAAGAAAGATCCACGTCCTGGGAAGCTTGCCAGAACAGTAGACTGGATGGAATGCAGGGAGTGGTCAGCCCAAATAACAGATGGGGATCTACTCTGTCTCTATGGGAGACGGAAGGTGACCTCTGTCATTGAGCTCGGGGGCTGCCCACCACCGTTGGGCGCGCACCGCACCTCGCGCTGTTTTTGCGGATGTCGACAGTGTGTAGCAGGGCTGGGCCTGGGTGAGGATGGAGAACCCAACGCCCTCGGCATCTTGGGGCTGTGGCCCTGCCCCGTGGTGCTGCCCTATCCCGAATCAGAGCAAGAAAACACCACCGTGGTCTTATTTATTGTTTCTTTTCTTGCTGTCATTGAAGTCAAAGCGCTTCCCAGGCATTAATGAACGTATCTCCACAAGATGTTACGGCATAAGGAAAAGCAATTTCCTCGTTTGGGATTGGCAACAGAGGTACACGAGGCTGAGGGACCAATCCAGGTCCCACAGGAAACCTCAGCTTCAGGATGAGAACAGGCCCCTGATACCCAGGACTCGAGGCCAGCACCTCAACCCCAGGCCACCCCTGTCCCTTAGGATGACAAGGGGGAACGGAGCGAAGGGTCACTGCGGAGCCTTTGGATTCTTCCCACCCATAGCCTGACACGAACAAGTCCCTGCCGCTGGTCTGTGACATTAAAAATGCTGGATATTTAATTCAGATAATTTCATAAAAAAATGTCCACTACGTATTTGCATGTGTTTACCTAAAAATATGGTAAATCCCAGAATTGTTTGAAATTAACAAAATTTGCCCTAAGATTTTGCATACCAGAGTTTTACGTGAAGCATTTTCTCTATTATGTAGCAAGCATCTGTAAGTATATGTAGAATCATAGAACCATTAAGGCTGGAAAAGACCTCTAAGATCATCAAGTCCAACCGTCAACCCATCCCCACCATGCCCACTAAACCATATGACAAGAGACAATAATAATATGTATTTCTGGCTATTTTGCTGATTTTTTTGAAAAACTTTCTCAAAACTTGACTGCCCTTGGGATAGGTGGATGCACATATAAACAAGTTCTCAGTGTGAAGACAAAGATGTGTTCTGAGGTTTGAGGAATTATTGCATGCCTGGTTGCTCCATTCCTGGACAACAGAATGGATTTATGGTTTGGTTCTCTATTTATCTTAAGTGTAAATGATGCAATGCGTATGATAGCACTCATTATTGTTGAAGGAACGAGATTTATATCTGTGAGTAGAAGGTGGAGTTTGCTGGTTGATGTAGAGTTGACATCACGTGGGCAATGCTGGTGTTAGGGAAAAATCCATGAGGTTGGAGCACTGGGAGGGGCTGTGTGGATGGATTTGGCTGTAGTGGAGTGGGAGCAAATCTCTGTACCGATGTGCTGGGGTATTGTGGCACTGCAGGTGGGTGGGTGGAGTGGTTGCTAAACAAAGAAGGGGGATGTGCTGGCTGGGCACAGCACCAGGCTTGCAGCATTCTTGGGTTTTGTAGAGGCTGAGCACTGCTGAGGGCTGTGTGAGTGCTCCAGATGGTAACAACAGAAATGAGTCCATGATTCTATGCAGTGTAGTTGGAGCGAGCATCTGCTGCTCCCCGAGCTGCTGCCCCTGGCGTGCCCTGGGGGTGGTGGCTGTTGTGGTGCAGGAATGGGGTTGCTTTGCTATCAGGAATATGCAGGAGGACATCAGGATCCATTCATTCTTGTTCCTTTTCATGTCTTCAGCCCTTTTGTCCCTGAAAGTTGTTCAGCTGTCAGGGTGGCACCTTTAGGTTGCTTAAGAATACAGAGCTTGGGGGCTCCTTGTGTCCTGAGGGGTTTGGAGTGTGCCTTCCCCCATGGTGGGGTCTGAGCATCCTCAGTGCCTGATCCGTGGAGGTGGCAGAGCCCTCACAGTGGCACTGTGCTCCACGTCCTTCCCTTTTTCAGGATAAAAGCTAAAACTTGGGAGGCTGATTTATTTAAATGAGTTGTTTCATTCGTTGTTTTTTTGGTCTTAAAATGAAATGTCTTGGGCTGGTGAAATGTGAGGAGAGAATTTGCTGGAACTTTGGAGACACTTAGCACAAATGTGCCAAAGCAGTCTGATTTCTGCCCTGCCCGTGGACACGGAGGCTGAATCTCAGGGGCTGCTCCTTGTGGTGCTGCAATCCCTGCTGCCCACTTTGGGTGACCTCAGGGAAGTGCTGGAGGTGGCAGTGTCACCCCTCAGGGATGCTCTGCGTGCTCCCTTCCTGCAGGCACCTCTCCCCTTTGCAGCCCGTGGCTCTCATGTTCCCTCGGGCAGGATTCCCACTTTTCAGCTCTTCCCAGATTTCACCTCGGTTTCCCCCTTTTTAATAGGAATGCTTGGCCTCTTGCACTCGGGCTCGGGGAGGAGCAGCTTGTTTCTGCAGCTGGCCTGCTGCCAGATGTCATCACTTCAGGCAGTGCCACGCTGCACATCTTCAGCAGTTTGAAATGGAGAGACTGAGAGAGACAGATAAGATCAGCAGCTTTAGGTGATGGCATTGTTTCAAATAAACCATGCATGACCCAAAGCTTCCACTTCAAATGGGGAATGAAATTGCTTCATCCTTTGACAGCTTGCTCCATGAAAGAAATTTATCTTCACTTAATTGCTTTAGATCCCAAGAGGCTGTGTACAGTAATTTCTAGGAGATAATTATATCAAATTAAAAAAATATGTGACTATCCGACTGCTGAGCCTGAACACAGTGGCCGGAGAGCAGGGAGGGAAGAGGCACTGTGTCTGGGCTGGGCTCTCACAGGTTGGAGCTCCCTTTCCCTCTCGTGGTGCTCGGGGACCGCTGCACGGGTCACATCGGTCACCTCCATCCTCATCCCCTGGGCTCCCCCCTCTCCCACATCGCTGCTGGCTGGGCACAGCCTGGCAGTGCCCTCATTTGTTCCTCCTCGCAGTGGTACGGCGGAGCTGGGGAACAAGAAAGCTTGTTGATTTAAAAACATGTATATTTAGAAGCAGAGTGTAAACTTCCTGCCCAGGCTGGGATTGGATTCTTGACTCTGTTTGAGTTTCCAGCTTGCATTTCCTTTGCCCTCATACTTCACATTGTGTATCTCCCAGAGTGTGCCCCACACTCATCTCCTTAACCCGCCCTCGCCCCACGTTTTTCTCTCGCTGTTTGCACACTGGGGGCAGGAAGCAGAGCATCCCCTGCGCGGCCGCTCCTGCGGGTCCCCTCGTCCCCCTGGAGGTGACCTCGTGCCCCGGCAGTGGCAGAGCCCAGGTGGGAGCTGCAGCGGGAACAGAGTGCTGGCAGTTGCCATGTGGCAGCAGATGCCACTCTTTGGTCGCTGGTTGGAACCCTGCAGGGATATCTCTTTGTGACTCAGGGACACGATCACAGATCCAGGAGGGACAAATGGCTCCGCCACGTGAACCTTCCCCTCCATCCCATCTGGCTGCACGGCACCTTCATGGCACAGCTCCTGCCATCTCCTGGGGACAGACACAGTGCTGTGACCCCCCCAGGGGCTGCGACCGTTTTGGTGTGCGGTGCTGCGTGGGCTTTGAAATGGCTGTCAGCAACCCGGGGCCGGGAGGGAGCTCCTCCCCAGCCCTGTGATGTGTGCCGGGGTTTGAAGTGCGGCCCTGCCTCAGCTGTTCCCAGGAAGTCTGCAGGGGAACTGTGTTTGTACTGGGGAGGTGAAGTCCCCCTGTGTTTCTGGAGGGGATCTGCTCGATGGGCTCTTTGATGTCATCTCAGCTTTTGGACTTACATCAAGTGAGGCTGAAAAAGAAATGATTTTGGCTTCACCTGAAAGGTTCGCACCTGAGCGAGATGACCTGTGGCTGTCCTGGTGGCGGGGGGGAAACAGTGCAGGGTTCTGCTCCCAGGAGCTGTGGGTGCCAATGGTTGTTCTGAGCAGAAGAATTTCCCCTTGCAAAGTGTCCCCCGCTGTCCCCATGTGCTGGTGGCTTCTGTACAGCCTCTGGGCTGTTGCAGGGGACGGTGTGCTTCATTTCTCACACTGTGCCAAGCTCAGCATCTCCTCTCCTTGCAGCTCCTGAGCCGTCTGACGTCGCCAGGGTGGCTGTCCCCAGATGTCCCCTTGTCCCCTCGTTCAGAGATGCCAGGGTTTGCATTCTGTCACCCCCTGCCCCGCAGGTCACACATCCTGGTCCCGAGCTGCCCGCTGCTCAGACCTTATCTTTTTTGGAGGAGATGTCCGGCCGGAGCTTGGCACATGGCAGCGCTCAGAGCATCCGCTGCCGTGACCTCTGCAGCCCCGATAGCCTTTGCCCTGCTGTGTCCTCTTCCTGGGAACAACCCGAGCGTGGTTGGAGGTTCTGCTCCCTCAGTCCCAAGCTCAAGGAGGGAGGAGGATTTAGGGTGGTGAAGTTCCCTGAAGCGGGGAGGCTCCATTCCTCCAGCACCATCTGCATCATGTGCGTACAGCTGCAGGGCTCCAGCTGCTCTGGGTGCCCCATGGTCCCTCCTGCTGGGGAGCTGCAGGGATTTGTGACAAGGACAGTGAGACATGGGATGGGGCTGGAGGGAGGCTCAGGCCCAGGGCTTTCAGCCCGTGGGTTAAAACATGGCACCTCCTGCCACTGCGGGGTTTCTCAGTGCTTTCCCATAAAAGTTTTGTCGTCAGCAAAACTCCATCCTTGTCCTTTTGCCCTTCTTTTCCCTGCTTTGTTCACAAACCTCTTCACTCAACTCCTTTTTGTTGCTGTTAGCGAAGAATACATCACCTAAAGCCATTTGAAATGCACTCTCTGCTCCCAAGAGTTTCAGGGCTGGCTGCCTGGCTGCCAGAGCGGGGGCCTGGGAGGGGCCAGGAGTGGGCAACCAACTGCAGAAATTGGCAGAAGAGCATTTAAGAATCCAGGAATAAGAGCAGCTCCCATCTGGCTCAAGGCTGCAGCTCAGCATTTTGTTTCAGAGGCCACGAGCGAAGGAGTTAACGATGATCCCAGATGGCTTCGGAGTTTGCCTCCTGCCACCCCTTCCTGTTCCCCCAGGATCTCAGATGGTGGCGGGAGATGAAGTAAAATTCTGCAGTTTGTTGTAAAGTTCATCCCTCTCCCTCAATCATGCTGCAACTTGTGCATGCCGCCTTGGCAGCTTCAAGGGGATGCTACCTGGTAATTAATTAGTTGTCAAGAGACAGCCCAGAGCTTCCAAGTCTTTATATTCTTGCTAATAGAAATTGCTCTGATTGCGTTTTCCCCCTTGGCTGGAGGAGCCATGGTCCATGGGCAGGAGGAGCCTTCCTGTCCTTTGCTGGGACTCGGGATGTGCTCACACACGCTTCGGGGAGCCTGACCCCCCTGCTTCGTTGGGTGGGTTCTTCTCCAGGCTCTTTTTTCTGAGCTAAATGTAGAGAAACACTCAATGTTGCAGTGGTTCCTAGGGCTTCTTCCAACCTTGCTTCCAGCATCTTCTTTTCATTTTACCCTCGTGCTTCTGCAGGTGGGCAGGAGCAGCTTCAGGCCTCTTGCAGGAAGAAAAGTGGTGGAGCTGCGGAAGACCCCCGAGTCCTGGGGTCCCCCAGAGCCTGGTGGGCTCCTGCACCCACTGACCCAGCACTGGGTTACCCAATGCTCTGTTACATGACAAATTACATTTTTCTGCACTGTTTTCTGCTTTTTCCCACCTTTTGCTGACATTAGCTGCTAAGACCTCGCTGTGCTCCCTCTGCCTTCCCCTGGCCTCGTTCCCCACCAGCCCTGGCTATGACACCTCGCACAGCATTGTGCCCTCTCAAATTTAGCATCACTGCAGCTGAACACCCAAAATTCTTTTTGCCCACCCCAGCATTTTCCTTATTGTGCATCTCGGGTGAGCTCTGCCATCAGAGAGGGAGCAGTGCACTGCCAGCTGCCTGCAGCACGCTGCTCTCCTCTCTCTGCAGCACAACGTTGTCACTTCTGGTGCATCTCTATGAGCAGTGCAGCAAAATGAGACCTTCGTGTGGCTGCGGGGAGCCTGGGGCCATGGCACTGAGCAGCTCTGGGGACCTATGGGAGGTGACAGTGGTGTGACAGCTCTGCTGGTGCACTGCTAACATGTGGAGTGGGTCTCCATCCCAAAATCCTCATTCCAATGAGCATTCCAATGAGGATTTTGGGGTGGAAACCCGCTCCACCTGTCCAGGACACACTCCAGCTTTCTGCTCACCCCTGGCTGGGTGGATGCACCGGGTGCAGCAGGCAGCAAGCAGTGATGTGAGAAGCAGCACAGCTCTTCCTCTGGCCAGTGCATGCTGGAGGAAGATCCCGTAGGCAGGCAGGCTGCTCCGATCCCAGGAAGCCCCCCCGCTCTGGGTGCCGTAAATCCGGCGCAGTGAGCAGAGCCGTGCCGGATGCTCTCACGCCCGCGGTGCCGTGCCTCCCTTCCCACCCCCAGGGGGCCAGGGAGCAGCTCCAACCCACCTGCGTGGTCCCTTCTCTTTGTGGTCCCTTCTCATTGTGTTTAATTAAGTGTGGGAGGACGCGATGCTGGAAGTCCCGGAGCTTTTCGGCTGTTGTGACCGCTGGAACGGCCCCGCCGGCAGACGTGGCAGTTGTACAAGCGTGGCCCTGTCCCTAACACAGGCAGCTGGGATTTGTAGTGTTGGAAGGAGCAACCTAAAAAGGGCATAACCTAATGCAGAAGGTGAAGATGAAGGCATTTGGAAGGCAGGAAGTGACAGTGAGGGCACAGCGAGCGCAGAGGGCAGGTGGCAGGGCTCAGAGCGCAGTGCTGGTGACAGAAGCCCCAGGACAGCAGCAGGGACGTGGCCCTCCCAGGATGGAGGTGATAATGGGGCAGGAAGGGATGAAGCTGCCGAGCCACCTCAGGGCTGGACGTGGTGCTCAGAGTCCAGGGGGACACTTGGTGCCATGTCCCAGGACAAGCCAAGAGGCTGCTGGCAGCCCAGGGGCTCGAGCTGCACTCTGTGCTGCTGGCTCCCTCCTCACTCAGCTCTTCCAGCATCTGATCTGACTGTTTGTTTGCTTGCAGTGATTTCAGTTGTTTTCTATTTTAGCTCGTGACCCCGAGAGCCCGGGCTGGGGCAGGCAGGCACCGTTTGAGAGCCGCCACTTGGCGGCAACAACTGCTCGAGCCACAGAGCAGCACCCATCTCACCCCTCTTTTCACACACTCGGAGCTTCCCAAACATTAACCTTTGGATTAAAATTTTCCATGCTTGGTCTCTCCCCAGATGTGATGTCTGAGCTTTGGTTTGGGTTCATGTTTTTCATGTTTGCTGGGTTTGTGTGTTATGGGAGAATGAAAGAAATACTTTTCCCATTTAAAAAAAAAAAAAAATCGTAGCCTCCTTTTTTTTTTTTAATTTTTTTATTTGAGGATTCACCAAAAATGGTCGAAGCTTGAAGCTGGAACTCATTTCCTGGGCTGCACTGTGGCACGCTGCAGGCGTGCGGTGCAGTATCCCAGCCCCAGGTGTGCGATGCTGCTGGAGAGCCCAACGTGAGTCAAGCTGAGCAACTCCAGATTCAGAGCAGGGAGGGCGGCTGCTTTTTGGTTTTTAGCAAAAAAAAAAAATTGTTTTTCAGGCTCCACATGTAGGACCACAAAGCTCTGGGGAAGCGCAGGCTGCGGTGCGTTGGGTGCAGTTCTCCGCTCTGCATCATGGCATGGGTTGGTGGCCCCGGTGCTTGGTGGTGCCGTGGGGCATTGCGGTGGCACAGACCGTGCCCAGCGCTTCCCAATTCCCATTGCATGTGCCAGCAGCTGATGGTGCACCTCTCCCCATCCCGAAGCCAACCGCTCCGGTGCTGCTGTTGACACCTCCTCGTGAACTTCGGGACGCGTTCGAGCGCTCGGCGTTTCCCTGCGTTCTTTGTTTCTGGCCGCGGCTCTCCAAGTCTGAGCGCTGCTCATCGGGTGGGGACCCGCTCCGTTCACACCAGCGCTCGTCATGTCTGGCCCGCAGCTCTGCCAAAGGCCGGAATTGGCTCTCCGTGCACGGCTGGATCGCGAGGACAGCGTTAGATGGAGGGTGGAGTGAGCGAATACCCCTCTCTTCCTACTGTGCTTTCAGGAAATGTCTCTCGCACAGCTGTAAGTGTGAATGAAGTCAAAAGAATGGATCGGTGCCCCCGCTCCAGCCCACCCCACTCGTCGGGGCCCATCCAGAGTCCCCACCCTATTGTTCTGGTTCAGCTCCCCCGTTCCAGGGCAGGGGCCCTGCGCTGCGCTCAGCATCACGCTCCGGGGAGGAGGAGCTTTGGAGAAAACAAAGACGCGGCGAAGAGCTGAAGAGTTTTCCCCTGGCCGCCGAGCCGCGCTTCCAACGCCTCGCTGCTCCCCTAGGTGTGTGTGCAGCTGGAAGTGAGCAGCTGGATGCTCAAGCCGTGAGTTCTGTGCCAAAAGAGCAGAGCGCTGGGTGCGAGGAGCGGCGCTGGAGGTCGGCTCCGTGCGGGGTCACCTCTCCGCTGGGTGATCGGAGCAGGGTGCGCTCAGCAGCCCCTCAGTGAGGATCCTTTCAGGCACACAGCTCCTCCTCACGTCGCTGGGAGTCCCCTAAGTGGCAGCATTTCGCTGCCGAGAGCTCCGGGGCTGCGGTGTCACGGTGGCATTTTTCTGTTGTCATTACATTGCCTCCTGTGTCCCCACCCCTCTGTTTTCAAGGGAATTTCAGCCCAGCGGAGGAGCTGACACTCGGAGGAGCTGCTCCCTGCTCACATGGCTTTTGCCTGCTTGTTGTTTCCATGTTAAGTCACTTTTCCTTCTATTTTTTAAGTTGCTTCTTGTTCAGGACAGGTGGAGTGCCCCCGATTACAGAACTGTAGAATCATTAAGGTTGGCCGTGCTGAAATGGCAGCGTGGTGGCTCGGGTGATGAAGGCAGCATTGCAGGAGCTGGATCTCTCACGTTCAAAACTTCCCTAAAATCAATGGGGGAAGAATCCAATTTGTGTCCTCAGCTTAAAAAACCCGAAGGAAATGAAACACAACCTGGAAGAAGAACATGGGGCATGAGTCCGGTTGGCGTGCTCGTGCTAACTCAGATTTTGGGCTGTAGGCATCGTCAGCTCCGTACCCAGCACAGCACTGAGCTCCTTTCTGCAGCCTTTGGCACCTCTGTGAGACATTTAAATGGCAGACAGACATACAGGGATCTGTAAATACTCATTTGGTGCCAACTCAGCCACAAAGAAGATGCAGCATTTGTGGCCCGAGCTTGGGACAGACCTCCATGGTGTTCCTTGGGTGGTGCTTCTCTGGTGGGACAGCCTTCCCCGTGTTCCTGCTGCTGGGACTGACCTCTGTGAGTGCTTTCCCTACAGCAGAACCCCAACCCAGCAGCTCTGGATTGTGACCCTCAGGGAACTGCTCACGTTGGAGGAAGTGAGAACCCAGCAGCCAGGTGGGAGCTGGGCACCTGGAGGGGATTTTAGTGGTTCTCCTTACAACAGCCTCTTGCAGCCTCCAAAATCCCGAATTTCCTAAAAGGAGAAAATTCCAACCACTTTCATCCCAGTTCAAGTATCAACCAGGGCAAGGAGCTGTGGAAGTTGCAGTGGGATCTCAGATGACATTCTCTGAAAAGGAAACTTAATGGAGTGCGAGGACAGGACGGCCCCAGTAGTGCCCTCCACACCTCTGCCTGTATCGAGCCAGGGGCCAGCGAGGGCGAAATGTGGGGGCTGCCCCCAGGGCCCCCTCCACTTCTGCAGCCTTTGGCACCTCCACGAGATATTTAAATGACAGACAGACATAGAGGGATCTGTAAATACTCACTCGGTGCCAACTCAGCCGCAAAGAAGATACAGCATTTGTGGTCCAAGGAAGTTTAAATATTTGTGGTCAAACTTAAAATTCGACATAAAACTCTCATCTGCGATGGAAGGCGTCCAGGAACTGCATGGAGAATGTATAAGCTGTGTAAGCTCCCAGCAACAGCTCCCAGCCACCCTGCTGGGACGGGGCAGAATGCTCCAGCCCCTGCCTCTCCCCTCTTTCCCCACCCCGGAGGGCAGACGTGGGCTGTGTGCCCCAAGTGCTGCCCAGCTGCTGGATGGGGGTCTCGGGGTGCCATCATGGTACCTCTGCTTGCTCTGAGCTTTCTGAAGCAGGGAGCTTTTGGCAGCTCTCTGTGCATGGGTTTGGCCGTTTGTGTTTTCCCATATACCCTGGATGAGGGCTCGTCCCATTGCGGGAGCGCCGCTGAGCTCTGCAGTGGAGGTGTTGGTCCATCAGTTCTGTCACCCAGGTTCCAGCAGATTTGGGCTGTGCCAGGGACCAGCTCTGACCCCAGGGCAGAGGCAGGGGACAGCGTGGCCTCTCCTGGAGCTCAGAGCATTCCCCTTTCCCTTACTAAGCAATCCTCCCTTCCTCCGCCGAACAGCCTGCTAACCACTTTCTTATCTTCCTTAACTCTGCAAAACAATCTCTGGCAAAGCAGGCATCCTCCGAAATGGCAGAGGAAATCAATTCCCCCAGCCCCCAAAAAGGAAAAGGCTGGAGGCTGGTGCAGCAGGGAGCTGCGAGGTGGTGCTGCCACGTTCAGCGAGGAGATGGACTTTGCCTTGCTGGGACCGTGGTGTGGGGGCAGGCAGACAGGGACCTGGCACAGTGTTCCCCATCAGTGTTGGCAGTAGGATCTGCAAAAGGGAGGAGCACAGCAGGCTCCCTTGGACTTGGCGTTGCTGTCATGCTCGGATTTTTCTCTCGTTTCCCTCGGGAAGCTGAGGGATGAGTTGGGGGGACGCGGAGCTGGCTGCAGTTGGGAGTCCCTGGCTGCCACGTGTGGTTCCTCCCAAAGCTGTCTCCATCTCTGCTGGAAAGCTTGGATTTGTTGGTCCCTGTGCTCAAAGACCCTGCAGAACAGGAGTGCCCCAGGTGCTCCCCAGCGGTGGGAATTGGGGTTCCCAGCACTGAGCAGAGCAGTGTGGCAGCCACATGGCACCAGGGTACGTGACTGTGGGCAGCAGGAAGGGACGTGAGTGCCCTCTGCATGGAAACCCCTGCAGCCTTTTGCCATGCTGACAGGTGAATACAGCGTCAGGATGAGTCTTCCCAAACAGCAAGAGCCGAAAGCTGGGTATGGAAGCCATCAGAAGCTTTACGGGGCTGTGAAGCTCTGACTTTTCCAGCAGGGATTGCTGTAGTCCCATTAGGCCCTGCGGTACCTTGGGTGCTGTGGGTTCCCCCATCCCCTCCATCTCCTGCAGCTGCTGTGGTCCCAGTACCCTGGGGACAGAGTGGAGACCTCCCTGTAGGAATCTTTGGGCTCCTTGGGACTTCCTCTGGGCACAGCTGATCTCTGCCCCCAAAACTGGGTACCTCAGCTCAGGTGTGTCTCATCCCCAGCTTTGCACCTTCGTATATCGGTGCTTCTCCCTGGGGAAGCAGGGCTGCCCTTAGCCCCAAGACCCCGTGATGGGGGCAGTGGGCTCCTGTTCTGTGCTGCTTCCCAGGGCTGGAGAGATGGAGCTGTGCCCCTCGGGCGTGCTGGGAGGGAGGTTTGCCCGAGGTGGGGCTGTGCTTTCTCTTTGAGGAGCATGGTGCACCCGGTTGTGCTCTGGGGCTGTGCATGGAGGTGTGAGCGTGTGGTGCAAACCCAGAGGGGATGGTGCAAAGCTGGGGGTGGTGGTGCAAATGCAGCACTTCCCTTGGCTGTGCTGCAGCTCGCTGTGCTGCCTGTGCCCCCAGGTGTCCACGGGACACTGGGAGGTGTTCAGCCTCAGAGGCTCTGCAGGGTCGGAGTGGATGTTTTTCCTGAGCCCTTACACACGACGTGGTTGAGATTGTTTGGGGCTCACTGGGTGTGAGCATACTTTGCCTAAGCTGTGTTTAAGGCGTTGTGGCAAAACCCAGTGTTATCCCCACGCTGCGTTGTGCTTGGGCTTGGCTCTGTCTCCCAGCCCTATCCCATTTGCATCTCTGAATCGGGGATGGGATCTCTCTGTGCTATAACTCAACCTTATGTCCTTTCCCCCATCTGAATCCAGCCCCCAGGATGTGCTGCTGTCCCCCTCGCACACGGCAGTGCCGAGTGGGACCCCATGCTCTGAGCAAACCCTTCTTCAGCCCCAAACACGTCTCCAGCACCGCTGCTTCCTGCGTGTGCAGAGTTTGGCCGAGCAAAGCTTTGCATGGCTTCTGCACCCTGCAGCAAGCATGGGGTGGGAGCAGCCTCCCAGGGACTGAGCCCTGCTCGGAGGTGGCTGTCCCCAGGCTGCTGTGTAGCTGAAGGAACCTGTGCTGCTGCCTCACAGTCGTGTGTTCTTTAGGACGCTGCGTAAAATTAACAAGTTGTAAAAGCTGAGCAAGAGCAGCACGAGGTGTGACATCCCCGGCTGCAGGGAGGTGCTGAGCCCTGACCACGAGCGGGGCTGCTTTGTGCCACTGCCACCCTGCTGGTCCCCCCCAAACCGAGCCCTCCCCCTCCCCTTGAACCCTGGCTGTCGGCGGGGCTGCATCTCCCCAGTACTGCCCCGTCCATCACCTCATTAAACAGCAGCACGCAGTGCTCTGGGAAGGTTTTCCTGCTTTTTCGATGGGGAAAACCGCCAGGGCTCAGCCCCCAAGCTGGGGCAAAACCCCATGCCCCCCCGGGGGCTCTGCTCTGAGCCTCACCTGGAGGCACACAGGGTCCCGAGAGTGCTCAGGCCGCGGTGTGGCTTTGACACCACAGCAGCTGGTGCAGCTCATGTGCCCCCAGTGGGGCTTTACGGGCAGTTAGTGCGTGTTAAGCTGCATCTCGCTCAGCGCTGGGGAGGTTAACGGGTGCCCTCGGAGCTGGCAGCACTACCGAGCCTGCTCCATGTGCCCCCGCCGCCAGCAGCCTGCGGTTAGCACCTCCGATCTGGGGGCAGATTAGAAACCTCACACCTCCGGGCACAGCTGGGCGACGTGAGGCTGCCAACCAGCACCGCCGTGGGACCCAGCCGGGGTCACGGCCGGGGGCACCGACCCACTTCACCAATTCTCAGTTTCGGTTTTCCTTTGAGAAAAAAACGTCTGTGCGTGTCAGCCCTGGTTTAGCAGCCCGGAGCCACGCTTTCGGTTCCTGCTGGCTGCCTGCACGCTCGTGGGGGGGAGGGCACGGGGCAGCCCCACGCCTCACCTCTCTGCGGTGACACAGCCACGTCACCAAATCCATCGTTGCCAAATCCATCCTTGCCATTCCATTGGGCTTGGCCTCGCCTTCTGGGGGGGCACACACAGCCCCAGTGGCTCTGCTGAGCTCTCCCTTAGGCTGCGAGCACAGAGCTCACCCAGGCGCCCCGTGGGCATTCACATTTCCACCCCACAATGGGAAGTGGCTGCGGTGTCACGCGATGCTCGGCGGCACCGGGCTGCCACCCGCGGGTCACTGCTGTCCCAGCCCCAGGACTCCATTACAGCCCTGGGCTGCACGTGATGGGGATGTGCACAGCGTTCGCTCCTCGCCTGTTTTTCATTCATGTGGGCTGGAAAAATGTGTTCATGAGACAAGTTGCTGTGGCATTATGTCATGGGCCTTCGGTTGGGCTCGTTGCTCCCTTAGCAGATGAGCTGACTTTCGGCATCGGGCTGCACCGGCTTGGCAGAAAGTCAGGAGCTTACGTGAAAACCTCGCGGGTGCTGAACTAAACACAATGTCTTTTATTTGGGGAGAAATCAGCCTCTCCTGCATCCCTTTCCCACTGCTGCTGTCACATCCTGGCACCCCGTGGTGCACAGCCACCCACGTATGGGTCCCTGCAGCTGTGCCCGTGGTGGCAGAGGGCTCAGGGGAACTGTGCACTGGAAAACTCCCAGGGCTGAGGCTGCCCCGGGTGAGTGAGGCCGGGCCTGGCGTGCAGGAGCGCGGCGTTACCCCTCCGGCTGCGGGTGAACCCGGCGCTGAGGTTTGCACCACTTCCCCCGGGGCCGCTGCAGCTCTCATGGGGGGTGTTTCCCATGACAGCCATCCCCTTCTTCTCTTCCCTTTTGACTTTCCCCATCGCAGGATCGTTCCTAAAGGAGAGCCAGAAGGATGGAAATGTTCCTCTGTGACACTGCTGGGCTGGAGGCAGCCCAGAGCCATCCCCACATCACTTTGTCCTCTGCTTTTTCCCCATCTCTGTCCTATAGGAAACCCTATTAGGAGCAGAGTCACTGGTTATCACTCCCTGAAATATGTCTGTATGGCGATCACCCTGTGGGTACCACCCCTCAGGGTGCCTCCCAAGGGGAGGAAGGGGCTTCTCTGTCCCCTCTGTGCCTTGGGGCAGCTCCAAGCACCCACCCCGAGGGTGCTGGCGTGGGCGGTAGCCGGGGTGGGAGGTTGCAGGTCAGGGGAGGGTCAGGTTTTTGACACGCACGGCAGCGGCGTGGCAGTTAAAATTAGCCTGCAGAGAGGAAACTGGCAGCATTGTGGAAGAGCAGCAGCTTCCTCTCACGGCAGCCTGGTGCAGCCATGTGCCACTGCCAGCCCCTGCCTGTCCCCATCCCTGTCCGCATCCCCATCCGGCGCAGGGCACGCACCGTGGATGACCCGGGGTTGGCAGTGCCAAGCAGGGCAGAGCAGGCAATGGCCATGTGCGGTGTCCTGGGTTGGCTCCACGGGATGGATTCCGCTGCTGGGAGCCATGGGGGATGTTTGGGATGGGCCCTGGGTGAGCTCTGGGGGAGCAGTTTGGGGGCAGGAGGACTCCGGCATGAAGGTGGGTTTTGTGGGTGATGCTTTTAGCCCCGTTGGCTGCCTTCTCCCCATGGCTGACTCCAGCAGCAGGGCAGCAGAAGGCTGCAGGTGCAGAGCCCCACGGCGATGGGGGCCAGGGCGGTCGTGGCAGAGGCACAGGCAGAGGCCACGGAGGCACCGTGCTCTGCAAACTCCATTTGAGAACCTCGTAAATGGATAATGACCTGAGCTATTGAGTTTCCTTCTGGCCAGATCCATCCCAGCCTCCCTGACCAGGGCTCCCCAGCTGGGCCGTGGGGCTTTGCAGAATGCCCTCGCACAGCTGCCCCACACCTGCACCCTCCCCTCCTGCTTTCGGTGGGGAGGTGCTGGTGATGGAACCCAAACAGAACGGTGAGGACCAACCACATTGTTTGTCTCTCCCTGGGGACTCCAGGCTGGGTGAACCCCTTCCATCCCCATCCCAATGGCAGAGGGGAACCCCGCAGTGCACCCTATGACCCCATAGGCTTCCCCCCCTTCCTGCTGCTCCCCTTTGCACTGACGTTGTTTTCCTTTCCCCCTCCCCAACCCCCTCGTCCTCACCCCGTAGGTTATTGCAGCCGACTGCAAGAGGGTCACAGTTCTGAAGTATTTCCTGGAAGCCCTTTGTGGACAAGAAGAGCCTTTGCTGGCATTCAAGGGTGGAAAATATGTGTCAGTGGCACCCGTCCCAGACGCCATGGGAAAGGAAATGGGAAGCCAAGAGGGAAAACAACTGGAAGATCAGGTACCGTGCGGGAAGAGCGCGCCTCGGTGAAGGAAGAATCACCCCTGTGGGGCCCAGCCTCTGCCTGCCCCGCAGCTCCCACTATTTATAGCTGTGTGTGCATTTTATGGGGGGAGCCGGGGGGAGCAAAGAGCACACAGCACTCTCTCCCGAGTGCTCTTTGCTCGTGCCCTTCCCTGCCAGCCCAGGCCAAGTGCTGCTATCTCGTGCGCTGCTATGAGTTCCAGATGCTGCTTTAATGTGTGCACAGCGTGGGGGGGGGGCAGCTCTAACACCACGGCCCCGGGATGGGAGGGAGGTGGGCA
>WBMW01006396.1:41452-60725 GCA_013396635.1 Penelope pileata | reverse complement strand
CAGGGTTCAGCCTCAGGATCAGGTTTATAGCCGTGGAGCTGGTTGTGGCAGAGGCCCGGGCTCCAGCCTCCAGCACACGTACAGGAAGAGCTGACACTGGCGCCCCGGCCCTCCCCTGCCTCTCACATCCTGATGTGATTAAGGAATTCAGCTCTTGTTTTTCTGCCCTTGCTTGTTCCTGTAGGCCTCGCTGCGCTCCAGGCTCCGTGTGTGTGTTTAAGGGCCCTGCCAGCCGCTCTGCGGGTCCGCTCTTTCCTTCTGTTTAATCTTGCAGTTGGAAAGGCTGAGGAAACAGCGACGAGGGCAGAGCCACCCGGCTCCCGGCCCCCTCCCTGCACCAGGGGGGACCGGCCCGTGTCCCCCCTCTGCCAGCACTCCACGGGGTGACAGCCAGAGCAGCCCATAGGAGCCCTTCTCATCACTCCCAGCGGATGACTCAGGCTGAGCAGGGGATGGATTTTAGTGCCTCTCAGAAGAGGCATCTGGAGACCCCAATCCTGTCCTCTGGAGGCTGTGCAGGAGGTTTCCAAGCTGACACTGCAGTCCATGTGATAAATTGGGATCTCTGGGGACAGGGACAGCGCTGCTGCTCTCTGTTGTAGGGTTAGGTGCTCCCATTTCTGCTCCATGACCACAGACTGCCTCTTGCACATCCCCGTGGCCTCCGCATGGCTGTGGGAACCTCTCAGTGTTCTTCTTGTGCAACCCTGGAGCTTCCTCCTTGGGCTCTGAGCTCCCGGCCTGCCAGTGGGACCAGCCCCGAGGCTGGGCAAGCAGAGCCCGACTCAAAAAACCACAGCGGATCTGCACCCGACGCACCTTGCAACATCCCCCATCTCTGTGGTCCAGGCTGTCCCAGAGAGGGAAGTGAGGCCGAGGGCTCCCTCTTCCTCCTTCCCAGGGCTCAGAAGTCACAAGCAGAGAAGAGCACTGGGTTCTGTGGACACGCGTGTGCATGGCTCTGGGTGGAATGGTTGAGTACACAACCACACCATGCTGGGATTGCAGTTAAACACGGGGTCCTGCTGACAGGTGCTGCGGCACCCTGCGGTGGGTAGCAGTGCTCTCTCATCCTCCTGGGGGATTGGCTCAGCAAGGTGTGGGTCGTGGCTGGTCCCCAGCTGCAACCAGCACAGCCCGTTCTGGAGGCAGAGCAGGCAAACTGGGAAGGTCTGGAACATCCTGGTGTGTAGGATGGGGTAGGGTGCAGCAAGATGTGGAAGTGCCTGAGTGGGTTGGGGACCCAGGGACCTTCAGGTCACCAAAGCCAAGGTTCCAGGCCAGGAGAAGCCTGACAGAGGCAGACCAGAAGTAGGATGCAAATGTTAACAGAGGAAGTAATTAACCATCAAGACCATGGACCTCAAGATGTGGTGGGTTCCCCATAATGCGATGTCTTAAAATCAAGGTGGAGGGTCCCTTGGTAAAACATCTGTTCCAGCTCAGCTGGGAGGTTTGGGGTGGGTGCAGGAATCTCTCTGGCCTGTTCCGAGATCAAAACAGAGGATGGGAACGGGCTCTTTGGTCTCCTGTGCTCAGGGCTCTGAGTTTCCTGTCAAGCTGATCCGCGTGTGGCTGGCCTCGAGGCAGCAGCAGGCAGGTGGGGATGTGCCAGGAGGAGCGGTATTCCCCTAAATACCGTGCTCCCCACTTTACAGAACTGAAGCCTGCAAAGCATCAGTGACTCACCCAGCGCCGTGGGAAGTTTCCCAAGGCCAGGCAGTTAGCTTTTAGAACAGAGCTTTAACCAGCGATGCCCCTGCCCTTGTGTCTGGCATCCCTGCCCCGTCCCATCGTGTCTCACCTTGTCACTGCCTGCACGTTTGCTTATTTTGCTTATTATTTTGTTTATTTCTGTTAAAGGTTTAGAAATAGTCTCCCATTGGCAATTGGTGATGGGCTGTGCCGGGTGGGGATTTGTGTGCTGGGATGGCGAAAGCAGCAGTCCCTGCCACCCGCATCCCTGATGATTACTTCTGCTTTGTTTTTGTCTTTGTGCATTTCCTGGAAGAAGGAAGATGATGTGAGGATTGAGGCATTCGAAGATGACTCAGAGGCTGAAGGCAGCGGAGGAGAGATGGACATCAAGGAGCTCAGAGCCAAGAAGCAAGCGCTGGCCAGGAAGGTAGCGGAGCAGCAGCGGCGGCAGGACAAGATTCAGGTAGGGTGGGATCGCCAGGGCCATCGGGCTGAGCTGCTTTACTGATCCTGTCTCACTGTGCCGGGGGTGCACACCCGTTATTACCCTGCCTCGTTGAAGGAACAGTGCCCCGTGCTGCCGCTGTGAAACCCAGCAGCACCCTCAGAGCACAGAGCCAAAGCGGTGTTGCTGAGCCACCCCAGGGTGAGCTCTGCCCTTGCTGAGGCTGAGTGCTGGGACTGCAGGAGCTGCTGGCAGAGCTCCTGCTGCTGGCTGCAGGGCCACCAGTGAGCTGTCCCCAGGCTGGGGCAGAGGCTCGGTGGCCCCAGGGCTCAGCGAGGGGGCAGCTTTCTGGCTCAGCAGGGCATGGGCAGACCGGGGAGAGGGTGGGACGTGAGCGGCAGAGTTCACGTGGGAGCC
Organism: Penelope pileata; assembly: GCA_013396635.1. NCBI lineage: Eukaryota > Metazoa > Chordata > Aves > Galliformes > Cracidae > Penelope > Penelope pileata. Next base: position 58,165 of record WBMW01006396.1, on the reverse strand, counting down.
AAGGGCAGGAAAAACAGTCTGCAGCCAGCTGCCGTGGCCAGAGCACTGCTTGCAAGCGTTGCCATCGTTATGGGGACAAACAGACAGGATACAGGTGATGGTTTGCTGGCCCCGGCCTAATCTTAGCACATCTCCCAGCGGTGAGACGAGCTGGGGAGCAGCCGCCCACTGGTGCTCGCTGTTGCTTTAAGAGCGAGCTGACATGCACGGCTGCTGGCTGCCTCGCTGCTCGCAGCCCCTCTTCCTCCAACCTCACGGCCCAGATGAGGATTTCTCAGCAGAGGAAAATTCTCCCTGGCTCCCCTCCCCCTCACCTCCGCCCTCTCTAATGCCCAGGGCCCTTCACTTCCATAATTCTTCATTTTCCAGCCTTGAACGTAAGCCAGACACATCTGTCTGGCCATATGCGTGAACTCTGCAGTGTGTGCCGAGGTGGTTGTAAAACAGGGCTGCTGAAGGCCCTACTGGGAGAGCGCACACATGTGTACCCTCCGGCTATTGGCGCCGGGCCCAGAACCACTGCGCTTCACTTTTCCAAACCCACCCCAACCTTTCAGATTTCTCCTTTTTTTTTTTTTTTTTTCTTTTGAATTTTGAGAAATTCGTATCGAGGCAAAAGGTACACAAATGGTGCCGGGAGGGAGGGGCCGCCCCCGCAAGCGAGTCCATTATTGTTGGCAGGTACCTGGGTCGCATTAATACAATGAGGAAGAAAGCAGCAGCGAACGAGTGAGAGATTGGAGAGATGGGCTGTAAATTAAAGCGGCCTGAAGCCTTCCAGCCTCCCAGGGTTGTTAAGCGGGAGGTGTAAGTAAATTCCCCACTTCCCACTGCCTTGTACAGACACAGCAAACAGGAACTGCACATGTTCGGGGAGGGCAGCGTGCACGGATCCCGGCCCAGCTGCACCGGGGCCCCCGGGATGGCCGCTGCCCGTTCTGCAGGGAGCGCGGGGGCTGCCTCATGTGTCAGGGGCTTTCTCCCCAGCCCGCTCCTCCCTTCCTCCCGAGCCTCCTCTTGCAGGCGGAGAGAGGTCAAAATGAGGGTGTGGGCAGCTTCGGGGGCTGCACAGCTGAGAGCTGAGGTGCAGTCGGAGCTTGGGTGGAGGAGAAAAGTCCTTGGGGCTTGGCTAAAGTCAGCCAGGCCACGGCTGGCTGGGAACAGCCCGCAGCACAACATGTGTGCGGCCCCGGGGCTGGAGCGCGGAGCTGGAGCTGGCCCCACGCTGCACCCCCTGAATCTCCCGGTCTTGACCTGCAGGTCTGTGATCTTCTCTAGGGATCTCGTGCTTCCTGGGACCTGCTGCTGCCGCCTTCTCAGTTTCATCCCCTCTCCAAGTCCCCTTTCATTGCCCTGGGGACGAACTGTGGCTCCATGTTTGCTGCAGTCTGACCGATGCGGCTCCTGTTTTAGCACGGCTGAGAGCCTCAGCTCCCCGTGCGCGTCCCTGTGCTCTGATGGGGACATGGCCCAGAGACCTGGGCACCTCAGTGCCTCCTGCAGAGTGTGACAGTGTGCAGGGTTCAGCCTTCGTCTCTTGGCCACCCATTTTCTCTGTTTCAGCATTCCCATCCATGATCTTTCCTGGCTCCATCCTTGTGCCATCCCTTGGCAGGGTTTGATGTGCCCAAGGGGAGCGTGATGTGACCTCACCCACACCCTACAGAGCTGTGCATCTCTCAGCGTAATCTCCTCCCTTCTCCCCAGTGGGTTTTTGGGCACCACCTTTCTCCCCTTGCCATGCTCCTCACCTCTTGCTCCCCAGCTGTGCCACTGATGGGGACTGTCTGCTTGTCCCCTGCTGCCTGCTGCCCGGGCAGCCCCACTTGTCTGTGTTGTAGCTCCCAACCACAGCCATTGCTGTGGTCACATCTACAGATTTGGGCTTCATTGTGCTTCCCTCCCTGCCCTGGCTTGGCGGTGTGCAGGATGCTTGCTCAAGTGTTGGGGAAGTATGAGTCCAGGCAGAGTGAACAGTCCATAGGGGTGGCCCTTGGGGCCAGCAGAGAGAGCGGGAGAGCTCAGTTCCCCTGCCCAAGCTGGGACCCCAAAACCATCACATTGAGCAGGTCAGATGGGGCGGAGTGGCTTCAGGTCATAGCATTTTGCAGCCTGCCTGTGGATTGTGGGGTGTCTGCTGCTCCCTGGCTGTGCCACTGCCTGCCTCTGCCCTTCTGCTCAGCCAGGCTGGCACGGAGCCGAGTGCCACGAGCTGGTGACAGCCGCCAGCTGCAAGGCCAGGCTCCTACCTGGGTGCTGCCCAGTGTTTACGGGTGAGAGGCCGGGCATGCTGGTGGAGCAGGGCCGTTCCCTGGCCGCCCCCGCACTTGGCCTGTCCCTCAGTCATCACTGCTCGCCGTCCCCTGTCCTTTGTGCCGCTGCTGTGCGCTGGGAGCGGTCGGGTTTCCTGAACGGTTGAAAACATCCCACCTGAAACATAACAGGCTCTTCCTCTGGATGCTGCTATTGTTTTGCTCAGCATTACAGAAGCAGCTTAACCGGGCGGCCAATTATGACATGCCTTCCCAAAATAGCCGCACTCCTGTCCCTTCTGAGCCCACGGAACGGCCGCCCCCTTAAGATGCAGCCGCTCCTTTGTGGCGGTGCTGTGAGTAACCCGCTAAATATAGCCGCATCCCATTCACGCTCTCCTCTCGGCGCAGGAACAATGCCGCGGGTGCACACGCGCTGACACGCACCTGCCTGGGAGCGGGTGCCTGCCGGCTGCGGAAGACGCACACCCACCCACGGCGGCTCCGCCACGGCGGCGGCCCCGGCTTGCTACCAGGCACGGGGCACGTTTACTCCTGAGGAAGACGCGCTGCGGACGAACCTTGGAAGGAGGAAACCCTCCAGCGAGAGGCGAGGGAGGAGGCATTGTTCTCAGCCCCTGGAAAATTTGCCTCCCGTCCCTGCTGAGCACGCGGGGTCCGAGCGGGCAGCGGCACCTGGTTTCCCCGCTGCTCAGGCAGGAGGGGTGGTGGCAGCCCTTGGCACGGTGCTGTCACCCCATGTGGCCCATCCCAAACCCAGTTCTGCAGGTCCTGGTTTGTCTGGAAGCCTGGCACCACTGAGGGTTCCTCTGCAGAGCCCTTTGGGCTGCTGTTCTGCAGGAATCTACGCTGCATTCCTGGCAGATCTCTCTGCTGTGGCATCTGTAGGAAGCGCAGCCTCGGTGTTTGTCCGTCACAAGGAGCAGTCCCCTCCTCAGGCTTCAGTCCCTCGGCCAGGCAGCCGGCTTCCGGGGAATCCCCCAGGTGATTCCAGCTGATGGATGAGCTGGGAATTTGGGACTGTGCGCACAGGAGCGTCTGATCTCAGTGCTGCCACCAGCTGGGGCAGCCGGGGGAGCCACCTCCGGCTCCTGCCGAGCTCCTGGGAGAGGCCCCCGCCCAGGGAACCGCAGCCGGGCTGAGGGCTGTGGGTGGGCACAATTCAGTGCTTGTGAGGGGCAGAAAAAGAAAGGTTAGGTAATCTCGAGGGGAGCAGGGAGCTGCTGGTGCCAGGGGTCCCCTGCTGAGTGGCAGCCCCACAGAGTCCCTCTGCCATGGAGTGTGCTTAACCCTCATAAGGCTGAAATCTGCCTGTCCTACAGAGCTTGGATGGGATGAGGCTGCACCCCGCTGCTGTTCCGAGGGTCTCCCACACCCCCTCCCCTTGAGCTGCACAGCCCAACGTCCCCTCTCAGCACAGGGGAAACTGAGGCACAGCGGGACTGGCTGCTGAATCACCGCCACAGCACAGCGAGCAGCCTGGATGCGGGCACTCTGAGTCTGTGCCATGGGGCAGCGGCCGTGCCCGGGGACCAGAGGAAGGGTTAACGCGGCGCTCGCTCCCCGTCCTGTCCCGCACATGGGCTCCCTTTCATCTCTGGCTGGAGGCCAGCCGGAGTCTGCATGAATCACAGGCCACTCCCCTCCCCCCCCGAGCCCCTTGGCCAGAGGCTTCTGCAGCCTTTTACTCACACAAACAAAAATAAATCTCGCTGCCGGCCTCTGAACTCTGCAAAGGCGAGTTTCCCTCTGGCTCCCCGAGCGGCCCGGAGCTGTGCGAGGGGACTTGGCACGCTCCCCGCCGACCTCGCTCTTTCACTCCCGGCGCATCCTGTGTCCTTCTCTCACCGGGCGGCCCGGGGAGCGGAATGGGACGTGACGGCCGGCACAGGCGTCGCTCGCAGCTGCCAGGAATCGGCCGGGTACGGCCTGTGAATGTGGCCAGGGCCAATGCCACACACGAGGGGCCCAGTGCCGCCGTCACCTGCACGGCCTGGTGCGGCCTGCCCCAGGGGGACGCTGGCGTAGGCAAGGCCGCGCTCCTTGGCCTACCTGGACCAGGCGCCTGCTGGGCCCACTCTTTGCTTTTTGGGATCGTCTTTGCCTGCTGTGACACGTGGCTTTGCTCACCCTTCCTGACTGAACTCACTGCATTGAGTTGCATTGCATTGGGTCCATGCATTGGGCCCTCCTCCATCCCGTCATGGTGGAGTGAGTGCAGTGGGGCCCGGTGTTTGGCGGGGCCAAGCACCTCACCTCTGTGCTCCCAAATGGTGGGGAGGAACCCCACCAACACTCTGTTAGTGGTGTTGACACCTTATTGTCCTCTCACCATATATCTTGTGTCACCCAGGATAGCAAACACCCCCTGGCTTGGTGTTACCCCAGCCCAGGCCAAGGTGCCACCATAGCTGCCCCTCAGTGCCCTACTGGCTCTGCAACCCCGTGGGTATGAGGCACATGGTGAAGGTTCTGGTTGCTGCCTCATCTGGAGACATTTGTGGGAGGTGGCAGCATCAAGACATCTTGATTTAAAGCCAGATGACAGCACTCGGAAATGGATTTAAAACCACTTCTTTCCATGGCCACTGCTGGCCCGTGCAGCTCATCGTTCCAGGGTGCCTCTGAGGTTTTGGCGTAGCTTGGAGGTTTCAGATCCCCCCGTAACACGGGGCAGAACGGGGCTGGGGTCAGCAGAAAGGGCTGGGCAGGGCTGGGCTTCCCTCCTGGCCCTGGGGTGCTCCAAGTGGGCGCAAGCCTGGTCTTGCAAGGGTTCACATGGTGGATGTGTTCCACACAGTGCTGCTGTGCTCCATGGGTGACCGGTTCCTATTAGAGGCAACAAACATCAGCTAGTCCAGGGAAGCTATTTTTAAGCAGAGGAAGCACTAGAATAGCATCCTGAGTTTTTTAAGCCTGTGACTTACTAAAGAGCCCAAGTCCTTCGATAGCATCGAAAGTAATACATGAGGTTTTTGGTCCTTTTTTGGCAAACAGTGTTGTGCAGAGGTCCAGGTGCAGCCCTGGAGGGTTGCTGGTAGGACCCTTCCCACGTGTGTGAGCACCTCTGGTCTCTGGTGGGTGCATGGGGCTCTGTCAGCGACAGCGCTGTGGGTTTGCAGGGCTGGAGCCCACCTGGTTTCCCAGCTGGATGTTGTCGGAAAACGCACAGCTCATGCAGGACCTGTGGGACAGCGAGTGAGGTGCTCAGCCAAGCGTCCCCTCCCCACAGACCTCTCCTGCTTGGGGTCCCGCTGTTAGGATGCTGTTGGCATGACTCGTGTCCCAAGCTGGTTCGTTTTCACCCGTGATCTTGTCACCTTGAGGTATTTTCATCTGCAGTCCCAACACCCCCTTCCTCTACCCCCCTTTCCTCCCCGCTGTTTTGTATTGAAGTTGGGCTCTTAGCGTCCGTGCAGATATTCCTGGCAACTGCCAGTCCTACACGTGGGACAATTCCTGAAACACCTCGACTTTCAAGGCCAGTCTGCCGCAGGGTTTGCACAGGGCTGTGTTTTCCTACGAACGTGCTGTTGGAGGCTTTCTCCATCCTGCTGTGGACCCACAAGAGTTGGTGCTCGGGGTGTGCAGGTGTGATGGACACAGCCTGCTGTACACACTGTCCTTGCTGTGAGAGGCGTGTGTGCCAGCCAGGCTTATCTCCTGCTCCCAATGTCCATGGGTCACAAGGCTGACGTCTTTCTTACTCATCATGTGTCCTTCTCCTCCAGGCTGTGCTGAAAGACCAGAGTCAAATGAGGCAGATGGAGCTGGAGATAAGACCTGTGTTCCTGGTCCCAGATACCAACGGCTTCATCGACCACCTCAGCAGCTTGATAATGCTGCTGGACTGCAGGAAGTTCATCCTGGTGGTGCCCCTGATCGGTGAGTAGCACCAGCACCAGACGTGGGCACCCTGTCCCCCGATGCCAGCTGTCGCTCTGTGCCAGCTCCCACTCTTCTGCCCCACATGCCCACTTGTGTGATCTGGAGCTCATGCCGTGCCCAGCCCAGTGCTTGCTGTCCTTGCTGGGCACGACCCCGTTGCTTTTGTTCACTGGAGCCGTGGCTCATCCCAGCTGCTCCTTCACCTACTTCTCCCTTCCTGCTGGTTTCTGCCCACCGCAAGCTCCTCTCCCCATGGTGCATTTAGGGGGTGCCAGGGGCTGGGAGAGGCACACGGGTGTTAAATGGGATTTGGAGGGAATTTTGGAAGGAGCAAGGAGGAGGAATTGTTAAACAATCAAAGCAGATAGCTTATCCCAGCTGAGCTGGGGCTTAGGCAGCCTGAGCAAATGGCCGGCCTGTGTCCCAGTGTCTCAGAGCTGCTCAAGCCCAGCCCTTCTTTTTATCCTTATAAAGCTTGCAGTAAAACAGCAAGCTGGTTCCCGTTATTGGTAAACACTCACCCTGGCAGATAACGGCTGTGCTGCTGGGTGGTCTCCCAGGGTGGCGGGAGGATTTGGTTAGATGCCTTTGCTGTGATTGTTTGATCGCTCGCTGGGCTCGAGGTAGCGTTCCTCCAGCCAGTGCCGCGCCGGGGCCGCTGTGCCCTGTGCCAACCTGGCACTGAGGGGAGCTCAAGGGGCAGAAAGGTTGGGGCAGGAATGGGGCCAAACCTTGCAGATCACACAGCTTGCCTCTATCCCAACTACTTCCCCAGGGGCATCTCCAGCACGCAGACAGCGAGGTGTCTGCTTGTGCTGAGCTCTCAGCCTGCAGCACATGGGGTGCCTGCTCTCCGAGCAGCTATGGGGCTTCCTCCCCCTCTCCCAGCTGTGCCTGCCTGAGAGCCAGCATCAAACAGCTGCCCTTCCTGCAGCGTCTGGCTCAGGTCTGAGGCTGGGGACAGCGCCTTGTCCAGGGCTGTCAGGGGGTTCTGCAGCTTGGCGTGGCGGTGGCAGAGCGTTGCATGGAAGCAAAGGGGAGGAAGCAGGCAAAGCCCACACAGCCCCAGGGGCTGCAAAGCGTGCTCACACCTGGGAATGCTGGCACCTTCCCTGAAGCCTGCCCTGCCTCCTCAGTGTTCCCGTGGGCAAGGGCTGCAAAAGAGCTGAAAGCCCTGTTGCCTTCCCTGACCCAGCTGCTGCTGCCCTGCACCTGCAGGCTGGGTTGGCCAGCCCTGTCTCAGGTGAGCCAGAGGCCATGGTGCTGTGTCCCATCGCCAGTTCCAGGCATGAGCCGTGCCCTGTCCCCAGCACGGGGCACTCCTCACCGCTCTTCCCAGGGATGCAGCAAGGGGTTAAGCATGCAGCTTCGCGTTCGGTTTGTTTCTCTTGCTCTTTAACCTGCTCCGTGCTCCTTGAGGCTGACCCCGCCATGGAGAAGCCAGGCCTGGTGCAGAAGCACAAACAAGCCTCCCCTTTGAAGCCTGTTTAGCTTGGAAGCAGGAAGGCGGATTTCGGGAGGGAATACCAGCTTTTCCTGTTTGATGTTCCGTTCTTGCACGGCTCCCCCCACCCCTAACCCAGCCGTGCATTGTGTGGAAATGGCAGCACCAGGTCGCTGGAAGCAGTAGCAAGAGGAGTCGGCTGCGAGCGAGGAGCGGAGCAGCTCCATGCAGCTTTAATTTGAATACCCAGACAGTGAGTGCCAGTCTCACCATGGAACAGAGCGATCACGCAGGCTCCCCGGGCAGTGATTCACAGCACTGGGGAGAGGCCTCAGACCCCGAGCTCTCTCCCCGAACCCCCAAGGAATGCATAGTTCCCACTTGAACTCAGGACTTGGCTCCAAGCTCGGAAACAATCTTCAGAAATGAAGCCATGGCTAAAACACACACTGTGCGCGCAGAGGCTCCCTCGCACACACGTGCACACCAGCCCAGCCTCGCGCACACGCATCCCCGTGCACCAACGCATGCGAGGATGCTCGTGCTCACATCTGGGGACACCATCGTGTGCCCGGCCTCGCAGCCAGCAGCCTCGGCCGCATCTTGCTCGCACACGGCTCGCTGCAGAGCACCGCTGGCAGCAGTGCTGGGTGCGTTCCTCCCAGAGCGCTGCTGGTGTCCCCTGGGCCCCTGCTGGGCTCGGGGGGGGGCACAGGGGTGCTCCTGCTGCTTGGCAGCCTCATGGAGGCTCCAAGGCTTGACAGTTAAAGCAAAGGGGCTGGGAATCTGCCCGATCCCAGGCTCGAGCAGCATGTGTCAGGACAGATGTGCAAGCCCTGTGTCAGCCCCAGATGGGTGAGGTGTTGGAGAGAGTGTCTCCCCCGCGGGCAGCCTGGGACAGCAGCTCCAGGTGTGAAAACGGGGCCAGGGCTCGTGCAGGAAGCGGTGCCGGAGCTGCCTGCTCCCGCGTGTGACCCCGCTCACACATGCAGGGCAGCGGCTTTCTGCATCTGAAAGCGAGCACAGGGAGCTGGGAGGAGGAGCAGAGCCCGACACAGGGCAGGAGGCACCACGCTGTGCTCAGAGATCCCTGGGGGCCCCCAATTTTCTGACCCCCCCTCCTCACGTGTTGGTGCCGATGGCAGTGGGGAGCGCAGATCAGGGCGATGGCAACGTTTCCCGGGGCAAAGTGCCCTTAGCGAGCGCTGTGGGGCAGAGGTCCCTGCGCTCCCGGGGCTGAACCAGGTGACACGCGGAGGTGGAAGGCAGCGAAGCTTTTCCAGACCCGTGGCCAAGTCCAGGAGCGCAGGGACGCTGCGGCAGCTGAACCCAGATTTCCTGAGCCAGCTCCCAGTGCCCCGGCCCTGAGGCTTTGGCAACCCGTGTGCTTCAGCAGCGGGTCACGAGAGCACCTTGTCCCTTAGTAACTGTACCTCCTCTTCCTGTTTGAAGTGATAAACGAGCTGGATGGCCTGGCCAAGGGCCCGGAGATGGAGCACCGGGCTGCAGTCTATGCCCGCCAAGTGCAGGAGAGGGCCAGGAAGTCCATCGAGTTCCTGGAGGAGCGATTTGAGAGCCGTGACAACTGCCTGAGGGCTCTGACCAGCCGAGGCAACGAGCTGGAGTCCATCTCTTTCCGCAGCGAGGACACCACAGGCCAGCAGGTACAGCCCCATGGGGATGGGGACACTGGGGCAGTGCTGCCAGCGCATGCTATAGGGCTGGGGGCTCAGCCAGGGACCCTGTCCCTTTGCAGGCTGCATGTGTTACAGCTGAGAGCAGCCCTGCCGTCCACTGAGCTGCAACACCATCTCCAGGGCAGCGCAGAAATGAGGCTCGTGGGGCTGCGGGGTTTTTTTTCTGCTGGGGATAACGTTGCCCTTTTCTTCCAGGGAAATAACGACGACCTGATTCTGTCCTGCTGCCTCCACTACTGCAACGATAAGGCCAAGGATTTCATGCCCACTAACAAAGGTAGAACGTCCTCACATCCTCTTTGTCCCTTCTCTGTGGCAGCCCTCAGACTCTGCTCATTTCTCTTTTTGCAGCCCTTGGAGCCGACCCCTCCTGCATTTTGCCTCTTTCAGCACTGAGGTGTCACCTCCTGCCCCTGCTCAGCCCCAGGCTGTGACCCTCCTCCTTCCTTTCCAAATGCTCACCTCTGGGTGCACCTTCTGGGACGCCCCAGAACGTGAGAAACCCTTTCCAAATGCCCACAGAGCCATTTGATGGTGCCGGCAGCACAACCGTTAGTAGGAATTATCCCCCAAAGTGTGCACCGAGCCCATAAAACCCCTTGTCAGAGCCTTTTGCTTTCCCCTCATCCTCCCAGAGCGAGCAGAGCAGATGCAAATCCAACCACCCGCCCTCTCAGGGCCATCTCCTGCCACCATGTGTCACAGCCACAGCTGCAGCAGGAGGTCAAGGGCTCCTCCTGCAAGCCCTGGTGCCTCCTGGCCGGAGCCTTTTTCCTCCTGGTGCCCCGTTGGCATCGGCCATGTGTGCTGGGACCAGACAGCCCCAGTGTGCTGCCAGGGCAGTGAGGATGGGAATGAGATCAGCAGCTGCCCAAGAAATCAACCCACATTTGTCAGTGCGAATTCTTAGCAGCTTAACTTGTCAGATTCACAGAGAAACCGTCACCAAATGTTTATGTGCAAATGATGCTGAATTTTGAAATCATGTGGATTATGGCGAATGGGGCCTGACAAGCTGACAGCCTCTGGTTTGTAACAAGGAGGCGCGTCACCAGCTCGGAGCAGAGGATGTTTATTGTTACACATTTCTTAAAGTGTCCGCACAAAACCTCCCAATCCTGCTTTCAGCAGCCCTCGGCCCCGGAGCTGCCCTCCAGCACCTGGCTCCCCGCAGCCGCCCCACGCTCCCCTTCCTCCCAGCACCTCCCCACCATCCCCAGCCCCACCACCGCCATCGCAGCCCGTGCTCGTGGCGAACCTCCCCTTCCCCTCGGCCCGCCGCTCCTGGCGCAGCCACTCTGGGCCCATGTTGGGCTCCCATAAACTCTGTTTTTTCCATTCCAGTCCTGGCTCGGAGGCACTGTGTTTCCTGTGCTCATAGGAACAGTACTCTGGTCACAGGACCCAGCTGCTTACACATACCCCATATGCTTCCCCTGCTCCACACACACGTAAGCGGAGCTCCCACATCCCCAGCCCGGCGTGTTGCGTGCAGGGCAGCTCATCCATCTGGGGGCAAGATCCTTTCGGTTAGTTCTCAGCCTTCAGCTCTTTCTGCCTGTCTGAGCCTCAGCCAGGAATGGTGTCGGTGGCTACTCTGAACGTTTCTCAAAAGAAGGGTTCGTTTTGAGATCTTGTAATGAGATCGCCAGAATAATAGCACCAGCTTCCTGCTGGAGCCAGGGTCGCGGGCTGTCTTCCTGGCCTGGGTCAGGCAAAGGTACCTCGTGTTCCCAGTGCTGAGCACCACCCTGGGCAGCAGGGCCCTGCCTGCGAGGGACGGGCAGAGCGCACGGATCGTCCCCAAACCAGAGCAGGGGGAGAGGAGGAGGCCTTGGAGATGAGGTGGTGTCTCCGAGCCGTGCTGGGAAGCATTGGCCAGCAGCAGGGATGGGGTGCTGGGAGGCTGCGGCGTTTTGGGGCTCAGTGCACACGTGGGGACAACGTGGTGTGAGGATGTGAGTCCGGGCTTCACTCCGTTCTCCCTTTTTTTTCCCTTCCAGACGATCCCATCCGTCTGCTCCGCGAAGTGGTTTTGCTCACGGACGATCGCAACCTGCGAGTCAAAGCGCTGACCCGCAACGTGCCGGTGCGGGACATCCCCACCTTCCTCAAATGGGCCCAGGAGGGCTGAGGGGGCCGAGCAGGGAGAGGAGAGCCCCTGAGTGAGTAACGCAGAGCGATGCGGTGGGACACCGGCTCCGGAGGCAGCCCTCGCTGCGCCGCCGCCGCCTTCCAGCCCGCAATGAACAATAAACGCCACGTCTTCAACCCACCCCAAATGGCCGTGCTGCGAAGGGCCCCCCCCCGGGGGGGGGCAGGCGAGCTGGGAAGGTCATTGCCGTGGATGGTTCGCGTGGAAGCTGGGATGCTGAGGGTCCCGGCGGCCTTCGGGCGGTGCTGGAGCAGAGCTGGAGAGCCCTGCAGTGTAGGGAAGCTTTGGGTGAGCCCCTGCCAGGTCGCCAGCGTTTTGCTTGGTTTGCTTGGTTGCAGAGAGTTGGAGGTGTGAGTTGGTGCCTCTTTGGGTTTGCAGGCTGCGTAGGGCAGAGAGCGAGGACACGACGGTGCCAACTTTAGGATCGCTTGGTCTTGCTCAGCCCCACGAGCAAGGCTGCCCGGCCTCCAGGAGGCCTTCCTGTGCCCGTTGGAGATGTGTGGACTTTGAGGGCAGGTCCCCTCCTGCCCGGCCCTGTGCCATCGTCCCTGCCCAGCCCATTCCTCCCGCATGTCCCAGGCTGCACCACGTCCCCATCCCCACCCCACTCCCATCCCACAGAGTCTGCTTGCAGAGCTGTTTGTCCTCTCGCTGGTGTAGGGTTTGCTTTTTCAGTTTCACTTCAGCCTTCGGTGTAGGTTCAGTCTAGGTGTGTGCCCTGCCTGCTTTAGCGGGGAGGAGGGCTTTGAACACCTCTGGTCCCCCACAGCTGCTTTCTGTTCTGCTCCCTTTCCCCAACTGACATTTCCTCCCCCCCCTCAACCCCTTGTTCCCACACTTAACACCTTTAGACACATTTCCAGCCCAGGGCTCAGTGTGAGGCTCACGAAGTCCTCCAAGGACCCCAGGACATGGACTCTTTGGGGAATGGGACTGCTGAGAGCCTGGGCATCGCCTGGCCCCAAGCTGAGCTGTGCGGGTCCCCTCTGCAGGCCCCTGCAGGGACCCTGCTGCCTTTTCACTGGGCTCATGCCTGCACCAGGAGCCCCTCCATGCCGCATTGTCCCCACCACCAGCCCCCAGCCCCATGATACCGAAGCCCCAAGGGAGCATTTTCCTGGGAGCTGGCACTGCTGGAGCTCTGTCAAGCCCCGGTCCTGTAAGCAGAGGGTGGGATTGACCCCAGGTCTGTCCCCGCTGCCCCTTGGGGTGCTGCAGCCGTGAGAGGGGAGCACCAGAGGTGGCAGAGGAAGCAGCAGGACCAAGCTCAACATTTTCCTTTCCTGCGTGGGTGGCTTGGACCAGGTGTCTGCAATCGAGCACCTTCGAGCAGGAGCCCGGTGTCACCGCAGCGAGGACCAGAGTGGGGCTCCGAGCTCAGCAGCGCGTGGACGAGCAGCGGCGGTGCTCCCCTGTCCCATGCTCGTGCCCCAGCCTTGGTGCAACACAGGCAAAGGGTGCAGGTGCAGAACTGCACGGTGCAGACTTTGGGATCCCTGAGCAGCACAGGTGGAGCGGTCGCAGCAACCACGAGCACCCAGGACCCATCCCGACGCGCGTGGGCAACGGCTGTGCCACGGCTCTGGCCCACCCCAGTGCAGCGTTCTCAGAGCTGAGTGTGTTGGGAATGGCTGGTGTGCTAACAGCCCCACGGGACGCTGCTGCTGGGGCCACCCTGTTTCTTGGGGAGGTGGCCGCGTTCGGGTGATTTTGTTGGGTTTTAATCAGTTTTAGTATTAAACATTTGTCTGTGCAGCTTCTTGTCTCATTGACCATCCATCGGGGCAGCGGGGAGGGACGGCAGCAGGATGTGTCCCCGCTGTCCTCTGGCTTTCCCCATGAATTCAGGGATCTGGGCAGCCAGGGGAGTGCTGCAGAGCCCCTCAGCCCCCCTCAGCCCCACACACCACCAACCCAGGGGGGTGCATCCCCGCTGCCCGTCGGGGCCGCCAGAGAAGGACACGAGGCGCTGCGTGTTAATGTCACTTTATTGCTCGTTCCATTTCGACTATAGAAAAAAGGGGCGAGGAGCCCGTGTACAAACTGGACGTGATACAGACCCTGCTGGGCGCTGCCAGCTGTGCTTTGGGTGCAGCCGCTGCCGGCGCTCGGCCCCCCAGCGGGCACCGATACCCCATGGCTGAGCGCTGGGGGGACCCCAGCTGGGTGACCCCTGCCCGTCCCCCGCTGGGAGCAGAGCCTGGGGGCGGGGGGCAGCACCCAGCGCAGGTTTAAGGCACAGTGGCTTCAAGGCCAGGGGCATTCGCTGCCCCGGGGCCTCGTGTGCAAAGGAGAGGAGAAGGGCACGGGGAGGGAGAAGCTTCACATTAGCCCCAGGCAGAGGGGCGTGGGCTGGGGTTGGGGGTCCAGATTTGGGGTGGGGGGGCTTTGCCCATACCAAGAAGGCACCGGGGGGTGCGGCGGTGGCGGGGGTGCCCCGTGGGGGCTCGACCCGCTGTCACCCAGCCCCAGGGCTCAGCTCTCCCCGCGCTGCTCCCGGCCCCTTCCCGCGCCTCCGCTGCCCACGTCCGCGTAGCTGACAAACCCGACCGCTTTGTCTTTGTCATAAACTCCCGGCCCGGGCCCCCCCCCAAACCCAACCCGACCCAACCGCGCTGGGGACGGGGATCTTTGGCAAAAAAAGAGGTGGGCCCGAGGGTGCAGCCACCCCGGGCAGTCCAGGACCCGCACGGGGCCCCGGCCATCCCTGACGGCGAGGCAGCGGGGCAGGGCGCAGGGGCTCAGTCTGTGACAAGGCCCTGCCCCACCTCCTGAAAACGTGGCCGAGGCCGGGAGGTCAGTGCCGCTCCGTTCATACTCGAGGAGCATCGCGTATCTCCCCGCTCCCCTTCCCCCGAAACCCCACCGAACCCTTTCGGGCCCCTCCGTCAGTCCGTCCCCGAGCTCCCAGCACAGCCCCGGGGACGATGCCGCACTCCGGCACTCAGAGGATCGCTCCGGCCGCCATGGACAGAACTACTCACGGCCCCGTGGCAGCAGCACAGTCCAGGTCCGAGCTCCGCCGGGTCCCGGGGCGGGCAGAGCCGGGCACAGCCCCGAGGTCCGGAGCGGGCTCATGTCCTCCGAGGCCTCGGGGCTCAGCGGTGGGGCGGGGGCCAAGCCGCGAGGTCAGTCCCTGATGACGATGGGCTCCTCCCGTCGCTCTTCGCAGCCATCCAGCCGGCCCGGGGCAGCTCTCATGGGACCTTCTGCTCCGAGCGAGTTCTCCGGGGCCGCGCGCCCGCCGCCTCCGGCTCGGGGCCCCCCGGGGGTGGGCGCTAGGGGGGCGAGTAGCGCTCTATGGTCCGCGCAGCGTCGGCGTGGAGGTGCGGGGCCTGCGCCAGCACCTCGGCCGCTTTGTCCTGGCTCAGCCCCAGGTGCTCGGCCGTGAACTTGGCCAAGGGGTAGAGGCTCTCCATGGCCTTGGGGTCGCTGAGGAAGTGCGAGGTGTGGGAGAGCAGCTCGGCCGCCTTCTCCTGCTTGAGCCCCAGCTGGTCGGCGGTGAGGCGCGCCATGGCGTAGACGCTGTCGGGGAAGTCCAGCTTGGCTTTGCCATCAGGGCCGGCCGCGTGCATCTTCATGTGGCTGATGAGGTTGCGCTGCTGGGCGAACTTCCCGCCGCACACCTGGCACTCGTAGGGCTTCTCCCCCGAGTGGATGCGCATGTGCTCGGTCAGGCGGTACTGCCGGGTGAAGCGCATCCCGCAGGCGTCGCAGGCGAAGGGCTTGAGGCCGAGGTGGCTGCGCATGTGGCGGGTCATGGTGCCGCGCTGCGTGAACTTCTTGCCGCAGATGGTGCAGGGGTACGGCCGCGTCAACCAGTGCGTCTTCTCGTGCTGCCGCAGCGTGGCTGGGTCCTTGTAGGACTTGTCGCAGGACGAGCAGCGGTACGGGCGCAGGATGTCGCCCAGCCCCGGGCCGCCTTTATCCAGGAAGGGCACGGCCTGCTCGGCCGCAGCTTTGTGGTACAGCTCCTCTTCGTTGTGGGCCTCCACGTGCGCGTTGAGCTGCTCGGAGCTGGGGAAGCCCTTCCCGCAGGGGATGCAGACGTACAGGTTGTCGCCCAGGCTCTCGGGCTCGTAGCCCAGGTGGTTGCAGTAGCGGTCCAGCGCGTCGCCAGGTGACGGCCCCTCGCTGCTGCCCGTCTCCTCGCTGGTGCTGTTGTCGGGCTCCAGGTCGTTGCTCTCCACGCTGGGGTAGCGCGGCTGCGGGGCGCCGGGCGGCGACTCGGCCTTCTCCTCCCGCTCCAGCTCCTTCTCCGCCTCCCCCTCGTCCAGGTAGGGCCCCAGGGGCTCGTGCTTCATCCAGCGGTACATCAGCTCGCGCCCGTCGCCGCGGGGCAGGGGGGGCTCGGTGCAGGGCGGGGTGCCCCGGAACGGGTCGGCGGCGTGCGGGTGCCCCCCGGGCTCTCCCCCCGGCGGCGAGTCCTTGTAGGTGGCCGGGTGCCCCCCCAGCAGCCCGGCGCTCACCGGGGGGCTGTCGTGCCGCGGGGGCAGCGAGGGCTCGCGGGGCTCCGTGGGCAGCAGGCGGTCGGTGGGCAGGAGCTGGGCGGAGGGGCCGGTGGGGCTCTTTTTGGAGAGGTCGAGGCCGCAGGGCGGGGAGCAGTGCCGCTCGGGGGGGCACAGCCCGTGGGGGTGCAGCGGGGCCCCCTGCGAGGCCGAGGCGTAGAGCTCCCCGCACTGCGTGTTCAGCGGGGCCGCCGGCTCCACGGGCGGCAGCTCGACGGGGCGCGGGGTCCCCGAGTAGCACGCCTGGATGACCGGCGTGGCGGCCCGCAGCCCCCGGCCCAGCTTGTAGGGCGCGTAGCCCCCGCGCAGGTGGCAGTACTTGCCGCTGCGCTTCAGCTTCTTCTTGCAAAGAGCCACCAAGCCGGGGATCTGCAGGTAGCTGGCGGCGGCCAGCACGGCGCCCAGGCTCTGCTCGCCACCCGGCTCGCACTCGCCCAAGCGGCCGGTGTAGATGAAATCGAGGATGAGGCGGAAGATGCCGGGGCTCACCATCTCGTGGTCCAGGTTGAGCAGGTTGTCGTGCACCACCAGCGACTTGAGGTAGGCGCTGCTGGCCGCCAGGATGTTCTTGTGCGCGCGGAAGAGCGCGTTCTGCACCACGATGATCACGTCGCACAGGAAGCCCTTGGTGCGCTGCGTGTTCAGCTGCAGCAGCAGCTGCCGCGAGTGGCTCGGCACCTCCATGGCGTCCAGCATCGCGCTCCTCGCCCGCCGCCCTGCAACACACGGCCGCCGTCAGCCCGCGTCC
>WBMW01006394.1:300939-319881 GCA_013396635.1 Penelope pileata | reverse complement strand
CCTGCTGAAACCAGAACAGCAGCTAAGAACATCAACATGTTAAGTAACATAAATGCTAAGGCACCCGTCAAGGTTTTTATTTAAATTAGCAAAAATTTGCAATGAGTCTATGAAAATGATAAACTAGAGAAAAGTGGAGTGATGACTACTAATCATGAACAGCCTTTCCAATCAAGTTTTCTAGAATTTAAAAGACTGTGTATCCTTTAATCCAAATTAAGTATGACAATAGTGAGGAATCTGTATCAAAAGCTACCTCACCAGGACTTGGGACAGCATACTTACAGATATGAACCCCAGTGGTAGACAGACTGAGAAAACTAACACGCATGCAGCTACGTTGTGCTCAGAATACAAGGCCAGAAATAACCACTGGCCAAAATTCCATTGGTACGTACACAGCAGCACTGCATCAGTTCCACAGTTCACATCCTCGGCAATCCACACTAACTTTTTCCAATGCCAAGACATCAGTACATATATACATGACCTTAGAGATACAAATACAACCTTGTTGTGAAATATATTTGAAAGAAATCCCTGTCAGAGACATTCAGTCACTCGATTTTCTAGAAAGACCAAATACAAAAGAAGCAAACTATGGAGATGTGTCTTTGCTGTTACAAAATACCAGCCAGCAGCAGAAAATAAGCTAGCAGAAAAACAGAATAAATGAGACTTGAGGCAAACAACCTCTGAAGAGAATAATGAGGTGATAAATAAAAACAACACACTGCCAGACACACCAGATACTTCAAATGTAAGGAAAGGGTTGAGTAGAGACTGAACTAACGAATAAAGAAGAGAACCTTGAGGAAAATCTGCCCAAACATTCTGGAAGAGACCTGCAACTAATCTGTTTAAGCCTCGAGTAAATCAGTGACTGCTGATTTAGATAGCAGATAAACGTAATTTCACAGGTGAACCTTCTGCTCCTTATTTACCTGTCCCCATCACAGGATGCATTCTGACCACTGGTCAAGAGCACTCTGGAATATATTCTGTAGAAGTTTAGCACTACAAGCACTTGTTACTGATATCCAGGAACACAGATCCGAGACAGTTAACACATGTAACTCAAGACTGATTGCAAACAGTAGTAGAGGAGGATAGGACTGGTCTCTTCCATCTCTTGGCTGTTTTACCCCCTGCTCTCTCCAGTGGTCCTTGTGAAACCTCTGAACTAGCTTCTTTTTAGAAAGGAGGAAGTACAAACTAACTTCCTTAAGACAGAATAATCACTGGTCAAGGGTTAACATTGGGTTCAGGAAGTCTAAAAATTGGATTCCAATTAGCAGAAGAAAATAGCTTGAATTTGTATTCTCCCATCTTGGCAGCCTATAAGGACATGAAGGGCGGAATACTCTTCCTCCATCACAGGAGCCGGCTATTTTACGTGTCACCACTGCCTTGGAGTAAATAATTTTCTTTAAATCTAATCATTTGATACCAACTCACTATGCTCTCTCTTTTTACGCAGCCAGTCATACTCTGGAATTAGTATTTAAAGTGCTCCTAATCAAAAGAGTCCCACTTTTGGTACAATAGATGCCTCATCATCACTACATTGTCAAACAAGTTCTCAAGCTCATCATCATATGCTAAGAATGTAGAACTTGGTTTCTAGTAACAAGTATGTTCTTATTTACCCTGTGTGTGTTTTAACGTGCACTGAAAGCAAATATTAAAGGCAAAATACTGCACGTGTTTTCTGCAATTAGAGAGACTACAACAGAAGTTCTAACAGCTAGTCTTAAACTGATTAGGCAACCAAAAATTTGGTCTGAATTACTACAGAAAAATGACAGTGGATGCTGGAAAAATGATTGCCTTTAAACAATCACACCTTTGAATTAACAACAGCAAATTTCTGGTCTCTGAGAATTCTGTTCAGATACTGGAAGAAAGACAAGGTTGTATCAACTGGGGAAAATAAAAGCACTGCTTAGATCGATCTCCACCTTGTTTAAACAACGCTCTCCATCTATAAATAAATTTAGAGTATAAAAGTATTTGAAATTCAGTATCATAAATTCAGTTGTATTTAGACGTTATTTAATGCATTTTACTTTTAGGATTTGTTTTCTATTCTTCATGAAGAAATTCTTACTATATTTTTATTATTATATTCTTACTATTATATTTTGAACTGGTAGTTTATCATGTAACATCTTCTGCCAGATGTCTCAGAAATGAGTTGATTCCTGACCCTCAGGGACAGGGAAACAAGAAGGAAGTCACTGCTTGGTCAACCAGTCATGGAGAAAAGGGAACTGTAGTTTCCATCTTCCCAACCACAAATAGCAATTAATTTCAAAGTAAAAAAAAAAAGCTTCTTGAGTACAAGTTCTGTAGTTCTGTAACACTCATCACTTTCAATACGCGTATCACTGCAAAACACTGAATTCTTAGCACTTACTTATCGAGATACATTCTAGCTTTGCTGCTTCTTACTACCCAAGTTACTATATTTTTAAGCTTTTAGTTATTATTGGCTTCACTGACTGATAAGCTGACTGATAAGAATGGGGCAAGTCAGAAACATTTGAGAAAGACATTCAACAAAAAGTTTCAGGTGACAGGAAATGAAATCTCCTTCTTCTCTCTCATCCCAATAGGGAATTTCTGAGATCCAAAATAGAATTTTGGGTCACAAAAAGGAGAAAAAGGGCAAGTGTTCTCTTAATTAGCCCTATTTAAGACAACTCATAGGTTCAAACACCTGAAGCACACAGAGGAGAAAGTGACTTCGATTTTTCCCTTTATACAAACACTCTAACATATTTCCCTCTCCCTCCCTCCCCCCCTTATTTTCTCCCAGGTCCTTCTCCCCCCGCCTTCCAATAATCTCTGCCTTTTTCCCTTACCCCTAAGAAATTTCTCAAGGATTGTTTTCCCTCACTTATTAGAGAGGAAGCCAACGTCAAAACACTGAAATTTTCTGTCAAACAGAATTCTTGTTTTCTCACCAGCCCTTAGGAAATTTACACTCATTTGCAGCTCTACTGTAGCCATCCATTACGACCTTGAGTAAAAAATTTAATCCCCCTCCACCCCTCACTTGCACTGTATGTAAAAAAAAGGAAGCTCTTCATCTCTCTCCATTATATGTTGCAGTTTTGAGCTTTTTGAGCCAAGGATCAGCACTTGCTAGACAGATGTGCCCTGTCTACTATGATGAACCTGCAATATCTCCTGGGATGCCAGACATCAGTGCAATGCAAATAAATGCAGATGACGCTTTGCAGTACGACCTAGCTCTTATTTACAGTTGCTGAAGGGTTCTACCATGGAAGTGTTTGCACAGTTGCTAAACGTACAGCAATCACTCTTAATACCTGCTCACGAATACAGAAGCACTTAGAGGATTTTGGAACACAAGCATAGACCCAAATTAGCAATCCCATACACGATAGCAGTCTGATGTAAAAAGTTATTGAGAAGACTACGTAGTTCAGATCCCTCAGAACTACTGAGGGACGCAGACCAGTCTAAGTGCAGCATCCCAAGTGCTGAGCTGCCTCTCCCCACCTTCAGCACTCCCTGAGTGCACGACACACCTGAGGAAATGCAAACAGAATGACTTCCAGGATCAGAGGGCTGGAGCACCTGCCCTACGAGGACAGGCTGAGAGAGTTGGGACTCTTCAGCCTGGAGAAGAGAAGGCTGCGGGGGGACCTGATAGCAGCCTTCCAGGACCTGAAGGGGGCCTACAGGAAAGCTGGGGAGGGGCTTTTTACAAGGATAGATAATGACAGGACAAGGGGTAATGGTTATAAACTGGAAAAGGGGAGGTTTAGACTAGAGATAAGGAAGAAATTCTTCCCTGTGGGGGTGGTGAGACACTGGAACAGGTTGCCCAGAGAAGTCGTTGATGCCCCCTCCCTGGAAGCGTTCAAGGCCAGGCTGGATGGGGCTTTGGGCAACCTGGTCTGGTGGGAGGTGTCCTTGCCCATGGCAGGGGGGTTGGAACAAAATGATCTCTAAGGTCCCTTCCAACCTGAACCATTCTATGATTCTATGATTCCAGAGAAAAACACTGATACACAATCAGACCACGAGTCTTTATGTACACTGATTTACAATGTTTGAGTTGTAATGGTCTGATTTACACGAGGTGATTATACTTATGATTTGTATCTGGCTGATGACTGTGTGCATTCAAAATCAGGATCTTCAGCTTCGTAATTGGTTCACACTGCGCTGCCAACTGACTGGCAGAAGCTTTTCCCCTTTCTTTTGCATGCCAAAGGATTAATGTCGTATTATTCTAGTGCACATGCTTTTTTAAATCAGAGCATAGGGTAAACCAAGGTGAATAATTTTAAAGGAAACAAAAGCAAACAAAAAGCTTCATAACATGAGGAAAATAAATAAAGATCACTAGACAGTCACTTCAATCTGAAGGCCACTTCAAAGATCAGTTCATTTAAAGGCTGATAAAACACCAGCCCACAGACTGAAAGAAAAGTCTGTCCTGAGAGAAATGGAAGGCCTTTAGCCCTACCAAACATTACTGCAAATGAAGGACTGGCTGACACTAAAAGGCTCTCAGCTGCTCTCAGAAAGCCTCCCTTTGCTCCCATTTATGCTTCTTCCTGAAGGAAAATACCAAACCCCAGGCTAGAACTACACACCACTGCAACAGTTAAAATGCAGCTCCAGAGAAACACAACCACTGCTGCTCACGTTCAGGACTAAATCAGACTTCATAAAACAATTTCTTACATCAAACATTTCACCTCTGTTACTGCTACACAAGGCAGAATACAGCAAAGCAAACAACAGAGAAGTGCTCTTAAAATAGCAATACGTTTTTTCTCCCAGAAAAAGAATCCAGCCTGTAACTTATACATGGATTGAACTTGGCAGCATGAGCATTCAGAACAGGCTCTGGGGTTTGTAATGCCACTGGAATGCACTGCCAGGAGGTAACACTAATAAGAATTGCAGAAGAGCATGGGAAAAACTGCACCCAGTTTCCCTGAAGGACACATCAGAATCTTTTGTCAGAAAAGTGTACGATGCTTTTCCTGATGGCATAGTAACTTTGCATTTTTGTGGATCTGATTCAGAAATTAGCACAACTGAGAACTAATGCAACTTGAAACCACAGAACATTGCAATCAGATAAAGGATGTTTGCATGTTACCAGGAAAACAATGCTATGTCTCTCCCTGGAGTTTTCTTTTTATTAAGCTAAATATAACGTCTGTTGAATTTACTTTAAGTATCTTCATTTGCTCACTACTGAAAACACACATGTATGTGTGTATCAGCTCCTGTGTTCAAGCGCTTCAGAGCAAGGTTCAAGTCATACAAGGGGAACAGTAAGAGACCCTTCTGCCACCTGGCTGTTCTCAGCTCCTGGGATGGATGGCAGTACATCTGACATCTTGGTGTGAACCAACGTGGCGTGAGCTCAGTCTGTCTCTGTGTCAGGCTGATGAGGCTTCCCCTCATTCTGTAGGGCAAACAATTCCAAGTCAATCTCCTCATTGGAGAATCAGTGGAATTCTTCATTGCCTCATGCTATATTTGTACATACAATTTATTTCTTAAATTGACACATCCCTACTGTAAGATCCAACCAGTTTCAATCTTCCACAGCTAGGAGCAAGGCCATTCTAGGGACTGGAAGAGCTCTTTTCCAATGTTACAATCTGGCTTCTGGACTTTCAGTTACACAATGACAGACAACAGGTTAAGCTGCTACTAAATTAGCATCTCCCACGTTTCAGACCATTTAGAAGCTTAGAAGTGCACTGCATCATGAACTTCAATCCTAATTTTTAAAAATTCCTTCTTGTGCACGTTTTCTAGCCTATATACAAAGGGTGAACCAACACCCATTCTGTGCTTTATGTTGCTTGAATGTTAAAAAATGTTAGGTTATCGACACTACAAAATGGTACAAATGCTTATTCCCTGAAGAGGGACATTTTGGTTTGTTCTATTTGTTATCAGAGTTTGTGAAAAGAACTGCAAAATATTGACAGAAATACCATCATGGTGTTACATTTTTACAGCAATCAATAACTGCTACTTGCCACGTCAGAACGATCACACTGTTGATTTAACTGAAATTATTCCTTCATTTGAAAAAAAGAGCTACAGTTTATAATGAATTACAACTAGATGTGACTACCATTTCTCAAAAGGAAAAATCCCATGGAATTCACTGCAAGAACAGAGTTAACAGAAGAACAAAGCGGTCCTTAAATTCTGCCATGGCACCAGGATGGCTTCAGCTGCCTCCATCGCAGCTGCAGCTGTCTGTTCATCAGCCTGGCCTCAAGGTAATTTGGACACTGAAGAGAAAGGTCAGGAGACACGATGAGAAAGGAAATGGGGAAAAAAAATCTCAGATAGGATATACTGAGAAAGAGAAGATGCTACACGAAGAGAGAATGGGTACACAGATATCATGCAAGACAAACACAGAGTAACGCAGGAGATAGATATGGTGAAAGAGACATAGACATGTATGGTTGAAGGTGGAAAGATAATCTGAGAGGGAATAATTTTAAAGACAGGGAAGTGCACACACAGGCTTTCAATCTAACCCACCCCGTTCAATAAGATTTCTCTTAAATCACATCTTCCAATCAACTCCAGAATAGCGCTTCACTTTGTGAAGAACAAGCAGCACTTCAAACAACTTCCATCTTGACAGTTCCCGGAGTTCTTAGAGGGTTGTTGTTGTTATTGCTTGCTTTTTACAAATTATACTTTATTTAGGCCAATCGGTTGGCGTATGCCAATCATTAAGAGCATGCAGTATTGCCACCTAAGCAGATGGCATGATTTTAGCAAGGACCGTGTCTGCCCTTGGAGAGCAGAGCCAGGAGCCCTTAGTGCTGGGCCAGAGCTCCTGCCTACGTCCTGGGGGTGACCAAGCACAGGATGAGGGTTACAGCCTCTACCCATCATCAGCCTCAGTAACTTAGCAACAAATAACTCATTTAATTCAGCCATGGGTGACCCTCTGCATTTGAAGAGATCGCCTTAATCTAAAACTCAAAGTTCTCCATGTATTTGGGTTTTCAACATAATGTAGATTAACTAAAAAGGGATCAATTGTTTCCAAATGCACGGGGAAGGCTAGGACAAATCCTGTGAATCACAGCCTTGCTCAGCTTTTGCAATTCCAAGTAACTGTTGCTGGTGTGGTAGGTACCCCGGACCTTTCAGGATTCAGCCCTATAGTAGCTGTCAGGATGAGTTAGATCAACTGAAGAGATATTTTGAAGGAAAAGCTAGTAAACCTATTCCTGAGGGCTGCATAAGATTTTGCAATCCCTGCTATTTCATTGCCCGTAAAAAGCTGCAGACACACCGGAATGAGGCCATTCTATTGATCTTTGTCTTGATGCTCTCATTTGTTATTCAACAGTATATCACCACAGCTATTCACGCCAATTTTCTGACTTCCAGCTTCAAACTGTTCACTTCTCACGCTATGTATGAATAATCCAGACCTTCACAAGGCTGTTTCAGCTGTTGGTCAGCTGTCCTCGAAATTCTGCTTCCTGTTTCTAAATAGTTAATGAAAAATCAGCATACAATACAGCATATATTATGTACCGCTAAAGGGTAATAAGAGCATATTTTTCATGTGCACATTATCCTAAAAGGAACTTCCATTCTTTGTATCAGTAATCCAGGACAAAAAAAAAAAGGAATGAGAAACAACCTGAGTGCTTTATTGCCATCACCTATTTTCCCCTTCATAGAAACAGCATGATATGAACTAATCATTTCCTACATGAAGAGTGCACAGAAATAAACACGGCAATGTTATTTTATCTGGTGACCAAAAGCAAAACATCACTCCTAAAAGCAGCTCCTCTTCTCCTTTTCCAACCAGCTCCTTGTGCAAATATTTTGGATGAAACCAACTTTGTATCACAGGAAGCACACAGAGAATTGATGATCCTTCATAGGAAATATTGTGTCAACAACATCCTAATCTTTAAATTCAGTGCCTATTAGCTTAAGAGTCCATGAAGGCAGCTGCCACAGGGGCTCAATGAGAAGAAATTTCTACTCAGGTGGCACTACTCACATAGAATGCTCCTGGAACCCGACAGTTTAAACTCCCTCCCCTGTATTTCATCCAGTAACAGTGAAGCTGCGATAGTCATTCGGAAAACAAACACCATGTTGCTCATGGCCAAGGCAACTTCAAGCGTTAACTTTTCCCACCTAAAATACACAGCAGAGAATACCAATTGTAAATCCAGCAGAGTAATGAACTCATTCAAAAACACGCTGCAATCCCTCCTAAAAGTGGTGAAAAGACATTTTTTTCCTGTTACAACATCAGGATGAAAAACAAAGGTCTATCAGGACAAGATACGTGAAGAACTTCACTCTAATGTGAAACAGAGAGGTTAGAACCTCCAGGAGCAAGAGAGCTGATCATATAACTGATCACTTCACACATTCCAAATACCCTTCCTGTCCTGGTCTCTGCTGTGCTCCCTACAGAGAAGACACAGTCAGCTCCTCTTTCCCACCAGCCTTAGAGCTCCCAGACAATCCCACACCTTTCTGTACCATTGGGCTATCCCATCAGAAAGGTGGGACACCTGCACAGCACCCAGAGCACCATACAAAGAGGGTAAATCCACTACAGCTGAAAGAAGCTTCTGGCCATGAATGCCACCTCCTCTCTGCCAGAGCTGTGGCCGGTCACCCAAGACTGGAAGGGAAGCTTTCGCTTAAGAGCTTCTGTTTCAGTCATGGAATCATTAAGGTTGGAGAAGACCTCCAAGATTATCTAGTCCAACCGCCCACATACCACCAAGATTGCCCATTAAAGCACTACACTATGTCCCTTAGCACCACATCTCCACAGTTCCTGAATATCTCCAGGGACAATGAGTCCAGCACCTCCCTGGGCAGCCTGTTCCAGTGCCTGACCACTCTTTTGGAGAAGTTTTGCCTCATATCCAACCTAGAAGCTTGAAGCTTCTAATAGCAGCTTTCTGTACTTCAGGCTGACTTAGCAACAGGCAGCACCTCACAGAAAAGAAGCTAACTTCATTGCATCACATTCTGCCCACTCCCTGTGGGTAGCACAAGTGCCTCCAGCCTTGTTCCATTCTGAGATGCTTGGAAGATCCCCATTCGCACACGTGGCACTGTTGCCTGTCACTGCTTTCAAGATGCCTTGGGGACGGGTCTGTATTAACCTATGTCATGGAAGAGAACTGACAAAGTGTCACTAGAGGTAGGAAGGACCCACTGCAAGCATGCAAAGCCACCAAGGATAACAGAACAAAGAATTCCCCGAAACATTAAGAGCAACCTAACCTGCAATGTGCACACTCAACCTCTGGTTTAAAAGTCCAGAAGGATGCACAGGACAGACCCGAACCGCATGAGATCCTCTCACAATTCCCCTACAGCACAGAGACAGGGAGGCACACCTCTCCCTTGCCTGCAGACTTGCACAGCCTCTCCTCTGGTCTGCTACGCACATTTCAGGAGCTGCTTTGGGACAAGATGAGATCTCTTGAGCTCTGCTGCAGTAAGTATTCAGGAAAAGAAAACAACAATAACTTTCTACAGCTATTACTATTGCCACTACATACCAAACTGATCTGTATTTCAAATAAAAATCAGCCCCTGAACAGAGTTCATAAATTGAAACCTGGAAAACAGAAGACAATTCTGATGAGATGGAGTATGGCTCCTGAAGCTTGGTAAACTGAGTTGGCTGGCAGGGATGAAAGGAGGGAAAGGAAGCATAAGGAAGGAAAAGCATGCAGGTATGTATACTCACATTTATACACACACACTTTTCTAATACAGTGAAGAAAGACAGGAAAAAAAAAACAGATCAAAAGTAAACATTTAAATTGCAGTGCCCAGAACTAAGCCCACAGCCAGCGAGCAACCTGTAGCAACACAAGGAGCTTAACCACGTTCCTGCAAACACTGCTAGCTTCTTCAGCAAGTTTCAAGTGACATTCAGTAAACAAGACACAGCGTTAGAAGTAAAAACTTCTTGCTATCAAGCCATCAGTGTGTCAGAACTAAACAGTTGGCAGAAACACTTCCACAGTCTTTTTAGCAACCTGGTAGTTCTAACACTTGTTTTGGGGGGCTGTTTGAAGCACTGGGAGAACAAAACAATAAAAAATCTTCAGAATTAGGTCGACATTGCTGAAATAGTTCACCTATATGAATAAAGAGAAACACAGAAAGTTAACTATTTTTTTTCTATTTTTTTTCCATCTGGATTTTAAGGCAATTGCAATGGAGCTTGGAAAATGGCTTCTAAATGCTGCAACATACACATCTCAAGAAGCCACGTAACAACAAAATACTGAAAAAAAATGACTGATGCACATTCCCAGAGTAGTGCATAAAGCCAGAAACACAGGCGCAGGAAACCACGACTCTGTGCACCAGAAAATGGAAGCCAAGGCTAGCAGCCACAACAGTGCTTGAATTACTGCACTGATGGGTCCAAAAAGAAGCCAGAAACAACTCTGTACAGAAAAGAAAACAAAAGTCCCACAACGAAGTGAGCCATTTTTAGCATTACTAGAAGGACAAAACCAGAAGGAAAAGCAGATGTATAATGATAATGGAGGCTCTTAACATATTGAAATACAGTGGAAGGATGTGTTTGTTTGGAATGAGTAAGTCATGATTTAACACAAGCCACGCTTTCAACGACAAACACCAACTAATTGCAACAGCAGCTCGCAGCCTACAAAAACAACAGAGCTCCTAAAAGTTGTTTGGGTGCTTGCAGACATACACTGTTGTCACAAGATGAAGAAATGATTCAGATTACTAAGTACATGCACCAAGCACTGTTTTGGGTGCTGAGGTACCCCCACAGCTTGCCAGATGTGCTACAGGACTTACAGCACACACACTTCTGGAGCCTGAGGCCACCCAGGATAGCGTGAGCATCACAAACTGCATCTTAGCCTGTACTAACTGCAGGTGAATTTGAAATGTCTCCACAAATGGAGATGTGAAGAATAATTCTTGTTAGCACATTGAACTAGATGCAACGAGACAAGCTCAAAGAAATGTGATGCACTCCCTTTGCTAAGAATTCAGTGACTGAAGCACACAGACGCTTCCTTCTACACTGGAAGCTCATTACCAAGATCTACAAAGCCAAGACAAAACCCATTCTCCTACAAGTAATAAACAGCGAAGAAAAAACTAAAATTTCAAACTTATCAAAAGATGTTATCAACGATAACATTCATGATCGAAACGAAAACAAGAAAACGAAAAAAAAATTTTGCCTCTTCACTGACACAAGCAGAGACAAAACCTTTACTTTTTAGCTGAGCTAAGAATAACGTTTGCATATTTATATCGAACAGAGATGGCCTAATAACTTTTCTGTTGTTGTTTCCAAGCTGAATGTTGACAAAGCACTTAATGCTTGCAATACTCAAACAAACAAACCTAAACACTACAACACCACAAACAATGTAGCTGCGTACAAGCACGGACCACAAACAACGAAGAATGTCCAGTAGGTCCAAACGATGCTCAAATATTTCAGCACATTTTCCCAAGTTTAATCCCTCCTCTCTTTCCATATAGAAAAAATTCATTTATTCTTCCACACATACAGAGAAAGACATGACACAAATTTTGGATCTGATTTTGCTCCTAGTACCACCAGCAGAAGCTTGACCTTTCATTTGGCTGAGTTAAAATAGTCTGGTCTTAGCAGTCCGGATTCCCAAACTACTGGGTCAGGTTTGCTGAACAAACGGATTAATGTAATCGTTCTGTAAATGGACTGAAGGACTTTTCAGCCATTCTTTCCAGAATTACACTATGATCCACCCTCACCAGATGAGAACACCTGAAAATCAGGTAGAAGTAAGGCTGTGAGTGAAGTCAGAAATTGCTACTGCAATTTATAATGTACAGTGACTCAGTTCTCATCTACTTCCCGAGTCCTCAAATTTATCTAGTCTTTATTTAATGAAATCATACAGCATCGTTTCCAGATCTTCATTTGAAATGGCTTGAAAAGTTTTAAGCTGTGTGTGAATCTGGCCAATCACCACTTGTTGACTGAACAATTATTTAAACTGACATATGTGTGTGCATACGTATACACACACATATAGAGACAGACCTTTTTTCTTCCTTGCTTGATCATAGTAAGAACAAAGAGCAGAAAATTGTCTTCCTGCTCTCAAAACCCAGAAGTTACTTTTCTCCCTTCCTGAATCAGGACGAAAGTAAGCCTGATGAGATTTTTTTTTTCCCCCCCACCAGGAGATTAAGAGAAGCAGGACAAAAGTAGCAAAGTGACAAAAAGGGAGACTGATGCCAAAACCCAAGTGGCCCAGCACTCAGGGCACTCAACTAAGTGAAAGGCAAAGACTTAAACTCAAGCCCTCTGTCTGACACAGACAGAATGTGAAATAAAAGGGTTAAATCTGGAATGGTTCTGGCTACTCACTGTGACTCCTGCACGGATCAGCACAGCTCCTGCTCCAGGTGAGGCTGCTGTACCTTATGTAAGCAGGGGCCTGGTATACACCAGCCAAGCAAATGGTTTACCCTGCTTTTCAGACACCACACAACCAGGCACAACCAAGCAGGAAAGGTCTGCAGCTTGCAGGTTCCCATGTCTGTGCCAAGGACCCCTCGGACGCTGTACTGCTCAGTGGTTTACAATTTGCTACGCTTATCCCAGGGAAAAACAAACACAAAGATCAGCACTGTGGCTCGGTAGCCATTTTGTCAGAAACAACGTGTAGCTAGTACCAGCGAGGAACATTCTGAGCAAGCAGACCCTGAATGTCCTCCATGTCTAAGATTTACAGTGTTATCCAAAAAATACTCTGAATTGCTCAGAGCCACACAGTCTATTTTACTGGCACACATTTACAGACATTGGGAGATAGCTCACCCCTATTAAGGGAACACAGGGCATTCCAAGAACCACGCCACGTGGGACAGTAAACCACGTTCACCTTCTCATGCTATGGATACAGACCTGAGCCCTGTAACTGCCTAATTCTGCCATCCATAAGAAGCAGAAAACCAAAGAAAAGCATTAAAAAAATAAAGATCCTTTCTCCAGGCCACAGAGCAGTCGCTGAAGCACTCTGCTGTGCTCTCTGGCACTGCTGCTGCCATGACCTCTGGAAGCAGTCTGCTCAGTGTGGACGAGGAGAACACCTCCATGTTGCCCATCCGACTGCTGCTCAAATCACCTGGCACACCCAGTGCTTGTGTCACTCTGCTGCTCGTGTCACTCTGCTGCTTGCAATTTTCCAAGTGGGTAAAAGAAAATCAGTTCAATTTGCAATGAGAAGAAGCATCTTTTCTGCCCCAAACGATGTCTTGAACTTGTGAAGGAACACATACTGCAAATAAATTACAGTGGTACGACAGCCCTAACCACAGCAGCCTGAAACAATGCAGCAACAAGTGAAATGCAGTGTTAAGTACGGGAGATAGAACCCGACCTGGCTAGGCAGGACGGCACAGCAAGCACCTGGCTAGCTTGAACATTTCACAGAACTAGCCACTGTCTCGTGCTGAGCTCAGAAACTCAGCTGTGTGTGTATGTATTGATGAGTCAGGGCCAACACGAGCATTTTATAGAATTCTGTCTGGCCCTTGTTCATTGAACTAAAAATCATTCAGCAAAAAGATGCCCACTCTAAACCACAAACAGCAAAGCAGCACTCTATTTCTTTGTCAGCAATGAGCAGTGCAAGCCCCTTTGCCTTCTGCAGTCAGTAGTGAGAACACTATTCTGACGTGCAATAAAGCCCAACAAGTGGCTCAAGGAGCAGCTGCAGCGCTGGGTCACTCCGCTACAGAGCCAGCACCCCACGCAATCAGGCGCCCATTTAACCTCATAAATACAGACCTGAATGTCCTCCTCTGATCGCAAATAAAAGAGCAGATTACAGCTGAAATAATGCACTTCCTGGGCCCAATTCTGTCACCTGTAGTTCAACTGCGCGTCACATCTCAACCCTCAGAAGATGCCATTAATTTCTCTTGAGTGAGGGATGGGAAAAGCTGGGAGGAGACAGCAGTACCTGAAGCTGAACCTCACCTCATTGCAGAATAAGAAGTATCTCTTCCTTATAAAATGTTGACATCTCCCATGGTGTGACCAGCCATAACTAAATGTACTCAATATAAATGAAACAAAATTCAGGATAGAAATGTTAATTCTCTTTATTTGTCCCCCAAATGGAAACTGCAGGGGAGAAAAAGGTCATCTCCCCATGAACTGCCTGATATGAGAACCTTTCTTAGAACAAGGAAAATTGAAACAAATAAACACATCAGGCAACTGTTGCAGGATTATTTTTGAAGTCATCTATCCCACCCAGTAACTACATCAAACAAATGCCACAGTGTTTAAGCACAGTGACCGATTTAAGAAGATGCAACGTGGATTTGCTCAACATGTGGTCGCTTAAGCTCTGCTTCTACTCCTCGCTATCAGCTTCAAAATACACATTCACTGTGTCGGTCTGATGCTGCTTCTCCCTCTTTATTGTTTATCCATGGAGAATTCATTATTGGAAGAACTTAGCTATTTAAATCAAAGCCCTTCTCCAGTTGTAACAAGGTTACATCTAATGTGTGCTCATAGTCAATACAGATTTTTCGACAAACTTATTAAAGGAAAATGTAAAGACTTCAGTACAAAATAATAACGATGTTACACAAACCTGCATATTTCTTATAAGAACAAGCAGGCTTTTACCCTGCTCCTTCTCAGAAGGAGCATCAAAACGATGCTCACGTATTCATGTATCTTTTCAGTATTATTTTCAGCCTGGCCTGGCATTCCTTGCCTTCAGCTCGAGGGATGTGAGTTCCAGCACAGAGGCATGATCCTGCAGTATAAAATCTTCGCAATTCATACACTCCATTCACTGACAGGGGTGGGAACCGACTCAAAATGATAAATTATCTCAATAGTAAGAGCTCCGAGATAATCCTCTCCAGAAAATGGATTCTAGAGTCTTGCTCCTTCTTCATGCTATGCCCAAAACGAACTATTTTTCAGTATATACATAAAATGTTGAACACAGTATGTCTACATATACACACACATATATACAGACATACTTACACACACACATTTATGCTTACTATGGATTATTGCCTCCTTTTAGTTTCCTAAATCCTATTACAACCAGAAAATACTAGAAATTCATTAATTTCAAGTTATCTTTTTCCAAAGCAACTATTTTTTGACAGTTTAAGCATTCCTTCAGAGGCACCTCAAACTCATTTTAACAAACTATCTCAATTTTCAGCATAGCAGTAATAGTCTTGTCTGCTTCATGCATTTTCAGAACAACACATTCCCAGTTATGATTACTTCCCTAATTATTATCCACTGTTCAAAAAGAACAAAAATCTGTTAAACTTGTCTTAGCTCTCAACAATATTTAAAGCCTGAGAAGCTTGACAAAAAAAAAAAAAACCTGAAGAGCTCAGCAGTAACAGCATGACCTAATGCGCTGGCCCTGGGTTTAGTGTGTGTGACACACGCTGGCTCCTACAGAAGTCTTTGCATGCATAAGGCTCAGCACATCCCCAGCTACGTGCACAATCCATCGTCCTGTCAAAGCTGCTGGAAAGGAAAGCTTTTATTAGCATAAATCCAAAAGGCTTCCCACGTTTTCAGATATTAAGGCTAAATAAAAGCACGTATAAGCACAGGCATATATCGAAGAAGTTGACTGATCTATCAGTTGATTCAAGAGATTGATTGGAATATTTTAGGCTTGATTGATATGCTACTCACAAATTGCTATTAAACAAAATTCACTTCGAGGCTTATAAAGATAAAATGTACGCAGCACATCCAAAGCTGCACGGTAAATTTTTATTTTAGATATACGGGCAACATCAGTGCAATAATCACATAATAAAAACCTGAGAAGTCAGGCAGCCAAGCCAAAGCTCTCACAATTGCATCTGCCCGTATTCTGGACCACGTCTGTGTGAAAATTCTCTGTGAGCCAGGAGCAAAGCAGCGCAGCAGGGACAGCACTGCCACACAATAATACCCCAGGCTCCTTTAGGTATAACTCTCATGAGTAGAGGAGCGCTGGAGGTTTGCTACAGAGCTTCATTTTTAAAGGAGAAATGCTTTTAAAGCAGCAAAAGCACGAGAGCTCCTATTTTAGGTTACAGCCTGGTTTAAACACACTGTTTTAATACAAAAATCCATTTGATCCTGCCCGTTTCTAATCACAAGGGGATATAGAAACTATTTCACGAGTGCTCACCGAGCCTGAGAGATGAGAAGGACCAGGAATATGAATGAACCGAATCATAAGCACGTAAGAAATTCCTCCTTTCCTTCAACATCAGTTTTCATCGTTCATTGTGAAATATATCTGGGCTCGGTCCCCAGCAATTTAAATTCAAATAAACACATCCAAACTTGTTCCATCGTTACCACTACAGGATATATTTTTGGCTTATTCTTCCACTATTTTGCCAGCAGGACGCTGCACGCTATTCTTTTAACCATGCCATCTACAGCATTGTATTCCAAAATGGCTGGGAAAGCCTCTGTCGTGACTCACAAGTTGCAACACACCGGATATTCACAGGTTTTCCAAGCTGCTGGTTGAAGATATAATGGAAGGGTCGAAGGTTTATGCATGAATCAGCATCCCCTTGTCATAATGTCATGGTGCAGTGATCCCTGCAGAGCCGTAAGGCTTGATTTAAGACAGAAAAACTCAACGCTGGCTCTCGAGCCAGCAGAATTAAACATCTAAGATCATTCATGTATTACCTCTGCACTGAAACTACCATCTGAAAAACTTGTTACAGCCATGGAGGTTTCACAGTACTCTGTAGGAGATCTCTCTTTCGGTGACCCCAGTCTCCAGTCTAAAAATACGTGCATACATGGCACCGCTGTCCCTGTTTGGGTTGGGGGATTTAAGAAGAAAAGATTTCATCTTTGCTAGTTTATTCTTTTAACAAAATGAACCATTTCTTAAAGAAAAACTGACGCTGCTGATGGCCAGCACTTCTCCAATTAGCCTGGACTCAATTACACATTGCTGAAGGACAATCAAGTCCTATTTTTGGCTACCATCCAGCTCCTCGTGAATTACCTGCAGTGCTCGCTGTACCTCTGCCCCAGCCGTCACAAGCCAAGGAGGTTCTGACAGAGCCAACTGCTTCGTTAGCACGTGCCTCCCCCGCCTAGCTCGTCACCCTCTGATCACCACCAGCTCGGCAAGAAGGCTCACTCTGACCCACTGCTCTGCAAGGATGTGACTGTAGCCACAGCCAACATCCCTGCTAACTGTGCCGCCAGCCTGCAGAACGCACCAACTCTCCATCAGAGCCACCAACCCCCCAGTGCCACCGCCCTGCCAGGTGTCAATCTGCCGCTCGATGACAACAGCTGCTCCCGACGAGCTGCCAGCACAGCCCTGCCCAGGCCTCGTGACAGTCCAACACCCCAAGATGACTGCTTGTTAGGGATGTACTATGTGAGGCACAGCACCGTGAACGGAGCGTCCATCCTGTGCCGTGCTTCTGGGCACCTTGCAGGGTTCGGGTTGTCTCACATGGGTTCGGACACCCCTCAGCGGTGCACAAGCACTGCCCCCATCTTTTACAAAGTCCAGGACACGTTCATCTACAAACTCTTTGCTCCCTAAGTGAGCTCAGATGCTAAGTCTGACTTAGCATCACAGCCCCTCACCTCCTCCTCCTTTCCAGAGGGGCAGGGGGGGCAGAGGGCCCCGAGCAGCCACCGGCTGCCACCTGCTGGCCACCACATACCTGCTGGCCACCACCTGCCTGCCAGCCAGGCCATGGTCACCACGTTCCTCTGGGCAGGAAGGGGTCACTGCTCCCGCTAAGGCATGAGCCTGCCGCTGCCTGAGGAGAACAACCTGCTGGAGCGAGACGCCTGCTCACACCGCAGCGTTCTGGCTTCCCTGTTCTCCGGGGGCCTTCTCCACCTGCTCAGCCCGTCGTGGGCTCTCCACACGCTGCTCCCAGGTAACCACCGGCTGGTTTTTAGAGCATGTCACACAGGAGCAAATCCAAGAGAAGTGATAAGGAGGTGAAATGAAATGGAGCTGCCTTCACCACGCGTGACAACGCGTGCCTTCACCACCCCCTGACAACGCACCGACTGCCGAGTTCTGCTTCTCGCCTCCACAGCCCCATTCCCTCCAACCACGCCTTTCTCAGAGGGAGCCACGGGAGCAGCACCACAGCCAGAACCCATGGAACAGAGAACTTGGCTCAGCAGTGCCTGAGGAGACCCAAAAGCTCACATCTTATCCCCAAAATGGACAAGGCAGGGAGCAAGGGGTGTGTGGCTGGCACCTCCCCACTGCCAGCAGCCCTCAGCCCCTGCCTGCCTGCGGGAGGGGCACGGCAGGAGCCAGGCAGCTCACATGTACACAGGCAGGACTCAATGGGATGGGGCAACACAGCTCCTCTGCTTTCTCACAGACCCCATCTTTGCCACAGGCACACAGCAGACGGGATGTCCCCATCCCTAGCACCAGCACCAACTCCTCTTCCACGTTCCGCACCAAGCGCTCCCAGGCTTCGGCCGACTCCACAGCACGGAGGCACGCGCCAGAGCCATCGCCTTTCTGCAGAACACCCCCAGAGCACCACCCCGCGCCTCACACCGCACACAGCCCGGGCTGCTGGGGGTCCTCACCGCGGGGGCACCTCCCGGCAGCCCCTCGGGGCTGTTCCACGCATCCCTTCGGCCATAGAGGGGAAACGCTCCCGCTGAGC
This sequence comes from Penelope pileata, assembly GCA_013396635.1. Taxonomy (NCBI): domain Eukaryota; kingdom Metazoa; phylum Chordata; class Aves; order Galliformes; family Cracidae; genus Penelope; species Penelope pileata. The sequence goes on along the minus strand of WBMW01006394.1, from coordinate 301,086 downwards.
TCCGCATTCACGGAGGCAGCGGGGAGGGCGGGCGCCCTCCGGCTCCGGGATGGGCACCACGCACGTGCTCCGCGCCCGAGGCGGGGCAGGGGCAGAGCCCCGCACGGCCCCGCAGCGCACGGCGCGGCGCGGTAAGATGGCTGACGG